>ML781028.1:1135576-1192123 GCA_009831015.1 Picea engelmannii | reverse complement strand
TCACAAATTGGGTCCAAGCAATATACCCTTGACGGGAAGTTTTTCTCCATTGCCACCATTGCCAGCGTTCTTGATCTAGATGGAGAACACCATACCGAAGTTTGGCCAAGTCATCTGTAATGTTGTAGAGAGAGAAATAATGTGCCATTTGGGTGACCCAACCAGTGGGGTCCGAGCCATCAAATTTGGTTACATCCACCCACGAAAGGTGTATGTCCCGTGAAAGTGATGGGGCTGAAAGGTATGGGAATGGGAAGAAGTTTCACCTTCATTATTTGTATGTGCGTCAGGAAAAGGGTCATCGGTAGGGATATTGAGTTTGGTGCAGAGTGATGCAAAGACAGATTCAAGTTGGGTGGTCAATTCGTGTTTGACTTCCGCCATTGCGGACTGCATGGATGCATTTATGGTGGTATTGATGGATGTATCACGGGAGGCAATAGTAGCACTGAGTTGTTGCACTTCTTGTTTGGTCTCGAGGAAACTAGATTGCAAGGTGTTGAAGCGAGACTCCAGTTCTTGGCTATGGGTATGGGCCATGAGGATGGGTGAACTAAAAAGGGAGCGAGCGGGGTAAAAACAATTTGCAAAAAAATGATATGGATGAATGTGATAAGGGAGAAGAGATGAATCTAATGGAATAGGTCTCAAATAAAGGTGAAAAAATTTCCAGACCCCCAAATTCTTAACCAGAAAGAAATGTGTATTTACTTGGCAACCCGAACATAGATGCACGGCAATAGATCTCGCCAGTTTAATTTGTTTATGTTTATGTTTATGTTCCCCAAGGATTAGGTATTCAAGGGTTCTACAGACAAGGGTTTGCCCTGTGCTATAGCTCTCTGATATACGTGTGGGGTCAAACAGTAGTACTCGGCCCAATATCTCAAGGCACTAACTAAGGAGGATAGACCGTACCCTTAGCCGTACTACCCGACTACCCAGGTACTAGAGAGTATCTTCCCGAGGGCTTCATGAAATCTAGGTTGATCCATACACAGGTGTTGTCTGATGCTCTACCACTCGAAGGGGTACCAACAGGGGTTACAAGGGTGGCCAACAGATGTGCGCTTAAGAACCACTTGTATTTCCTGCGTGTATGAATCCCTCAATCGTGGGTTTATGTGCGTAACGACAGATCTTTGTGGCTTAAAGACGCCGGAATACGTCTCTACCCTGGAAAAAAAAAATACCCACAATTTCTGCCAAGGAAAGTGCTCTGATACCACTTGCAAGATACCATATATAATAAATATGCAGAACAGAAATAAAATGCTAGAAATGGAAAAATAATAGTAATATAACCAGCATAATCTCCACAATAACACAAAAATAATATGAGAACAACAACTGAAATAGTACTTTGATTCAGAAAGCAATGTTCATAGGCCTCTTTGAGGGGGCAACCTCCAGTCGAGCAGCGCTCTGATACAATAATCTCCAAGCTAGGGTTTTCATACCCTTGACCCTTATTTATACTAAATATGTCTATTAAGAGAAGCATCTAGAGGAAGATCCTTCTAGAAGCGGAAGCTTCTATTAGGTCTTCTTACATCTGTCGTATTCTATTTTATTGAAAGGCCTTATTAATATTGACCTTTATTACATCTGAATACATTGATCTACCTATGTGCGGGTTAGGACCTTAACAACTTCTCATCCAACTTCTTATCTAAGTTCTCATCCAAATTTTGATCCCAACCTTTAATGGCGTTCTAAATTTGTTGAAGGTTACCTTCCAGGGTGTCCAACATAATGCTAGTAGAGTGGGTTGTCATATTGTCCAAGGTGTTGGTATGAGGTGGTTTATAGAGTTCCACCATAAAAGTTTATCGGGTCCTGAGGACAAGGGAGTGTCAGGTGTTATAACTCTCTTATATACATTTGGGGTACAACATTAGTACTTGGCTAAATATCTCATATCACTAAATAAGGAGGCTCAATTGTGCCCTTAGCTATACTACTCGACTACCTAGGTACTTGAGAGTGATCTCTTTGAGTGTTGTTCTCGGTGTAGTATAGCAATAAGATGGATGATTAGTTTATATAAAGTTGGTTTCAGGTATAGCTAGGGGACTTCCTATATACTACAGGGTACGTGGAAGTCAGATTTCATATATAGGCATTGTCGGATGCGATACAACTCAAAGGGGTACCAACATGTGCTACAAGGGTTTCGAGAATGTCATTCCACTTGTATTTCTTGTGAGCATTCTTCCTCGACCACAATTTTACCCACTAAAGGATAGATCATTGTGTTATCTAAAGATTCTATAACATTCATCTAAAAATGAATTTTAAAAACTTAGGATCTTGTTGACCCAAGAAAAAGTTTTACAATCATCGGAAAATAACTTACTTTTCAAGGTACGGTTTGAGGCTGAAAAGGTAAAATGATCACAACTTTTGTTATTCTTCTCAGATTAGCTATTATGACCCCAATTATGAAATTCCATAGTTTCTATGGATCTACTAGCACTATTTTGACTGAAATATCTGCACTCTATCAAAATATATCTAATCTGTGAAATTCCCAACTGTCACTGGAAAAAAAAAACCAAAAAAAATGATTTTAAATCAATGATAATTCCACTTCCCAGACTACATTTTGGATGAATTTTTTTTTAACTTGGGTATTTTTTCAAGAGGAATTCATATGTATGGCTGGTTTCTTCAAATTATTCACATAAATTTCAGAAATTGATTTAAATGTTGTTGTCCTCTTTTTTTCGTCAAAAAATTGCAAAGAGAGAAAAACAAATTATCCCTTTTTCGGCCCAAGAAAGAGCTCTCAAACCACTTTCAATATACTTGACCCTAAAACCTTAGAGCAATCACATAAAATGTAGTGAAAAACCAAAGAACACAAGAGAGAATAGATAAACCTTGAGAAAGATCTCTTGATAATAAAAAAATAGAGAGTTATGGTCACTTGCCTCTTCAAGGGGGCAACCTTCTAGAGAAAATCTCAAAATAAAGTAACAATTCTTGAAAAAATGTTACATAACCTTCTACTCAATATATAGCTATCAAAAGATAATATTAACTACCTATGAGTCCACTTATAATTCGGGTTTACTAACTAATTTGGACCTTATTAATAAAGATGACCATTTTACAATGAGCAACTATTAATTGATTATTAAGTGGGAATTATTCAAGGAAAGCGACATCATACATCAATAAAGTATCCTAATTAAGAGGGTTAGGGTAGGACCCTAAGATGTGGATATAGGTCGTTTGCCTCAACTTATAGATGAAGATCACTCATGCCTCCACAAAATGTATAACATGTAGACTACAATCACTTATAACCACATGTTGTCATCACGATAAAAAGAAGGAACCTACTTAGTATAAATTAGTATGTTAATTTAAAGTGATTAAAATTTTAATATAGACACTTATTTTCATTTGGAATTGTATTTATTCAAGGTTTTTTTTGCATTGGGAATTGTAATTATGAAATACAAACACCTTGAGGTATGATGGCTACTCCATTAGAAATTTTAATTATGAAACCCTTGATGATAAAAATCAACAAGTCATTCATGACAAAAAAATCACAAAACATGATAGTGAACTATATAAAAATGAATAAGTATACTATAATTAAATATATTTGAATTCACTCATGACCACATCTTATCAATCATAATCCAAAGAAGGAACCTACTTGGTATAAATTTGTGTGCTAACTTAATGTGACTAAAATTGTAATATAACATCCTAACCTTGCATTGGGAATTCTAATTCTTTAAATTTTTGCATTATGAATTGTAATTATGAAATACAAACACCTTTAGGGATTATGCTTAATCCATTGGAAATTGTAATTCTGAAACCTTGAGATCATTAGAATTCAATGAGATTTCTATTGGTTTGGTCGAGTGAGACATAATTGAAATGAACAAAAAGTAAAGAAAGAAGTCATCATTTCTTATTTGGGAAAGATAACTTTCCACTATTTAGATTTGCATTCTTTTATTAAGAAAATAACCAGATTACTTGAACTAAGAAAGAGAAAAACATGTTTTGTAATGGTACTTCTATTTGTAAGAAGTTATGGATTAGCAAATAGAAACTGAGTTTTTGAAAATGGACTTTTTATAAATAAAGAGGAAATTGTTCTAGTCCATTGATTTCAATGAAAATATAATTCATTGATTTTAACATCGATACAATATATTCTATAAGTGAAATAAGCCTAAGACATATCAAGTAGTAACATTGGTTTCAACAATAATATAACAAAAAATAGTAGGGTGCATTGATTTTTGTAATGATATAGTGAAAATGAATCAATGCATTGATTTCATAAATGATATACATTTCTCAGTGTGAAGGGATCTGTAATTCCTTCCATGTACAATATTGACCCTAGTATAAAGTTAAAAACCATACCCTCGGATGGGGTGTTTGATCATGTGTCAGTGGTCAATCGTGCATGAGGGAGATGGCGGTTCACAGGTGTCACATTGGATCCATTTCCAAGGCAGAAGGAGGGTACCATTTTTCTAATGCATCTATATGGGAGAAATATACGATGCAACCAAAGTACCATAAGCACTCCTGGAAGAGCATGTAAGTTCAGACCACAAACATGTTTAATGAAGGAAAGCGTAAATGCAAGAATTCAGTTTAATCACAATTGAAAGGATATCATGGTAAGTACACTATGGTGTGGTTTCATCAGTAGGTTATCCTGGATGGAATGTTTATGGAAAATCATAGCAGGAAGTGCATATGGGGATTTTATACTAGAGGTTCGAAGCATCCTATCTAGCACAGTTTGTTTGGTTTCCTTGTTTTTCTTGCTGAGAGGGGTGGATTTTTGGGTGTTGGTGGTTCCTATTGGGTCCATTACTAGTTGGGCCGCTATTGACCTTCCTCCTATGCTTGATTTTATATTGGGTCTCCCAGGGTGGGGTGTGTCTCTTTCCACGCTTAAAGAAGAGAAATCATGGGGTTATTTTTTCTTCCACTTAGCACAGAACATTTTAAAGCCCTTGAAGTGGCAGAGAAAGAATGGGGTTAGGCTTTCTTCTACTTGGCACAAAACGTTTTATTGTTTGAGGGTGCTTTGTTAAATTCCAGTATGGCGACTCCTGGTGTCAAGCAGAAGGGGAAAGAAACCCTACAACTTATTGCAGAGTACACTCTTAAAATGATCAAGAAGAGGGTGTCACCAACTATCTCTAATATTATGGTGTCTACTTGTAAAAATTGCCATTATCTTAAAACCTTATGCTTTGTAGGATATTACAACAATTTATTTTGTTTTACATCCTCTCGAACTTTGTTATATTTTGTATGTCATATAGTTCTAGTGAGAACAATTTAAGGTTGAGGCAACCTGAATTTGAATGCAATGAACCAAATCCTCTACATGTTTTCTCTTCTTATGTACGGGCCTTTCAAAACACATGTCTCAAGCCCTGGAAGGGTCCTCCAGAGAATTCTCAAGCAACATAGAGAGTGCTCCTTATTTGATCTAAGGAAAATTCTCTTGCCCAGTTGGGGCGATACTCTATTGAAGGTGAAGATTCTAAGAAGGGGATATTTGTTAGCGCCTCCTATTTCAACATGGATAGGCTAAGATTTTGTCTCTACTTAATTGGGTACTCAAAATCCTAAAATTTTCTAAGAGTTTATACTATCATTATTTCAATAATGGGCAAAGCTCAAAGTGCTTGAACTAGGTTTTCACCTATAGTCTTTGAGATTTTGACTATTGAATTATAAAGCAACAAGAAACTGATTTATTATTTTAATAATACACAAGCTCACATTGATGTTGATGTGTTTCTATTCAAATGTTTATATATATATATATATATATATATATATATATATATATATATATATATATATATATATATATATATTCTCATGGTTGCAGTGAATTCCGCTGGGATACAATCTTAAATGTAATATAATCTGAAATGGAATATAATCTCATGGTTATAGTGATCCATTTTACAGCTTGAGAGGGATATATGTTCACATACTTGGTATATGATATGACATACATGATGCTATTTTATTTGAAAGAGATATTTCCTGTTCGGTTTTCCCCCTAGGTATTATCATGCTTCTATTGTTCATGGATTTACCATCTTGACATTCCTCCTAGAATAGATTCTTTTTTTTTACACTTTTTCCATTCTATTGGAAAGTTTCTAAGCTTTATGCCATGCCCAATTGTGCCCTTTCTTTTAATCGTATTTCTTGATTGTTGATCAATTTTGAATCATGAGAAATGACAAACCTATTTTCGTAAATTGATTGTAAAATGCAGAGATCATTTCTGTTAGGGTAGATAGAACATAAAGTAAATATTTCATTTTCCTAGTACAAAATATATGCAGAGGCTAAAGCAAGTTAGCTGGAAAACACATTTTTGTAGATAACCCATGGCAATTGGTGTGTGAGAGCTATGTTTGAGTCGCTTCATGTAAATCACTTGATCTCATCACTAATATATGTATTATTGTGAGGGAAAACTATAATGATTATGTTGTAGGCATAAGGCAATGAAGAAATACCCAAGGGGAAATGATTAGAGAGTCAAACCATGAATAAAGGGACTGCAAAGAACCATAATAATCTATGAAAATGAGTCACCACCAATATAATAAATGCACAAACACGTATATGACATACTTGTAGGGATGGATGCCACGTACGTGCTTTTGCACAATATTTGTTTACATAGATTTATGAGTTGTCACATCGATATTAACATTATGACTAATATTTTTTACCATGTTTTGGACAAAGAAACTCACAAGCACGATATTTAATCAAATTTTCAATAGCATAACTTGGGTCATCATATGTCATATATTGAATATCAAAATGTTACCATTAAAAATAAAACCAACTCATATCATCAAGTACAATACCTTTGTATCCCCTTCGAAATAGGGAATACTTCAGTCTCCCAAGTTCCCCTAGTTGTGAACATGCATACAATGACGAGAAAAACCAAGCCCACTTAAAACACCTAAAATTATGGGTGTTTTGTTTGAAGACTTGTCTCTACTACTAATCAGTGGTGTTTCTGTAGTGGATGTTTTGTTTGAATATCTAATACTAATTAGTGGTGTTTTTGCAGGGGGTTGGTGAAAGAACAATTGAGTCATAGAAAAGTGATATTTCATAACAAACTATGCAACTCTAGTCCCAAAATTGAACTCCTTCATTTCCATGATAATCTATGAAAATACAATTGATTGATGTTGCCAGACATGTTTTGCAATCTTCAGAAGATAGATCTCTCATGCACTAGACTAGACCATAAATCATTCAAGACAAGGAATCTATAGTTGTACCGAAAGAAGATCATGTCATTCCATTTATATATTTACCTAAGAATTGGTGTAAGTGTGTACCAATAGCTCAGTCAAATCCATTAGGGTTGGAGATATTTCCCTCAAGGTAAGTACACCCTACATCCAAGTCCAGTTGTATGAAGAAGTTATAGTTTTCATAACATAAGAAGCGCTCAAAAGGCGAGATACTACCACTAGAACTGACATCATTCCCATAAGCTTGTGGAAGGGTATTTTTCATGAATTGTGAACTTCAATAGTCTTGGTTGACTGTCATTTATTCCTTGCATTGGAGCAGGTCAATGCTCCAACCCCGATAGCTTTGACGTGGTTGTTGAGAAACACTTAAACTAATTGTTAGATAAATATGCAAATGAAGCCACACGATCTACTTTAGTTACAATTGTAGACTCGTTGTCTCGAATGATCTATGATCTGGTCTAGTGCATGAGAGATCCATTGATGAGACAATGACAGTAAAACATATCTGACAAACACAATCAATTATATTTTCATAACTTATCAAGGAAAGGAAGCAATGTGGACTTGGCTGGTCTTGGATTGATACCACAAGCACTTATATGACATGCCTATAGGGATGGATGGCACATGCGTGCTTCTGCAAAATATTTGCTTACATAGATTTTTGAGTTGTTCCATTGATTAACATTATGACTAATATTTTTTACCATGTTTTGGACAAAGAAAGTCACAAGCACGATATTTAATTAAATTTTCAATAACACAACGTGGGTTATCATATGGCATATATTGAACATCAACATGTGTCTAGAGAAAAGGAAATAACATAGACTAATTAAATGACTTGTGAAAGTAGGTAAAACCTTCATTTAAAAAAAAATGTATATGAGAAAGCTATTGAAGTCACATAATGTGGCATGTAACATAAGTTAATACTACTCAAATCAAATGTATAGGAAAACATCAGAAATTTCTATATTATAACGTATATGCCAAGTGAACGGTACACTCTCAAGAACATGAACTAAGTCATGCAATATCTTGTCAAAATGGTTGATTAAATTTCATAACAGAGCATGAATTCCTTGATGGATGTATTTCTAGATCAGAACATTGATTTGAAGGTACATGGATCCCAATGTGATATCATGGATCTCAATGCAATGTCACGAATATTGAGGCATGCTACACATATCCCAATGCAAGGTACCCACTTGGAGTGATGGGTCTAGCTTCTTGGCAATCCCATTAGATGATAACACATAGTGATCTCTCTTAACACAACATAAAAGATAAGGGTTAGTTTTAATATTTCTGTAAGTTTTACCAAAGGGAAACAACATTAACCCTTATACATGTGACAAGTCCTAGGACAACAAGTATTTCTGAAGTCCCTAGGTGAAAGATAGGTAATATGATGAATAAAGATGGAAAAGGGAAGGTAAATATTTCATGTGATGACCCTCAAAGTCATCTATATGCATAGGTATTTTTATTTGTTCATCTAGCTTTCATGAGCTAGGATTTTTTTCTATAATAGATTTCAAGAGGGAGCTCTAGCATTGATTTAACTTTCCTCATAATTTTTTCTTTATACCCCTTTATTCCTTTTTATTTATGTATTCATTATATTGAACAAGTCCCTTTTTCATTAGATAATGAGAAGAACTACATAACAACAATATGACACCTTGTGAAGGTACCTTTGAAGTTGTCACCCCTTGGGGGGGTAACATATGGCTCTTACTTGAGGACGTGCACTCTAATTCTAGAGTGTAGGAGAACTCCAGAATATCTTGCAAACTTGTGACCTACACACCATCCAACTTGAAAAAGGCATGAGAAGGGGTGAATCTACCACCCTGGTGAGATAAAAACTACTTTGCAAAAAAATAAAAAAAAATTCACTAAGTCTAAGCATGAAAACAAATGCAATAAATTATTATAAGGAAAATCAAATGCATCAAGTAATTCAATCAAGCAATGCATGCAAATAAACACACAAATGAAGGAGAACATGCATGGAAAGAAAACATGCACTCTAAAATCCTACTCAAGGAAATGAATGGATCAAGGAAGTATTGGTGATAGAGGGTAAGGTATCAAGGTTCAAGGTGTTAGAAATAATAGGTGTGCTCATTTAACCATAGACAATATAGCAATATTGTCACCCAACCATAGGCCAAATCCACCCCCGATCACCTTAACCTTGATAGAGAATAATTTTGGAAGAAAACCCTAGGCCTAATAGCCAATGAAGGTAGCGTACCTCTCTCCAGGGCTAGTGCACAAAACAAGAATAACCAAACGCCAAACAGAAATTCCAAACCATAACCAAGAGAAAGTCCAATCCAAAACTGAAATTTGCCAGTTGCAGCAGCTGCAGCCGCAACTCCTCTCCAAACTTGTGCACCACTGGCCTTATGCAATTGTGAGAGGTGAGGTGACAAATGAGATCTAATGCCCTCTTATTTATAGTCTTCCAAGTGACCTAACTAGGCTGACTTCTACTTCTGGAGGCCAATAACTCCATAATAAATATTCTCTTGAGCCAACTTGCCTCCTAGGGTTATTATCCAATGTTTTAGGGTTTCTCTTGATTCCCGAAATATTCTATTCTTGTCAAGGTTACACGTGGAGGTTAATACCTCCTATAGCTACCATAATATTAACACTCCATCCTAGATATGGAGGTATTGAAGGAAATGGTCTTGAACACGAACATACCATTCAACTGGTAGCATCATCATAGCCATGCAGGCTATCTCATGATTAGATCGCGAGCACCATCATCACTATCAGTATCATCTGATAGCATCAATTGCATCATCTCTCGAAGCCATACTCCATCTGAGTAATCAGGCATGATATTGAATAAGTCACTCACTCCATAGAGTGATACAAGAACTATTCTTCTAATCCAGACATATGTCCTAGAAGAATAATTGTTCCAACAGATGTTGGAAGACATGCCATGGGATACAAGGACTATTCTTCTAATCCGGACATACGTCATAGAAGAATAATTGTCCTAGACCATTTTCCGCCTGGAGAATATCTTTCCACCAACACACTAACTATCCATCTAGTTGGTAATCATTTCCAACACTAATGATAGTATTCATGGAAATTGGAACAATGACATTCAATAGAACACAACTGTGTCTATTCATAGTAGTACACAGCTACTATCCAGTGGTACACAACCACACCAAGTAGCACACGACTAATTAATCAGTGACACATAGGCACAACTAGCGGAACACATCCACCACAGTAGCATACATCTATTGTCCAGAGACATACAGTCTCCAAAGCACTCATATCATCTGATATCAACCTGCATAGAAACAATATCATGATATAAACTAAGTCATCTGGGACATTCTTCCACTCACATCTGTGAGATATGGAAGAGCATCTTCCCTTAGAAAGTAAAACATCATCCATGGTCTATCTGGACTATTATTCTCAAGCACAGAATAATAATTGTCCTTGATTTCTGAGCCTGGACCATTCACCTAATTGGGCCATTCCTCTGGCACTAATCATAGTGCAACCTAAAGAGAATGAGTTTTCCCTAGGGAATGTATGTCCCTAATTGTTGAACCTATACCATTCACCTAACTGGGTCATTCCTCCGGAACTAAACATAGTGCAACCTAGAGAGAATGAGCTTGCCCTAGGGAATGACTGTCCGGACCATTTCCTAAGGAAATGGTTGTCCTGCACCAACCTCCAAAACGGACCATTCTTCGAAACTGCTCACAACTATGAATTTCGAAAGAATGACTGCCCAGCGAGGTGGACCATTCTACTTGACCACTACTGAGAGTGACTACCAAGAAGAATGATTGTCCTAGACCATTCTCCCACGCTTTCCATAAGGGGAATCACTATCTATGGTACATAAACAATCTATCAGACCATTTTCATTACAAAAATAATTGTTCGATCTGGACCATTTTCTGAACTGGAAAATTCTTGTCCGTCAGAAATCTCAAACCACTTTTCGAACTCGAAAGGAACTGCTCATCCTGGACCATTTTTTGAACTGAAAAATGATTTTCCTTCAATCAATAAAACATCAGTGTTCCCTCCCAACCTGGGAGTAATCTCTTCCTTTTTCAATAAGGAAGTCGTCTCCACGAGACCCAACTTGTTTCTTAAGTACGCAATTTTTTTTTCATTTTGGACAGAGGCTTTACCAAAATATTTGTTATCTTCTCATATGTGGAGATATATTGGAGAACCACTTCTCTTTTCTGGACTTCATCACGAAGAATGTAATGCTTGATCTCAATGTACTTCGGTCTGTCATGGAACACTAGTTTTCTTTGAAGGCTTCATATAGTTCTGATCATTACAGTATATCATGGTCGAATTCAACACCTTTGTTTCCTTCTACCTCATGACATCGTGGCAAGGCTCAAAATAAAACATATCCAAGTAGAACTTCTTCTGTCATCATGAAAGTTTGTCATGGATTAGCAATCCATCATCCCAGACTTCTGAGTAACTATTCTGATACACTATCTTAGTCATAGAAAGTTTTTCACCACGCTTCTGGTGTATATGAGATACTCTGCATCAAGTTGTTTGAATATGTACAAGGTCTTATTATATTTACATACATGGGTCTCTTTCTGGTATACCTCAAGACCTTGAGATTACTTTACATAATCTTCTTCCTCAAATGCTCTATTGGGAGAACAATCTTTTACAACCAACTGATGTAAACTTCAATCCAGGGATACTACAAGAGATATAATAGCTCATATAGAGGTATATCTGGTTTACGGGAACAAGTTGTTATCATAGTCTTCTCCTCCTTCTGGAAGAACCTCTAGTTCTGAATCTTACAATGCTTCCAGTCATAACCCTTTTTCACAATTTCTTACATATATTGTTCTTCATCATAACTTCCATTTCTTATGCTTGCTTGCTTCTAGTGGGTTCAAACCAAGCTGGTAGTCTTGTGATTCACGGTATAATAACTGGTTGTTTTGACTTTTCTTTCTCTTTGAATCTTCATGGTCTTTCTCATGTTTCATTTTATCTCTTGGGTCCATGGAGTTTTCTATAGATTCCATGCCCTGAAGATTCCAACTTTTTCCTTTCATCATAGGATCATGGATGTAGATGGGCAACCAAGGATACTTTAACGCTTCTTTTCGAAGAAGACTTCTTCTAAAGTCACACTAAACACGTGTTGCTTTGCATTGCTACTACTTTCAATGGGAACATGGATAGATACTTCATAATCCTCAATGGATCATATTATTTAGGATTATCTCCCTCCTAATCCTTTCTTCATACATGAATACATGCTCTTCTTTTGGAATTATGCAATCATCTCCCTCCATCTAAGAGATTCCATGCTTCTATTTGCATCCTTATTGCCTTTTGCAAAGTATCATAGGTATTTTTCCAATTTCCTCTTGATTGATGACTTCTTTTTGTTTTGACTTCTTCTAGGTCTATTCAGGTTTGATTATGATTTCAGCTTATCTGGCAATTTTTACTTATATAATAGCTTCCACAAGAGTTGTTACCAAATATTGTCAACATACTTCATCTTTTTCATGTGTATTTCTTGACTTGTAGTCATCGTAATAGAAATCCTTATCCTTTTATTCTTCCATAGGTATTGTTTCCCTTGAACATATTTTCTTCTAAGAAACAAATATATATGATATGTGCAGGAACTATGTAAGCATGATATATACAAGAGTTTTGAAGAATATTGTTACCTTGACTTAGAAGAAGAAGTTTGTTTTATTCTGCTTGACTTTCTTTAAGGGTTCCCTTTCTTCGACAATTGTTGCTTCGTTTGTTTTCTTCCTTTTATTTAACTCGGGACAATGGTTCCTGTAGTGACCATATTTTCGACAGTTGAAGCATTGTATGTTTGACATATCATTTTATTGATTTGGTTTCTTCCTTGAGCCAAACTTCTTATTCTTGAAATTATTGAACCTTGTCGTGAAAGCTTGATCATCATATTTCTTTTGGGGTTTCTCTTTTGCATTAATCCTTTATTCTTCTTGTGCACATCAAGTCCAAAGTTCTTCAAATGTGGGATTTCCTTTCTTGTGTTCATGCTTGCATAAAATGCATCCCATGTCTTGGGAAGACCATTGAGTACTATATTTACCAGTTCCTTCTCTGAAATGATTTCTTCAATAGATTGTAGTTGATCTCTTAACTGAGAGATTCTCACAAGGTATGATGTTATCCTTTCATCATCATTCATTTTCATGTCACGGAGCTCATTCTTCAGACTCATTACTTGTCCAATGTTTCTAACTGAGAAGAGGTTAGTTAGGGCATTGTACATATTCTTAGATGAGTCAAGATGAGAGATGTAGGGTATCAAGTGGTCTTTTACAGAGTCCACTATGATACTCATGGCATTGATGCCATTGTCTTTGAACTTCTCCATAACTGCAACGTTCTGAGGTTCCTTTTCTTTTCCTTCTTCAAACTATGGTTCCACGATCTTTCCTTTCACGATATCCAACACTTTATTCTTGGCAAGGATGAGATCAATCCTTGTCTTCAATGCTTTGAAGTTAGAATCCCCTTCTAACTTGTTTTTTGACTTCTTAGAGTAAGTCGTGACTTCTATGACTTGGTCAACCTTTGAATTTGACCAAAAACTCAAACTTGACATCTTAGCTTACTGAGAGTACTAGGAGGTGTGCTAGGTTAAGGCGCACTAGGCTATCCAAAAATTAGGTCAATCTCTTTACTTAAGGTTCTTCAAAAAGAGGGTTAGTGTTTCGTTGTTGTAGCAAAAACTTTGACTGCAAATGCAACTGTAACTGAGCAAATCCTCCCAATCTATCTTCCAGTAGTTAGACTGTCCAAAGACAGTGTGGGCCCATAACCTATTAGAAATAATAGGTGTGCTCGTTTAACCATAGACAACATAGCAATATTTTTACCCAACCATAGGTCAAAGACACCCTCGAGCACCTTAACCTTGGCAGAGAATAATTTCGGAAGAAAACCCTAGGACTAATAGCCAATCAAGGTAGTGTGCCTCTCTCCAGGGCTAGTGCACCAAGCAAGAATAAAAAAAGAGGATTTCCTAACTACTCGAGTCTTCATCCAACTTTCTCGCATACTCATTATTGGGTTGATTAGGGTCTTCAACATGATATCTTCTATAATTTTCCCTATCCAACTTCACAAAAGTGTCATCACGATGGGGATAGTATCATATGAAAGGTCCATTTGCAAGGATCCCCCTAAATGAGCAATGAACTTCCTCAACAAAAGCATCCCCCAAGGGTTTGGTATATCAACGACAACATCAGTCATAATCGTGACATTCAGATATATATTCAATCTTACAACCAAATTCTTTATTACACCAAGCACTTCTACCTCTCTCCTATCCATGGCACAAATGTTTGGGTATGGTCTTGTTACCTTGAGGACTAATTGTTGCATTTTTTTCAAAGGCGTGACATTGGTTGATGCCCGAGAGTCCAACAAACAATTTTGCAATAACAAAATTTGTTAACTTTCAAAGATATGTAAAACGAGCCACGTCCTCCATTCAATCCTCCTTTTTCCACAGTTTTCAAGATTACATGTGTATTGTCAGAGGACTCTTCCTTTCCTTCACCTAATCCCAAAATTTGTTTGATTTTCTTTCTTTATGATGGTATCTTTGCAAACTCCAAGAAAGGGATAGAGATATGGGTTTTGGAAAAGTAGGATTTCAAATCAATATCGATATCTTCACAAGTAGCTTTTGACATGTATGAAACATCACTTGAAGTCTTTGTTGGTTGAAATCATTGTTCTCTTTGTAACATCGCTTGGGGTTGCAGATATTGGGCCATTTGAGGTTGTGGAATAGGAGCACTTGGCTAGGTTGGAGTCTCTTGGGGTTGAGGTTGAACTTGTTTAGCCCTTTGTTGATAAGTGACCTAGTCCTTTTCTAGGATTATCCTCTTTATTTCTTCCTAAAGGGGTTTAGGGGCTAGAGCTCTGAAAATATTGGATTGATCAAGGTCCCTTTCCTTTTCCCATTTAACTTGTTCATTAGGAGACTTGGAGAAAACATTAATCTTATTGCAAAAATAACCAACATAGTTGATAGAGTTTCTTGGCCCATCATTGTAACTCTCACTTGTTAATCTAATAGATTCCTTGGAAACCAAACAAGTGTCTTGTTTATGCAACAAATCACAAGGTTTACACCATGGAAAAGGCTCTTCTTCTACTACATTGTTTGCCTCTAAGGGGTTGGGAACCTTTTGTTCTTGATCATGTTGAGCTTGTCTGGGTCTATCCCAACCACCTCACCCTCTAGGTTGAAATCTATTTTGATGGGCTTGCCTTTCCAAATGGAGTATCTTGTTTTGCATAGCTTAATTTGTTGTTGGAGGGTTTATGTTTGTTTAAAAAAATGGCTCCCATCATCTTCATAACATCAACTAGAAAGGTCATCATCGTGTTCTCTATGTGACGAGTTGTTGTTTGATTGTCTATGTCATTGTTAGATATATAACATACAATCGATCTTTCAGTGTGTATTATTTCAGGTGTTAGACAAAAAAAAATTGGCATTTCTCTTATGTTTTGACCTTGTGATATGAAATTCCATATTTTCAATTTCAAAATAAAATAAATAAATAATTTATATTCTCCATGTAATTCCATAATGGCTGATGAAAAGACTATTTAAGTACTTATTATTATTATTATTATATATATATGGGGATAAGTATATGCATACATGGAGAGGATGATAGAGAGGGTTTGACTAGATATGAGACATTAGCATATGCATAGATTAGGTCACATTAAAGAGATTTATAGACACCTGGTAGAGTCTCAATTATACATCGACTTATCATCACCTATTTGATGTTAAGAATAGACATTTGGAGTTTGCCACATGGTAGAGACCATGTAGTAGATTCTAAATTTGTTCACATTGCACATGTTCAGTATTTCTTGCTTTCATGTTGATTATTTGATAGGTAAACGATGATTTTTGTCATGTGGTCCACACAAAAATGAAGAGGTAAATGTTGGATACATGTCATCTATATGTCATTTTAGCATTGGGTAAGTGATGAATATGCCAAAAAAAAAAGGGTCATAATTTCTTATGTGTAAGATGTTGAATATTCTATGACACTTAGCCAATGTATATTAAAATCATGAGTGACACTAAATCAACATTTATAATGTTGAACTCACATTGAATTATGTTGAAAAATGGGTTCAAATTTAGTAGTGATGACATTACACAAAGAGATTGGCCAAAATTCTTCAAATGTATAGAGAGCAATTTTCTTAAGTATCAATGCCAAAAAGGTATAGGAGGAACAATTTTGTAAGAGATATTTGTTCCCCACTTTTGCAATGGAATGGAGTCCGAGCTGTTTACAACCCACGCAGTTTGCAAGACAGCAGTTGGAGGATGGTCTTTGGTATTGTTTGTTGAAATAGGCTATTTTGAACTTTTATTCTGTAAATAATAAGAAGATGCATAGTTTGAATCTGAATATAACGTGTAATGCACATAGTCCAAATCTAATGGTGTCCAGATGCGGTCCAATTTGTCGTCAGGATACCTGCTCAATCAACCATACAAAGCTATGCAGGTCAATCATTAACAACAGAAAAATATGCTCAACCCTACTGCATCAAAATTGGTTCCAATATGAGTAAGTATTATGGCAGGTGCTAGATTTAAATTTATTACAATTTATTCTTCTGGCTTGATTTTCATAGGTAAATATAAAAAGTTCAAAGGATCATGAGTCTCCGAGGTTCTGACCAAGCAAATGTACATCACTCTGATAGAAGTAATGGATTGGAAATCCTGCAACTATGTGAAATAGCATAGAGGCTGAGTGGCGGGACTGGATATAGATCTACACTCTTATCTTCGTCCACTCGACACAAAGAACACAAACAATTCTTACCAATTTGATCCAACCTTGCTCCAGCTTTTGTTTTCGTGGATTGTCTCTCACCGGCTCCAGCAGATACGCTCTGGATCGTTCACTTCATCCTTGCGATGAATCCTTAGGTCAAATTTTAGAAAAGACCTGTATTGTGCCATATTATATTTTTAAAATAAATGTTTATTGTAGGGTTAGTAATCACATTATAATATGTTATGAAATGTATATATTATATTATTAAAGTAAATGCTAATCACATGGTTTGAATTATAAATGGATAATTACAATATAATATAAAATATTTAAAATATTCTTATAACATTGTATAAGATGAACATAGTGTATATGATATTGTATTATACCATTAAAATCACAATATAATATATATTGAATGATATCTGTATAATATATTACATTTACATTGTCATTAAAAAATAATTATTATATTATAAATTAATTCAAGTTATTGTTTAAGAATGTACAGTTTAGATTATAAAGTAGAAGGAAAAGTAAAGAAAAGAAAATAACATCATCTTATGTAAAAACTTTTATGTTACATAAATTAATCAAAGATTATATGTTAAATATAAATATTTTTTTATGTTACATAAATTAATCAAAGATTATATGTTAAATATAAAGGAATATATATATTACTGATTTCTTAAATATTTTATTTGTGCAACTTATAAATAAATTGCAAAACATTGTACATATTTGTAAAGTTTGTTTAAAAACATTTAATTATATTATCTTATTTTTATTGTGAATTTGGCAAATCACTTCTTGAGAAGTTGAAATTAGGAAGGAAGTTACAATAAATAAAAGATATTATCTTATTTTTATTGTGAATTTGGCAAATCACTTCTTGAGAAGTTGAAATTAGGAAGGAAGTTACAATAAATAAAAGACATCCAAGTGGGTTTTATTTAAAATATTGCAAACTCATCTCTAACATGTCTCTTCTAGTAATTGACATAACTTCAAATTTCCAACTAAACACTAATGTCTCTTCTAGTATAGAAATTGATGTGATTCCATCGATATCCACAATAAACACCGAAGCTGGAAAAGAAGAAAGTGGAGTTGATTGCATGGCCATTGTTTTAGCCATTTGTTTACATGGAGGATGTTTGGAGAGAAGAACTATGGTCTCATATTTTCTTATTATTTTGACATTGAGTGCAATGGAATTTGCATTAGACATCGGTAGGGATAACCCTTCCATAAATACGAAACCTGATGGGACTCTATCGGTGTCGCCCACTATACCACTCGTTGAAAATCCGACATCAAATGAACCATTCACTACACCATGAAATGCCTAGTCTATAAACGATCCTTAGAAATAACCGAAGACATTGTAGAATCTATTATGTTGAGTATTTCCCCTTTTTGAAAATAATCGATTTCCTGCAATATTGACAATCTAGTTGACAATTAAAGGATTTTTTTTACAAGGCCGCCCTGGCTTTTTCTCGAGACGTGTACGATATGTAGAGACAGTATGACCTACTTTATTTTCCTCATTCATTTTAACCACCTACATTACAAATGTCTAAAATTATTGATTCCATATTATTAAATTCTTAATGGGACTCTATCATTGTTTCCCACTATAACACGCATTGAAAAGCCAACATCAAATGAACCATTCACTACACCATGAAATGTCTATCCTATAAATGATCCTTAGAAGCAATCAAAGACATTGTAGAAACTGTTATGTTGAGTATTTCCCCTTTTTGAAATTATCGATTTGGTGCAATATCGACAATCTAGCTGAGAGTTAAAGGATTTGTTTTCCAAGGTCGCCCTAGCTTTTTCTTGAGACGTGTACGATATGTAGACTTAGTATGACCTACTTCATTTTCCTCATTCATTTTAACCACCTACATAACAAATGTCTAAAATTATCGATTCTGTATTATATAATTGAAAGCATAAATATCTAAAATGTTGTATTCAATGTTATATAATTGAAAGCACCAATAAATCAAGTAGTGTTATTAAGTAAAATCTAGAACCAACAAATAACATTGTTACTTACCTTTGAAAGTATTTAAGATGTGTAATTTTAAATTAAAAGTAGTCTAAATTCATCTTGATCTCTCTTATTTTATTTAGAAAGAGTCTATAAGTATCAAATATCAACAAACTTTTGTGACTTTTGTTGTTTAGTTTAGTCTTGATTGGCACTCAAATCTCATTAGAAATGAAACTCTTGTTGATCAGTTCAGTCTTGATTGGCATTTGAATCTCATTAGGAAATGTTATATCTAGGTCCTAATCAATGGAAAACTCAACAATATAGAACGTATGGTATCGACAAATAGGAACAAGACTATTTGTAGTCACATGCCATGCTCTAAGCTATGAGGTGGATATATGTCCTTTACCTTAGCTTATAGATGAAGAACACCCATGCCTCTGCAACATGTATAAACATGCAAACAACACACTCATAACCACAACTTATCAATCATTATCCAAAGAAGCAACCTACTTGGTATAAATTAGTATGTTAAGTTCAAGTGATTAAAATTGTAATAGAACCACTTAACATTGCGTTGGGAATTGTAATTCTTTAATTTTTTTTGCATTGAAAATTGTAATTTTGAAATACAAGTTCGGCTTTAGAGAACATGAATCCTCCATTAGAAATTGTAATTATGAAACCCTTAATGATAAAAATCAACAAATCAACAAATCATTAAAAAATCGCAAAACATGAGAGTGAGTTATATCAAAGTGAATAATTACATCATTGGATTAAATATATTTGAATTCACTCATAACCACATCTTATCAATCATAATCCAAAGAAGGAACCTACTTCATATAAATTAGTATGCTAAGTTAAAATAACAAAATTTGCAATCTAACCACTTAACCTTGCATTGAGAATTCTTTTTTTTTTTAAATTGAATGAGGAATTGTAATTATGAAATATAGACACTTTTGGTGATTATGATTAATCCATTGGAAATAGTGATTAGGGAACCCCGTATCGTTGGAAATTCAATGATATTTCCAATGGATCTTTAGGGACGAGATCTTTGTGTCAACCAACAGTGTCGCATGTCTTATGGCATCTAGCCCTTCAAGGATGAGGTAGTATGTTATGTTGCCCCTCTTGATGTCTGTGATGTTGTTTTGGGCCAACCATATTTGTGGAAACGTCATGTTGTTTATAAGTCTCGATCGCGTAGTGTCATTATTACTATGGGGGGTCATGTCTACAAGATACCAGAGGTAGTTCTGACTATTGTTCCACCAAAACAATGCCGCAAGATAATCTCTCATACTGCAAAACTCATCATCTTCACAATTTGTTCAAAGGATGCATAGAAGGCTACTGCAACCACTGCAGCCTCAACACCTTATATCTAGCATAAGCAGATTGCAAAAGAGATAGAATATTTGTTTTATTCACCTATGATGGTGCCTACACAATGCTTTGTCAATCCCAGAGACAATAGGTTGGTGGAACAAATTCAACCCCACCAACAACAGGTATGTGACAGCCTTCCATAGACCAAGCAACGCAACTTCTCTAGCGAGGCACGCAACTCACCAAGATTCAGATTCAACAAATTCTTTCCCCTCTTCCCCGGGAACTCAACGTAGTGGAGACCATAGCTTCCTAAGGGGGGAGGATTGATCTAGGTGGATATTGGTGGCCACCCACCTATTCCAAATTCCAACTGGCTCATCTTGACAGTTTTCAGTTCAGCACGTTTCTTTGTAATGGGGACACTTCTTTATAATTATGGGTTTTACACTTCTGAGGCTATATTGAATCCATACACAACATCCAAGTGGATATCGGTGGTCGCCCATCTAGTACAACTAGTTTATTTTGACAGTTTTCATCTCAATACATCTTTTTGTAATTATAGGACCGTTTTGAGACCCTAAACAACATTTTTTTGGCTTTCCACAGTTAAACTATTGACAAAGTCCAAGTCTGATGACATAATCTATAGTTCTCGAAAATACCTTTCCAACAGACTATCACACGCCTAAAACGAAGATTGTATGTAAACATTACGACCCTGGAAAGTTGATGTGCTAACTTACCCGAACGGAGCCCACATGACTTTTGGTGCTTCATCTCCTAGGGTTAGGTTTTTGGATGTCTATGGTTTTGGCATTCATGTTTATTGTAAAAATTCCTTCAGAGCCTCATTGTACTCATCTTCTTGCGAAGGAGCGTAGTCATCACATATCTTCTCATAGATAAATCTTCCACCATTCTAGTGAGTTTTGCACTCTGTATTTTTACAGTCTATGTACATTTCTTTCATTAATAGAAATCATGTATTGTTGTATTTCTCTGTTTCTGGAAATATTTATGTGTATTTCATTGTAAAATCTATGCTTTCATTTTGTTCCAAAAATAATCTGGATCAATGCATGAGATGCATGCTATAGCCATAAGTATGTATAGGTATGATATAAAAGATAGAATTTTGGGAATTGCAAATTTAGATCAACATTATTTACATGTAAAGGAATCATTGCAGCAACACAAGTTGCATAAAAAAATTAAGGATTGTGAGATGAAAGAAGATGGATTCCTCATGTACATGGGAAAGGTGTATGTGCTTGTTATCGTGCAATTTGTACTTTGGTAGAAGAGAAAGGTAAAAGAGAGCAAATTGGTGAAACGAGAGACTAATCATATCACTGTCACCTCAATAGGATGTCTCTTTCTATTTAGGGTGGTAGGCCCAGGGGAGACGTCCCCAGTGACCTGGAGTTTTGAGAAGGAAAAGGATAAAGGCTAGGTAAAAGGTTCCCTCTCACAAGTCACCACCAATCATAAAGTTCAGTTAAACAACCAATAAAGAGATAATATACCAAAAGTGTACCTGCTCGGAACAAAGCAACAGAAAACTATATTTGCAAGAGCACTTGTTGGTTATCACTTCATAGTGGAAAGGGCACAACCCCCCTGGGTCTAGGCCTGCCAGGCTGCCCCTGGTTGAACGTCCTCCTCTTTCTCCAGTGCAATCCTCTGATCTATCTTTTCCCCCTACTTGGGTCTCAACATCCATCTAGTGGGATTTTATCCCCATGGAGGTCCGAACTAATCATCTCCCCATGTGTACCTGTCCATCTGGGTACCTTCCATCAGATGTGGACTTGTCTCATCAACAGATACACCCTCCATGGGCTCATAAGTCACAGGGATCATAGCAATGTCAATCACATCTAATCATCAAATTTACTAAACATGTAAATAAAACCCCTTTAACCCGGACAAGTGCTCAAAGACATTAAACAAGTCTACCAGCCAAGTTTGGAGGAAACGTTGGGATGTCTTATTGGGCTAATGCTCATTGGATGTGAGATGTTTCCGGGAGAAATCAAATCCAGGCCATGTGAGTGGATGAGGTGGTAAGGGATGTCTGGGCAAGGGGTGCAGTGATGGCAGGGAAAAGCTTGACTTATGTCTGGGTGCCTCTGAAGAGGGTGAATTGCACCTATCATGGATGCAAATGTCTCCAAGCCCATTCATGCCTTTTTATCTTTTATTTTTATTTTTTTTCTTTCAAGAGACTAGTTAGGGGACATTGCCCTAACGTGATGACCAGTGGTGACAATGTTACCCACAAACATTTCATGAAGATGAGAAGGTTGGCTCGTGATGAGACCCCCTTTCTCTTGTCTATGTCACCAAGAGCCACTACCCTGGCATGGTAACCAGTTGAATGTTGGTGTCATACCGCTACATGCCCATGGACCTAATAGGTTGGCTCATGATGAGACCCCCCATCCTCTAACTAGGTCTTGTTTCATTTTATTTTTCTTTTTTATGGGTCCCTTTGTTTCTTGCTGAGAATCCTTTTATTCCTTTCTCAGGGATCCCTGGGCGGAGCATATCAAGGTTTTGTTCTTTTGGATTTTATCTTTTGCCAGCTACTTTTACCCTCTGGGCCTTTAGCCCTTTCTTCCCACAAGGCAAGGTACAACACTTAAATATTTGGCCAACCTAATTCCTGGACCAGTGTAATGGGATAGATGAGCAGGAAAAGGATGAAAAGTGGTAAGTATGGTGGGAGCGGATGATGGCCTTTTATGAATCCCCCCAGTGGAAACTCAAACCTTATGGGTGCCAGCTTACTAGGCCACCATGTCATTCCCTCCAGGTATGGTCAAGTGGAGAAGTATAAGATCCAAGCACCCGTTAGAAGCTAAAATAATTGAATGCACATATTCAAAGATTTTTAGGATCAGAGTGACACATACCATGATACCCAGACTCATTACCTCATGGAGCAAGATCCATATATGCTACAAGACCAAGCTAAGGTAATGGGTGTTGTTACTGCTAACAAAGTGGAGGAGTTGAAGTATGAAAAGATTGGCCTTCCAGGGCCATGCTCAAGTCGATCTGGCTCTCGGTACGCCATGTCTAGGACCTGTGGGCCTCGAGACATAATCTCCTTAGTTATCCCTAATCTAGGGGATAACATCTAGCTCCAACTCGAGGACATGTGCTCATTGTAGAGCGCATGAGAACTTAAGCATCTCTAGCATAACCTGTGACCTGCACTTACAGGTTGGTTGAATGCTAGGTGTATTCAAATTACTAGTGAAACCATACTAGAAATGTCTCACAATACCTGCCTCTGTGCTTCATCATAAATGAAAACAATGATAAGTTAAGCACAAAAGTAACATGCGTTAGAGAATGTATCGTATCATCGGAAATCATAAAGTCTAACTCATCGAAGCATGTGGGAGGGATAATATCATGCCAAGTCATTATTTGAGGAAAGTGCTCAATCCACTTCAAGAGACTGACTCAAAAGGTTCAGAAGACTGACTCAAAAGGTCTGAAAGTTGGCTACCTAGGACATCCTCATAATCTGAAACTCGGGAAAGGATTGACAAGGACCTAGAAGATGACTAACAAACTCTTAAGGGAAGGTTGAAAGGCTAAGACAACAAACTTTTTCTTGAGGTATTCAACCTACCCTTGAACTCTAGGGTTTGCCTTAGAGGAAACTTAATACAAGAGGCATACTCGGCAACTACACCTTTCAAGACACAACAAGGTAAAGTAATCGGAGGTGGCCGGAGAAAGTTGTCACAACGATCCTTCTTCGGGAAAATGATGTCCTTACTCCTATCAAGGTATGAGCACTTCAGTGGTTGATAATATTTTTCGTGGAATAAATCCAAGTGCTAGAGGAATAATTATCAAAATCCTCAAGGTATGACTGAAAATCATTAAGAGAATATAGCACCAGGTCATCCTTGGGTGTCTGGAATAGGTTTGTAACGATATCATCACCTTGTTTCCAATCGTCAAATTTAGTAATGTCATATGATAGTTGTAAAGGAAAATTTTGGGAATGATCCTCAATGTCGTAAATGGGATCCCCATCATATCCAATCACATCCCATTTACACTTCCCGACATGTATGAATTCATCAATATTATCAACAAATTCATCATTTTCATTATAACATGAAGGGGTTAAAACATCCAACACTTCCTCACTCTCCACATCATAAGATAAAGACTCTCTAAAAATTTGGAAGGGGAAATAACTCACCTCTCTTGATCCATTTTATGCAGGACCTTCAAGTGTTTGGACAACTTCATCAAATGGAAGATCTTCCTCTACATCTTCAACCTCATTCTCCTCGTCTTGTGCAGGGGAGATAGGATCTTGGAGAGCTTCATCGAACTAAGGAGCGGTTATCGGTGCTTCATTTTCATGACTCACTTCTATAGTTATATCTTCACTGCATTCTATTGAATCATGGAAGAAATCTTGCTCATCTTCAAGGGGTTGACAATTTTCTTCATAAATCTCTTCTTTTATGTCAGAAGGTTCTTGGCACTGAACACGATATACATCCCTGAGGTCTTTTACAATCTCAGTGGTAAATCCTTCATTCTCTAAGGATGTTGTGAGATTTTGAAGGGCATCTTCATATGTATGGCATTATGGTCTGACAAAGTCAATAAACCTATTGATGAGGTGTACGAAAGATGATATACCCCTATCTTCGCAACAACCCCTAAACCAATCTTGCAAAAAGGATGGTACAAAAAGTATGAATAATTTTACTAGAACATCCTTCCCTCCCAATTCTATCTCGCTTATATACTTTATGAATTCTACAACATGAGAAATTGGGAGTCCCCCTTCAAATCTTGGAGGGTTGCTTAACCATTTTGTATCAAAAGAGGTTGGGTATCCTTGAAGACTTTTGAAATCAATAGTTGGATACACTTGTTCCCGGGACGCCATGATCCCATGAATTAGAAATATCACAGGGATGAGAGTAAGGTGGCACCTAGGAAAAGGTTAGTGGAGTCGCCAGATAATTTTCTTGAAACTATCAAAGGGAAAAGGGAATCACCCTTAGTGGAGTCACCAGGTAAGATTGTAAGATAAATATTCTTGAGGAAAGGCTTACCGAAAAAGTGTCGTTTGAGGAAGATTAACTTAGTGTTCCTCGACAACGATGCCAAAATGTTATCGTGCAATTTGTACTTTGATAGAAGAGAAAGGTAAAAGAGAGCAAATTGGTGAAACGGGAGACTAATCCTATCAATGTTACCTCAATAGGATGTCTCTTTCTATTTAGGGTGGTAGGCACAGGGGAGACGTCCCCAGTGACCTAGGGTTTTGAGAAGGCAAAGGATAAAGGCTGGGTAAAAGGTTCCCTCTCACAAGTCACCACCAATCAGAAAGTCGAGTTAAACAACCAATAACGAGATAATATACCAGAAGTGTACCTACCTAGAACAAAGCAACAGAAAACTATATTTGCAAGAGCATTTGCTGGTTAGCACTTCATAAAACAATTGACTTTCTTAAACAAATAAATTTGTTGAATATGATGAAGTAAATAGAAATCTTATAGCATCAATGATTATAGAGGAATACTTCTCATGCAATGTATTAAATTAGCTTCAAAATGACTAAAAACCATTGACCATTGGAAACATATCATTAGCATTTGATATAAGCATACAAGACAAGTTATAATTCAGCCTTTACAATTTCTTTATGAACTTTTAATACTGCATTAAATGCTGCAAAAAAAAAAAACCCCAACAACAAGTAGGTTAGTATATCAGTCTAATCTAGGAATAGAAGGTGTTAGTAGTTTGTTCAAAGAGTAGGTTTTGAAGGTTGTGTTGATCAAATACTCAATGGAAGACTTAAACTAATGCTTTCTTAGGAAAAATGGAGTCAATTATGGAGCAGAAAATGTTGAATAAAATGATAATGGAGAGTCAAAGACAAGAGAGAATGATAAATTGGAGTGTTGGTAAGCCAAGACTCCAACTATCAAACCCTAAGGGAAACTAGATACTAAGGTGTAGGTAACCCTAGGCCTTGGAATATTTCCTCCCTCTTTAACTCAATGATAAGGTAAAAAACAGCTAGGATGAAGAAATGAACACTAAGGTGTTGCAATGGCAAGGCCTTAGCTCAAGGCTTCAAGAAAAATGGCCTTTTGACAATATCTAGTAGGTGGAAGCTTTTGAAGCCAGGACAATAACATGTGCTAGTGTTCCTAGGGTTTAATCAAGAAATTTCATAATATTGAATGTAAATGCAAGATAAATACAACTATAATCATTCAATTAATAAGAACTGCAGAAAATTCGCTTACATACATCAAGAATAATCAAGAAAATCCCTAGTTGAACACATCCACCAAGAAGCTTGCCAAGATACACCAAATTTTGCCTCCTTCAACAAGTACACCTAAAATTTCAGCCAAGAAACCCTAAGGAGGGCACAAATTTCATTCCTCACACAAGTGTGAGTGAAATGTGATGAAAAAATGAGAGTTTTGACTCTCTATTTATACAATATCATTGACCTTTAATTACACTTTAGGTCAAAAAAGGACGACATGGCCAGTGTACATCAAAAATATTGTTTTACATTAAATATCACAATTAAAACCCTAAATCAAGAATAAATGATGATGTCATGCCCTTTTAGGGTAATGTTAGGCCCTTATAGGGCAGCGTTGGCCTCCTGGAAAAAAATGTTAGGCCTTCTTGGGCCTCAGGAACCTGCCACACATGCCACTTGGCACACAACTTCCTCCAAAACCTCCCAAGGCTTTGGATGACGGCATGGGTGACCTGGGTGACGTCATGGGCCTTCCAAGGCCTATGTCATGGTGGAAATGGCACAACCCCCCTGGGTCTAGGCCTGCCAGGCTGCCCCTGGTGGAACGTCCTCCTCTTTCTCTGGTGCAATCCTCTGATCTGTCTCTGCCCCCTGCTGGGGTCTCAACATCCATCTAGTGGGATTTTAGCCCCATGGAGGTCTGAACTAATCATCTCCCCATGTATACCTGTCCATCTAGATACCTTCCATCGGGTGTGGACCTATAACATCAACAGATACGCCCTCCATGGGCTCATAATTCACGGGGATCATAGCAATGTCAATCACATCTAATCATCAAATTTATTAAACATGTGCATAAAACCTATTTAACCCGGACAAGTGCTCAAAGACATTATACAAGTCTACAAGCCAAGTTTGGAGGAAACATTGGGACGTCCTATTGGGCTAATGCTCATTGGATGTGAGATGTTTCCAAGAGAAATCAAATCCAGTCCATGTGAGTGGATGAGTTGGTAAGGGATGTTTGGGCAAGGGGTGTAGTGAGGGTAGGGAAAAGCACGGCTTACCTGTGGGTGCCTCTGAAGAGGGTGAGTTGCACCTATCATGGATGTGAATGTTTCCAAGCCCATTCATGCCTTTTATCTTTTATTTTTATTGTTTTTTCTTTCAAGAGACTAGTTAGGGGACACTGCCCTGACGTGGTGACCAGTGGTGACAATGCTACCCACAAACATTTCAAAGAGATGGGAAGGTTGGCTCGTGATGAGACCCCCTTTCTATTGGCTATGCCACCAAGAGCCACTACCATGGCGTGGTGACCAGCTGAATGGTAGTGTCATACCGCTACATGCCCATGAACCTAATAGGTTGGCTCGTGATGAGACCCCCCATCCTCTAACTAGGTATTGTTTCATTTTATTTTTCATTTTTATGGGTCCCTCTCTTTCTTGCTAAGAAGCCTTTTATTGTTTTCTCGGGGATCCCTGGGTGAAGCATCTCAAGGTTTTTTTCTTTTGGCTTTTATCTTTTTCCAACTAATTTTACCCTCTATTCCTTTAGCCCTTTCTTCCCATAAGGCAAGATACAACCCTTAAATATTTGGCCAACCCAATGCCCGGACCAATGTAATGGGATGGATGAGTGGGAAAAGGATGAAAAGTGGTAAGTATGGTGGGAGCTGACAATGGCATTTTATGAATCCCCCCAGTGGCAACTCAAACCCTATGGGTACCAGCTTACTAGGGCATCATGTCATTCCCCCCCCCAAGTATGGTCAAGTGGATAAGTATAAGATCCAAGCACCCATTAGAAGAAAAAATAATCGAATGCACATATTCAAAGGTTTTGAGGATCAAAGTGACACATACCATGATACCCAGACTCATTATCTCATGGATCGAGATCCATCTCTACTACAGGACCAGGCCGAGGTGATGGATATTGTTGTTGCTGACAAAGTGGAGGTGTTGAAAAATGAAAATACGGGCCCTCTGAGGCCATGCTCAAGTCGATCTGGATCTCGGTACTCCATGTCTAGGACCTGTGGGCCTCGAGACATAAGCTTCTTAGTTATCCCTAAGCTATGGGATAATAGTGCCTAAATCTGAAGAGATGAAAACTTTGGTGCTAAAAGAAATGCATAATGTTCCATATGCTAGACACCCCGGATATCATAAGATAATTGCAACTAAAAGAGGCTAATACTTTTGGCCAGGCATGAAGAAATATGTGGTTGATTGTATATCCAAATGTTTAGAGTGTCAAAAGGTAAAGGATGAGCATAGACATCCAATAATTTTTTCCAGGTATGAAGAAATATGTGGTTGATTATATAGCGAGATGTTTAGAGTATAAAAAATTAAAGGTTGAGCATACACATCTAATTGGATTGCTACAACCATTTCCCATTCTTGAGTTTAAATCAAAAGTTGTTTCAATAGATTTCATTATCAATCTTCCCAGAACAATGAAGAAACATGATTCCATTGTGGCAATGGTGGAAAAATTAACAAAGGCTACATGTTTTATTCTCATGAAGCTAACTCACAAGGAAGCCACCGTGGATAAGATCTACAAGTGGGAATAATATCTTCATCTAGTTGAATTTTCTTATAATAATGGGTATCATGCATCTTTCAAGATGATCCCATTTGAAGCCTTGTATGGCAAGTGGTATAACACCCCTGTGACTTGGTATAACCCAGTTGATAGAGCGATCATTGGGATAGAGCTGCTTAGGGAAATTGAAGAGAAGATCGTGAAAATAAAGAAGAACTTAAAGGTTGCATAAGATAGGTAGAAAAGTTATGCGGAAAAAGGCATAACACATAGAGAATCCAAAGTGGGTGAGCATGTCTTCTTGAAAGTGAAACATAAAAGGAGTTCACTAAAATTGGGAAGCTACCCAAAAATAACAACAAGATATTGTGTACCATTTGAAATCCTAGATGGGATTGGTCCTATTGCATACATGATTGCATTGACTGTGTCCATGTGCATTCATAACGTGTTTCATGTGTCTTTGGTTAAAAATATGTGATTGATCCTAACCACATAATTTATTGGACTATGATCCAGGTTGAGCACAAGGGTGAATTCTAGGTCTAGGTCTTGATGAAGGTGAAGAAATGCAAAGGGACATAAATGATTTATAAAAGAAGGCAGTAACAAAAGATGAACTACAAGGGATGATGGATTCAAGTGAAGCTAAGCTAGAAGCGACAATGGATACTAAGATGGATGGTTTAAAAGGGGAGATCATGGAAGGATTGAAAAAATTGCTAATAGAGAGGCCACCTGAAAGTGACAATGTATCCCATGAAATTCATGGTGAGGATAAAATGAAGATGAATCAAGACTAGAGAAACTCCAACTTTGGGTTGAAGACCAACCACTTTCCTAACATCAATATGAGGAAGTTTGATGGAAAGGATCCAATCACATGGATACTCCAAATGGAGAAGTTCTTTGATCTACATGATGTGCCACACACACAAATGGTACAAATTGCATCTTTATATTTAGAACTCAATCAATTTGTGTGGTATCGATGGCTTTGTTCCTTGCGCGGGGTCTTTTAATTTTTAAAATCTCGATGGGCACATTACATATTTCCAACAAATTTGTGAATTCACATTGTTAATGGTTTGCTTTTCGTTGTGTGTGGGGTCTTTTAATTTTTTGTTTTGTTTGAATAGTCGATGCTAAATTGGGCGCCATTAGCACCGGATTTAGCGCTGACTATTGATAGAAAATGTAATCAATTTGGGGTGCAAATTGTGCCTCATTTAGCACAACTTATGGAAGATTGTGCAAAAATGAATAAACGATGTGTTTGGGAGGTAACTCACCCACTTCAACAAGAAGAAGATCCACTATATGAGTGAGTAAACGATTGAAATTTGCCAGAGGACAATTATCAATGTTATCTATAGTTGGAGGATAAAAATTTCCTTAAGGAGGAGGAGGAGGAAACTCATCTCTTATTAGGGGGATGTCATCAATACCCCACAAAAAAGCCTCTTCTTCTTCTTTTGTCCAACTAGAGGATTCACATTATCTTGATCCCCTCCTATGGGGATATTCAAAGCATTTGGTGCTTATACTAGTTCACTTTATGAGGAATCAAGAACTTCAAGTCTATGCCTTTTTGGAGGTAACCCTGACATGAATCAAGGAGGAATACCTTGGTTCCTCCTAGAATGATAAGTTGAAGATTATAAATATTTGAAAATCAAAACGACAAATTTGGATTTCTAAGTGTGACACCAATCAACAGAGCACTACAAAAAAAAATTGAAAAGACAACGAGCGAACACATTCCTTCAAATGCTAGCGGACAATGATTAAATCCCAAGGTCCAATTAGTAAGGAGCTAAAAAAGGGCCTTCCAAAGTTCAACTTGGGTCGATGGTGAGGGCATGAATAAAACTAGTGAAGATATCGACAATCCTGTTGAGAGTTAAAGGATTTGTTTTCAAATGTAATGTTGTTGAATCATTATGGTTTATGTCATGGTTTGAATTAAATTCCAATCTACTCAGTTCTAACTGCATGTATTAGCATGCATTTACAATTTATGGATAATTGAATGGTTACATTGTGTTGCATAAATATCCATGGATGCCTCTGAAAATCCCATTATTATTTTATATTATATTTCATAAAACTAAGAATCAATGATTATCTTTTATTTGATTTATATTTCAAGAATTTTATATATATATATAACAATATTTGTTTTTATATTTAATTTTTTTATATTAATTATATATATATATATATATATAGAGAGAGAGAGAGAGAGAGAGAGAGAGAGATCCATCTGCAACTTTTTTTCGATGTGATTCGCTAGGGTTCTCCACCTCAAACTAGTCGCGTGCCGCCTCTCTCAGCCACTGCGGACATGGAGGCCGAGGGACGGGAGCCCCAAGCCCCCTCCTACAATTCTATCACCGGCAAGGAGCACGGCTCCAACCACTCAAAAAGGTCGACCTCGAACTCCCGTAGGGCATGCAACAGATCATCTAGTAGGAAGAGATGTCGAAGGAAAAGCCAATGGAAATCGATCCAGCAACCAACCACACCAAAACCAGTCGCACTTGGGAACCATGCAAATGTATTCTGCAAGCCCCAATCGCTCTAAAATACATTATCAGCTCTTCAAGAATAGAGGATTAGAAACAATACATGAGGGATTTCGCTCTGATTGGGAAATTTGTAGGGCTATGGCCCTCAGAAAAGGATCTAATCAAATGGATCCAGCACTGGTGGAAACCCAAGGGCCATTATGACCTCCAACTTGGATCAAAAGTCTTCTTCACCATCATCTTGCACAATCTGGAAGACAGAAATCGAATCTTTGAAGGAGGACTGTATTTCTACAACTCGGTTGGCCTCTTCCTCTGTTTCTGGATGGAAAGATTCAACCCCGAAAAGGAAGAATTTACGCATGCACCGGTATGGTTGCAACTCTACTCGCTCCCACAGGAATTTTTGTTGGAAGAGATCCTTGCAGGAATCGGCAACACCATTGGCATATATGTCAAAGCTTCGAAAGCAACAAAACAATGAAGGTACACAGCCTACACCTGCATATGTGTTTACTTGAATATATCGAAACCCCTCCCAGAGGCCATTACTCTGGACTACCAAGATGACGAATGGTCCCAAACCCTCGACTATGAGCACATCCCCTTTCGCTGTAGAAAATGTCATGAGCACGGACATCTCTTCCCCGAGTTCCCTTTAAATAATCCTACCAAACCCTCTACGGAAGACCCAGACAAATCCAAGGACGGGTTCATCCCAGTCATGGGCAGACGTAGGCATCAAGTCAAAAAGGCACCCCCCCAAGCCCCCCCGGGACCCCCAACCAAGAACTCCTTTGACGCCCTCCAAACCCCAACCGACATACCTTCCTCCTCAACAACACCACAGACCGACCCTGACAAAGGCCAGAGCACTGCGAATCCCGAACATTCAGCCCCAAATCCCTCTCAACCACCACCCTCTGACACCTCCCTTCCCGCCACACTCGGACCAGAAATAGGAGACCCAGACACAGCCCTGGAAGATCAAGAGCTAGTAGGCATCGGCATGGCACACCTGAAGCAAGCATACCGTAAGCAGCAACTATACACTATACCAACATACCAGCGGCGTAAAGTGCACAAAGTCTTTCTCAACTCCTCGACAGGGGGATCAGCGAGAGCCAACGCGAACCTTGGAATTCAAAAGGGAACAACAAAGGATCCACGCAAACCTACAAAAAATGAGAAAAAAAGGGGCAGAAAACCAAAACATCAACTCATTCAAGATGTCGGGAACTTCCTCGTCAACTCGGGTCAGATACATATGATCTTAGACAACTTCCCTCCCCTCCAACCCACATCATCCTCATGAAGATGCTATTCTGGAATATAAGAGGCATGAATGCAAAAAACAAACAAGCTATGCTCCGAGAGAGAATCAAAAAAGATCATCCAGACATTCTCATTCTACAAGAAACAAAATGTGTGGGAGAGGAGGCTTCTTCTATTCTTCAAAAATGATGGAAGCAAGCCAATCACATGGAAATCGATGCCAAAGGCACCGCGGGCGGTCTAGCAGTGCTTTGGAATCCATCCACAGTTCTGTTGGATGGATTTTTCACCTCCAAATGGACCATCACAGCCTCCTTTCGTCTCATTGGATCGAACAAACTCGGATACATCACAAACATATACGGCCCCACCAAACCAAGCGACAAGGAATCCTTCCTCAATCACTTGGATTGGTTAGCCGATCACATCAACCCCCAAAGATGGATCCTCGGGGGAGATTTCAACATAATAACAGGTCTGGAGGAAAAAAAGGGGGGCACACGCACTCTGGGAAATGACTGCGATCATTTCAATCGCTTCATTGTACTTTGGAATCTTATTGATGTCAGTACAGACAATGGACCTTTCACATGGTCCAACAGGCGCTCCGGGGCTCAACAGGTCTCCTGCAGACTTGACTGCTTCCTCATATCGGAAGTCGTAATGTTGGATGGTCTAGCCTGGAACGCCACAATCATTGACTCCTCGGGATCAGATCATTGGCCAATCCTCCTCACTATCAACATCAATGGCACTCCCAGTAGAAAGCCTTTCCGCTTCGAGAAATTTTGGTTGACACAGCCAGACTTCCAAGCTAATATCAAGTCGTGGTGAGAAGAAGCGGCTATACCTACAGGGACTCCAATGTACATATTCCAACAGAGGCTAAAAAATCTCAAACAACATCTAAAAGCTTGGAATAAATCTACCTTTGACAACATCTTTCACGCCCAGGATAATCTCAACTAGAAAATTAAAAGCCTCCAACAGCAGATCAGACAGCAAGGCCTCACAGACTCCCTAAAGCTCCAGAAAACCCAACTAAGTAACCAGCTAGCTGAAAGAAGGGTGCAGAAAGAAATCCTTTGGAGGCAAAAATCTTGCATCCAGTGGCTGAAAGAGGGGGAAAGAAATACTAAATTATTCCACAGATCCATGGTCCAGCGACGCCAAACAAATCACATTACTCACCTAGTCTCAGATCAAGAAACGGAAATTCAATAGCACGCTGACATTGAAAAGTAAATGCTCTCCTAATACAAAAACCTTCTCTCAGAACCCCCTGTGGATTGGTCCCAGGAAATCGAGACCATCCTCAAGAACATACCCAAGGAGGTCACCAAAGAGAAAAATGAGGCACTCATGAGACCAATAACCCAGGAGGAGGTTGATCAATCCCTAAGGGACACCCATATAGGTAAAGCTTCGGGGCCAGACAGGTTCACTTCAGATTTTTTCCACCATTGTTGGAGCATCATCCGAGAAGGTGTTTGGGAAATAATAGAGGACTCAAGAAGATTAGGAAAAGTCCTCCAAGCCCTCAATGCCACCTTTCTCACACTCATTTCGAAGGAAAACCACACCATGTCCCCCTCGCACTTCCGTCCCATTGCCCTTTGCAATGTCGTCTACAAACTCCTCACGAAGATCATCGCAACTTGTCTCAAACCCATAATATCATTCATTATTTTGTCGGAACAATCCGTTTATGTGGAAGGCAGACAAATTATGGACAGTGTCACCTTGGCACACGAAGTTATCCACTCGCTCCACTCGACAAAATCACCAGGTATGCTCCTAAAACTAGATCTCTCAAAAGCCTTTGATAAATTAAGCTGGAGTTACTTAAAATCTACTCTCCTTGCCTTTGGTTTTGAACCCAATTAGGTCTCCTGGATAGTCAACCTCACCTCCTCATCGTTGTTTTCCATCCTGATCAATGACGTCCCCTCAATACCCTTCTCGCCTTCTAGAGGCATAAGACAAGGGGACTTTCTCTCCCCCTTCTTCTTCATAATCATGGCGGAAGGACTAAGCCACGCCATCAAAGCAGCCATATTGGATCACTCCCTCTCCGGTCTCACCCCCCATGGTTTCTCGCCTCCCATTTCCCGCAATCAATTCGTAGACGACCTACTCCTAATGGGAGTGCCCACAACTCAAGAATCCATCCACATCAACTCCATCCTCACCCTCTTCTATGAAGCCTCAAGGATGGAGGTGAACCTAACCAAATCACAGGTCTTCTTTTTCAATATGCCTCTGGAGATCCAAAACCATCTCATGCTTCTACTGGGTTTCACTCATAGCACCCTACTGTTTACTTACCTAGGAATCCCCCTCATAGATAACCCACTAAGAAATCTCTCCTGGGACTCCCTGCTCTCCAAATTCCGCAAAAGGCTCTCGATGTGGACTTTATGATCCCTCAATCTGCCTGGCCGCATCATCCTCCTTAAGTCAGTAATTCAAGCTCTTCCAGTCTACGCCTTCTCAGCTCTGGCAGCTCTGAATTTCATCCTTAGTGCCCTAAGAAACATCCAAAGGTGCTTTATTTGGCAGGGCACTAAAGAAGGACGCAAAATAACCCTCATAAGATGGCAAAAATTTTGCAAACCAAAGAAAGAAGGGGGACTGAGCCTTAGAGACCCCGCCCTTCTCAACAAGGTCCTCAGTGCAAAAATTTGGTGGAGATGGTTAAAGCGACCCCAAGACCTATGGGCGCGCCTGTGGAGGAAAAAATACACCCCCACAACCCTGGAAAGAGAGCTCATCAGATGGAATGCTCAAAGTATTTGGCTTGCTCATCTGGAATGCAGCCAGAAACAACAGGGGACTCATCATAGACCACTCTTTCTGGGAACTGCAGAGCGGAACCTCAACCCTCTTCTGGAGTGACTCTTGGAAACAACTCCTCGCCCTGTACACAGATCCAAATATGAGCGCCTTCATCTGCCACGCGACAGAAGCAGGCCTAATTAAAGTAGCAGATTATTGGAACCCAGCACGAAATCGTGATATCTGGTGCACCTGGAAAAACACCCACGAGGCCCTGAACATCCCCAACAAGATAAACATCCAACCTTTGTTGACTCATCTGGATGCAAGGAAAATTCTAAGCCAACAGGGGAATGACATCTTCAAATGGGGGAATACCTCCACAGGCACATTCAACATTCAAGAGGCATACTGACTCAAAGTTGGACATGGATCCCTACCGACAGAAGAAGTTTGGAACAAGATTTGGGAAACAAATTCTTGGCCAAAAATCAACACCTTCCTCGGGTTAACTGCGCACAACAGCATTCTCACATGGGATAACTTAAGAAAAAGGGGATTCATTGGCCCTTCTTGGTGTCAGTTATGCGGTTCAGAGGAAGAAATGCAAATTCATCTCCTAAATCTCTGCTCCTACAGTTCGAATATTTGGGATCACAGCGCCAACCTCATGAGAACCACGGACAGAAATCGTGTAGGTATACTGGAAACTTTAGCAGGATGGTGCACCTCGATCTTTCGGTCCCCTATCCTCAATAAAATATGGAGACTCTTACCAAGCTTCATTCTTTGGCAAATCTGGAAGGAAAGGAATCGACGAATCTTCAATTCTGCTACTAAAAACTAGCAGGAGGTTTGGGCCATTATTCACTCCAACATCAAAGAAACAATCTCCCTCTATCCCTGGAAAGACCAGGACTAGAATTGCCCAATGAATGAGCGTATCATCCTCAACTCCTGGCAACTCCAACTCCACTCCCCACCCACCATTCCTTGCACCAAGTCACATCGCAAGCCTAGCCCCACAATGTGGGAGGCGCCAGAAACAGGGTACCACAAACTGAATTTCGATGGAGCCTCCAAAGGAAATCCAGGACCGACAAGCTATGGAGCAGTCATCCGCAACAACAAAGGAGAAATCCTCCACATTATAGCAGGAAATCTGGGGCACAACACCAACAACACAGCAGAAATTTGGGGACTCCTCAGAGGTTTACAAGCAGCCAAAGATCAAGAGATTTTCCCCATTATTGTTGAAGGAGATTCACAAATTGTCATCCATCTCCTCGGTCATCTTCTGAATGGGGAAAACCCGGAAAAAATTTCCCCCAGCTGGAGACTCATGAATGGGCTCCTCAGAATCAAATCCATTATCCATCCTAATTGGGTAATCTTTCCATCCCACATTAGAAGATCAACAAACCAAGTGGCCGACCTGCTTGAAAATTATGGTGTTGATCTAAAGGAAGGAGAATTTTCATGCTCCCCCACCTCCACCTCCTCTCATCCCTTTATGACAGCGTGCAGAAACATAGCCAAAACCAAAGACCGACCCTCGGATGGGGTGTTTCAAGATAACACGCGCGGACAAGCCACAGGGAGGCCACCTAGCCAGACAATCAACCAGTTGGCACCCGATGGAACCCGTTCCCCCACCACATCGCCTCACAGTTTAAACACTAACGTTGCCCCCCCTCAACTCATTCAAGCCAGAAGTTCGTCGCACGAGATGGAAGACTTGTAGTGTGAGAACGCCCATGGCGTCGTGCAAGTCACCTCACTGGTCAACTCCTCTCCCATGTTATGATGCCCCTACCGCCAAGCTCGAGAGCAATATCCCTCCTTTGTCTCCCAGTGCTCCCCCTCTCCCTCTCTGGAGCGTTTTGGTCATTCGGCTCCGCGTCCTCATCCCCAAGGCAACGTTAACCCCCACCATGCCCCGACTGAGAGGTAAATCCAGGCAAGGAGCCGCCTGGTATGCTGCCAGGGGCAAGGAAATGCCCAATTCTGACCACCCTCTGAAAAACGATGATCTCCCTATTTTGCCTCCCATCATAACTCTTGCTCCCATCATAGCTCCTGCTCTCGTCATAGCTCCTAATCCCGCAGAGCGAATTCATGAAGATGCTCTCCCTGTCTTGGCTCCCATCATAGCTCTAGCTCCCGCATAGCCAATTCATGAAGCCACCCAAGACCTGTCGCCACTCTCAAATCCCTATGCCTACTGGGTAGAATGGTTTGACACCATGGGGAATTCTCTGGGCTATGAACCTCCCGCCCCCCCCCTCTCCACCTCATCGTCCGCCTCCTCCTGTCTCCCCACCTCGCCACCCCTTTGAAGCCACCTCCGCTCCCTCACCACTTCCCTCCACCTCGTCTGACTCCCAAACTCGTTTTACCTGCAACAAATGCACTGACCAGGAATTGATTACAGCTTCATTGTGCGACTTGACCAGGGGACAGGAGGACATCAAATCCGCCCTTTGGGATTTGCATAAGAAGGACGCAGAGCGATGGATCAGGGTGGACAACTTGGTGACTTTTCTCCAGGATCTCCAGCAGGCAATTGAAGATCACGACAAAGGCAAGATGAAGAAAACCCAGGCCTTCGCGGGCCCGAGACTTGGTCCAAGTTTCTAAAGCTCTCTTGATTAAGATTTTAGTCCTTGTTTGTATAGCTAGCTATGTTTAGTTCACAAACAACCCGCTCTTTTTAGATCAGTTTACAGACAACCCTTCGCCCTGTGTGGCACTGTAGTTTTGTGCATGGCAAACTACGTTTCATTTTGGACAAGTGTCACTCTATTTTTGGACTAGTGCCAACAGTGGTTTCCCTAATGGGCACTATTGACACGTATGACAAACGGTTTGTAACTTTTTCAAGAAGGCCCTAATACATTTAGTAACTTACAATATATATATATAATGGTTTAGTTTTATATTTAATTTTTATTATTTAATAATAATAATGATAAGTTTTTAAGATGACTCTCAAGCCAGAGACCAATTGGTGTATGAGATCCTCTTGTTCATGGGACAAGGGACCCCCTCCACACTGCTAAAATCTACGGAGGTATACATACCCTACCCCCCTTTGGATTTGAACTTGTGAACTCTAAGGAGATAGAGTGATTTATTCATGAATTGTTGACTATAATGTCCCCCACCTCTTGATGAAGAGGTTTGGGAAGACTTAGTGGTCTAGGCATCCCCACTAGGCCACAGTCTCACACAAAGGGGAAAAGTCAACCAAACTAATGTTATATTTTTAAGTTGACTTAGTGAAAAGGTAACTCAATGAAGAAATAGAAGCATTGGGGTTGAGTTAGGAGTTAACCCCAGGGGTTAACTTAACTCAATAGGGAAACATAAAAAAAAAAGGTATAAAGAGAAGGCTAGGGAACACCTCTCAAATCATCTTGGATATTTGGTAATTGCTTGTTGATGCTCTTGAGCATACAGTTTGAGGGTTTTGATATTACAAACACTAGAGAACAACTCAGTGGTGAAATATCCCACTTACTTGTTCCAAGCTTGGTCTCGGGGATGAAATACTCCACCCACACCATTCTACATCCTTCATTTATTCAGGAAGATCAGCAGGGCCGTACCAGTTAGGGTTTTCCAGCAGGGGTGCACCAGTTGTTGAAGAGAAGTTCGATCCAGCCTAGTGAAGAAGCTTTGGAAGATTTCAGCATTAGGGTTTTGCTTGCAGGCTCTTGCTCATCAGTTTGGAGGCTTCTTTGAGGAGTTATCACATCCATATCATTGTCTGCAGGTTGGGACAGTTTTGGGAGATAGAGGACGATTTGGTGATTTTGTGTTTTTCAGATCTAGGAGGCCACAGGCCATCTGACCTTGAAACTTCTCTCAGGGGTTTGTAACTGCCTGATCTATCATCCTAGAGAATTTCAGTGGATTCAGAGCCCTTATTCAACTAGGCCGAATTATTGGCCATATTCAGGGTTTCAGGAGGGTTGTACCAGTTTAGGGTTTATGCAGTTTGAGGAGGAGGCTTCAATGTTTGGGCTCCATACTTCAGGAGGAGGCTATCATTGCCCTGATCTATCATTGGGAGGAGTTTAGCAGCATTTGGGGGTCTTCATCTTTAGGAGGGTCGAACCCTTTGTCTTCATTGTCTCAACATGTTGTACCAGCAACTTGAGGGTTAGGTTAAACCCTAGTTTTGTAGTGGAGCATTCATCTTCTCTTGCAGCCTTTGGGAGGCTTGATTTGTATCTCTGGGAGCATTTTCTATGCAACTCTTATTATTGTCTTGAATCCATCTGAAGCTATTCCAGCTTTGCTTCTCTATTTGTATCAGGTGCTTGCTTTCTATAATAAAGTTCAGATCTTGTTTGTGGTTCCTATCTTGTGTATTGTTGAAGATCTTCATATGTTGTAATGATTCTTGTATAAATTGTGGTTGAATAACTGAATAAACCCTAAGACCGAAATGTTCATGGCCAACCTGTATACACAATAATTAACAATCAATTTAGTGGTTAGTTAGTGTTCTCAAGCAAAAAAAAAATTGGCTTGGGAACATTACAGTGGTATCAGAGTTCTGATCATCCAAACCTGTGAGGATGAGCGCATGCAGAGGTACAGTGGTGTCTTTATGGGCAGAAGGAAGAAGCAGACTAGTGAAACAGAAGCTGAAATGGAGGGTTCAGGGGATGACCGTGAGCCATAGAGCTTGGCTTACTTGGCAGTTGAATTCCATAAAACCCTAAACCTTACAGAAAGCAACCTGGTCCATCACTTGCAGGAAAGCCAGGAGACAAATCAGAAGAGGCAAACCGAAATCACTGAGACCTTGAAGAAGGTAGATGGGAATCTGAGGAAGATTGATGAGAACCAGACTCAGATAACCCATCTATTGATGCAGATGACTCATCAGGGGAAAGACCCTGAGACGTACAGAAGCAGAGAGCCTGGTGGATCCCATGGAGGAAACGGGTATAATCCAAAAAAGGATCCCAAGTCCGAGGGAATCCATGGAGGGGGTACGTCACATGGACAGATGGGTAGCAGGGCTACCCCTAGACCTTACTTGCCCACATTCACGGATGAAAAAATACAACATGAGCAGGTGGATGATTTTGTTAAGCAGATGGCACAGTGCACCAGGGAGTACCATGACTTGGATATGATAATCCAGAGGCAGATGTCCTTGGATCAATACTGCCAACTCAAGTTCAAAAACAAGCCCAGGTCGAACCACAGAAGCAACTATGAGTTTGAACGAAGAGAAAGGAAGATGGAGATCCCATACTTTGATGGTATGACCAAGATAACAACGTAGACATGGGTACAGAAGCTGGACACTTATCTACAACTTAATCCCATGAGGGAGATGGAAGCCATCAAGTTTGTCACTATGTACATAGATGGCAAGGCTCATGATTGGTGGTATCATGGGCTTACCACACTAGGCCACAATCAGATAGTGACCTATACTGAGTTCACTCAGAGGCTCATTGACAGATTTGATCGGGGGGATCCTGAGTTAAAATTTAGGGAGCTCACACAGCTCAGGCAGACAGGAGCAGCAGAGGTATACATTGAAGAATTCCAGAGGCTTGCAGTCATGGTGCAGGATATATCACAAACCAGACTCATGATTCTCTTCACTGAAGGGTTGATGGAACCCTTGAAGTGTTGGGTAAAGGATTTTAATCCTACCAACCTACAGGACGTCATTTGGAGGAGAAGGGACCTAGGGCCAATTGCCAAGCCAAAGTTTGTGCCTAAACCACCTCTTAACACAGGAGGGAGAGATCTAAGACCTCCAATGAACCAAGGAGGATGTGACCCAAGGGGGTTTGACAGGGGTCGTGGCAGAATGGATGAAAACAATAGAAGGGAGTTGAGGAGGAAGCAACTTTGCTTCACTTGCAAAGAACCATGGAACCCCTCACACAAATGCATGGGTCGTGGTCAAGTGCACTACATAGAAGTAACTTCAGACAATGAAGAAGAGAGGGATTTCGGCCAAATAGAGAACATAGAGGTAGGCACCACAGAGACAGCAGAGGAGGAGACCCCAGTAATTGACAGTACGGCTAAGGAGAATTCCACCTTGGCATCTATCAGCAGAGTGCCCAAATATAACACTTTCAGGATGAGAGGAGTCTTGCAGGGGCAAAAAGGATCAGTGTTGATTGATGGGGGAGCCTCCCACAACTTCATTGACTCAACACTATTGCAAAGGAGGCATATACCCACAGTTGAATTTCAAGGATTCAAGGTGGAGGTAGCAGGTGGAAGAACTATGCCTTGTGTCAGGTACATTCCAGGTATGAAGCTTACATTAGGTAGGCATGAGTTGATACAAGATGTCTATGTGATGGACCTTCTGGATACTAACATCATCCTTGGAGTTCAGTGGCTTAGTATGTTGGGGCCTATCACCACCAACTACAAGACCATGGAGATGTCTTTTACAGAGGAGGGTGGATGAAAGGTAGTACTTCAAGGCATGACGGGTAATTCTACGAAGGTAATTATCGCCAAGAGGATGGAGGCCATCTTCAAGAGGGAGGAGATAGTGTATGCAGCAGAGTGTATAATTTCAGCGCATGTGGACGAGCAGGGAAAGGTTCACTACACTCCAGAAATCAAATAGATCCTTGACAAACACAACAAAGTGTTTGGACCGATTCCACCAGGGGTGCCACCAAATAGGGGGTTTGAGCACATCATTGAGTTGGAAGCGGGAGTCAAACCAGTCATCACCACACCATACAGGCATCTGAAGAAGTATAAAGACGATATAGAGAAACCCATCAAAGAGATCTTGGACATGGGGCACATCAGGTCGAGCTCTAGCCCTTTTGCTTCTTCAGTAGTGTTGGTTAAGAAAAAATATGGAACCATGTGCATGTGCATTGACTTCCGGGCATTGAATAACAAGACAATCAAAAACAGGTATCCTATACCAAGGATTGATGAGTTGTTGGACGAACTACACGGGGCTGTCTATTTCACAAAAATTGACCAACGCTCTGGCTACCATCAAATCAAGATGAGGGAGGAAGACATCTCAAAGACTGCTTTCAGATGTCATTATGGTCATTATAAGTTCTTGGTGATGCCCTTCGGGTTAACCAATGCCCCAACCACGTTCCAATCTTGTATGAACCATGTTTTCAACAAACAATTGACGAAGCATCTGTTAGTATTTTTTGATGATTTTCTCATTTATAGCAAGACGTGGGAGGAACACCTTCGGCATGTGGACCAAATTTTGTCAATCATGGAGGAGCAGTGATTGTACGCTAAGGAGTCCAAATGTTATTTCAGAATGACAAAAGTGCTTTACTTGGGACACATCATCAGAGCAAAAGGGGTATAGGTACATCAGGAGAAAATTAAAGCCATTGTGGAGTGGCCTACTCCTAAGACACTCATAGAATTAAGGGGATTTCTAGGCATGTGCACTTATTACATGAAATTTTTCAAAGGGTTCTCTCAGCTATGTGCACCCTTGATTGATTTGACTAAGAAAGGAGCCTTCAAATGGAGTGAGGAGGCTCAATTCACATTTGACAAGATGAAAAAGGTGATGAGCACGTGCCCAGTCTTAGCCCTACCAGATTTCATCCAGCCTTTTACCTTGGAATGCGATGCTTCAGGAGAAGGTATAGGGGGCGTGTTGATGCAGAACAGGCACCCTCTTGCCTATGAGAGCCGAAAACTCAGGGGACCTGAGCTACTTTATAGCATTTATGACAAAGAAATGTTGGCTATCATGCACGCATTAGCCAAATTCAAGCAATACCTGGTAGGTGCACGATTTGTGGTCAAATCAGATCATAATAGTCTTAAGTACCTATTGGAACATAAGGACTTAAATGAAAGGCAGTAGAAATGGGTAAGAAGAATACAGGCCTATGACTTGACATTGAGTTTGTCAAAGGAAAGAACAACGTGGTTCCTGATGCATTGTCTAGGAGGCCATCCATTTATGCCATGAAAAATGTATTTGTTGACTAGAAGGACCACTTGGTGATGGAGTATGCAAAGGATCAATTCGCTTGTCAGCTAATGGACGGGCAAGTACAGGATGATAACTTCAGAATCATTGACGGCCTCATATATTACAAGGGCCAAATCTTTTTGGTTCTTGGATCGGCCTTCAAGGCCAAAGTGTTACAGGCATGTCATGACTCACTAATGGCAGGGCACCAAGGAATTGGTAAGACATACAGGCAGGTGAGGTAGAGGTTCTCATGGAAGGGCCTCAAGGAGGATGTAATGAGGCATGTCAAGGAGTGTACTACATGCCAGGAGAACAAGGAGGAGAACACTCACCCAACAGGACTACTACAACCCCTACCCATCCCAGAGCACAAGTGGGAAATCATATCCATGGATTTCATCACAGGGTTTCCAAAGACGCAGAGGAAAGACTACATTTTCATAGTGGTGGACAGGTTGACGAAGTTTGCACATTTCTTCTCCATAGCCACAGACTTCAGCGCAGCACAGGTGGCCGAATTGTTTTTCAGGGAGATCTTCAGAATGCACGGCCTACCCAAAACCATTGTCAATGACAGAGATAGAATATTCATGAGTACATTCTGGCAGGAGTTGTTCATACTAGTTGGTACGGCCTTAACACCTAGTACCAGCTATCATCCTCAGACGGATGGATAGGCCGAGATAGTCAACAAATGGGTGGAAGGTTATCTCAGGAATTATATGGTAGGACAGCAGAAAGCGTGGGTCAGATGGTTACACTTGGGAGAATACTTCTACAACACCACCCATCACATGTCCATAGGCATGGCACCATTCAGGTCATTATACAGCTATGATCCACTCTCTTTCGTGGAGATAGCTTTTGGTGACATCAGGGCTCCAATGGTACAGGATTGGGTACAGCAGAGTCAGGACATCCTCAGAGAGCTGAAGGATCATTTACAGAGAGCACAGAACCAGCAGAAGGTCCAAACAGATAAGCACAGGGTTGAGCGTACCTTTGAGGTTGGTGACTTAGTCTATTTAAGGCTCCAACCATATAGGCAGGCTTCTATAAAAAGAAGCAGGGCAAAGAAGCTACCGCCACGTTTCTTTGGACCCTACAGGATCAGCAGGAAGGTAGGGGTCGTAGCCTATGAGTTGGAGCTTCCACAGGGCAGCATGATACACAATGTCTTCCATGTGTCATGCCTGAAGAGGGCCATCGGCCAACACATCACACCCATTGAGGTGTTGTCTCCCTTGGACGAAGAGGGGAAACTTGTTTTGATTCCGGAGGAGATACTGGACGTTCGGGAGAAGAGGCTCAGGAAGAGAAGCATCAAAGAATACCTGATCATATGGAAGGATCTACCCGTTGAGGATGCCACGTGGGAGAATGAATAGGTGGTACGTGAGACGAGTTTGGAATTGCTTGAGGACAAGCAATTTCTAGCAGGGGAGACTGTAATGTCCCCCGCCTCTTGATGAAGAGGTTTGGGAAGACTTAGTGGTCTAGGCATCCCCACTAGGCCATAGTCTCACATAGAGGGGAAAAGTCAACCAAACTAATGTTATATTTTTAAGTTGACTTAGTGAAAAGGTAAAAAGAGTTAAAAGGTGACTCAATGAAAAAATAGAAGCGCTAAAGGTTGAGTTAGGAGTTAACCCTAGGGGTTAACTTAACTCAACAGGGAAACAGAAAAAAAAAAAAAAAAAAGTATAAAGAGAAGGCTAGGGCGCACCTCTCAAATCATCTTGGATATTTGGTAATTGCTTGTTGATGCTCTTGAGCATACAGTTTGAGGGTTTTGATATTACAAACCCTAGAGAACAACTCAGTGGTGAAAGATCCCACTCACTTGTTCCAAGCTTAGTCTCGGGGATGAAATACTCCACCCACACCATTCTACGTCCTTCATTTATTCAGGAAGATCAGCAGGGTCGTACCAGTTAGGGTTTTCCAACAGGGGTGCACCAGTTGTTGAAGAGAAGTTCGATCCAACCTAGTGAAGAAGCTTTGGGAGATTTCAGCATTAGGGTTTTGTTTGCAGACTTCTGCTCATCAGTTTGGAGGCTTCTTTGAGGAGTTATCACATCCCTATCATTGTCTGCAAGTTGGGACGGTTTTGGGAGATAGAGGACGATTTGGTGATTCAGTGTTTTTCAGATCTAGGAGGCCATAGGCCATATCTGACCTTGAAACTTCTCTCAGGGGTTTTTCACTGCCTGATCTATCATCCTAGAGAATTTTAGGGGATTCAGAGCCCTTATTCAGCTAGGCCAAATTATTGGCCATATTCAGGGTTTCAGGAGGGTTGTACCAGTTTAGGGTTTCTACAGTTTGAGGAGGAGGCTTAAATGTTTGGGCTTCATACTTCAGGAGGAGGCTATCATTGCCCTGGTCTATCATTGGGAGGAGTTTAGCAGCATTTGGGGGTCTTCATCTTCAGGAGGGTCGAACCCTTGGTCTTAATTGTCTTCAGCAGGTCGTACCAGCAGCTTGAGGGTTAGGCTAAACCCTAGTTTTGTAGTGGAGCATTCATCTTCTCTTGCAGCGTTTGGGAGGCTTGATTTGTATCTTCGGGAGCATTTTGTATGCAGCTCTTATTATTGTCTTGAATCCATCTTAAGTTATTCCAGATCTGCTTCTCTATTTGCATCAGGGGCTTGCTTTCTATAATAAAGTTCAGATCTTGTTTGTGGTTCCTATCTTGTGTATTGTTGAAGATCTTCATATGTTGCAATGATTCTTGTATAAACTGTGGCTGAATAACTGAATAAACCCTAAGGCCGAAATGTTCATGGCCAACCTGCATACACAATAATTAACAATCAATTCAGTGGTTAGTTAGGGTTCTCAAGCAAAAAAAAAATTGGCTTGGGAACATTACATTGACCTAGCTTTGTACTCTGTTACCTAGAAAAAATCGTTCAAAAATATTGTTGAGGTTTGTATTTTATTTTAAGACTAGTATATGTAGAAAGAGAGAAGAGTTAAAGATTGTGTAGTTTATATATATATATCAATTGGGTCTAACTCAAGTGGTTATGTTATGGAGTGCTATCTTCTCCACCTAGGTTTTATTCCTAAAGTGACATGACAATGCTCCAAGTTTTTATAGAATCTATATTACCATCCATAAAATGAAAGGAAGTGCACAGTCAGTTTCTCCAAGAAATGCATCACATATATACACCCAAAGACATGGAGAGAGAAATATATATATATATATATATAATTAAAAAAGGGAACCTAAAATCTTACCTATCGATAAAGTGGCAATACAATTTCAGTGAATCTTCCATCCTTAGCCTCTATTAAGGTTATTTGGCCTCTTTTCAATCTTGATAATTTCCTTGATTTTTCTATTGTAATAATGGTCAGTTTTTGTCAATATTTTGGCTTTCTCAATGCAAATATGGCACTTTGTCTTATGTGAGTGTTTGTCCAATGTGGATGGATGAACACAATCATGATTAATATAAGTCGTATGCTCTTGGATTGTAATTTATATGGAGCAGCCCATTTCACCAACGTGGGATTTTCAACATGAGAAAGGAATCAAGTAGACACCTTTTTGGTTCATGGGATTGGTGCAGTCTTTAACTAACGTGAAGAAATTTCTAATTGTGGTTAGGGGTTTGAAATTCGCCCCAATGTTTCTCTTCTTTAAAACCCTCACAGTCTTCCTTTTATTCCTTTGAATGTAAGATAAGAATATTTCGGAAACTTCACGCTTTGAAAGGCCTTTATCCTTTGATGTTTCTTATAACCATTCTCCTTAAAACCTTGAGAAATCCTAAAGGCTCTCATTACTAGCATGTTCATAGCACGAAAAACATAAGTCCGAAAACATTTTTCAAATCTGATGTAGAATAAGGACTCAAATATTTATGACATAAATAGAGAAAAGAGGTCATGTCAAAAATGGTGGCAATGCACAGGGGCATCGGGAGGGGGGGATTATTTATGATCCTGGTGGAAAAGAAATAATTTCCTTAACTTGGGAGCATGGCATTTGCTCCAACAATTAAGCGAAAGCATTGGCCCTCTTTATGGGGATGAGATCCATTGATGCCTCTAAAAATCCCAAAATAATATTAATTGGGGATTCTGATTTAATCATCAAACTCATGAGAAAATGAATTGGACAATACAACACCAACCTCAATACAACACCAACCTCGCCAGATCAATTCAAAGAGCTAGAAATGAAGCAATCAAATTTGAGGAAATAAAATATTGAGATCAATTCAAAGAGCTAGAAATGAAGCAATCAAATTTGAGGAAATAGAATATTGTCATGTTTTAAGGATGCTTAATAGCAAAGCTAACACACTGACAAAATTGGGGTGACAACTGGAACAAGACAAATTAAAGATTAATCAGGGTATAAATGGGCCTCAATACTTAGTCTATCATGAAATAAAAAATCTCTTTTGGAGGGGGAGGTCCCCCACAGACTATAGGAAAAACAGATTGTAACATCGAATTTGTGGAGGGTGATGTGTTGGTTGTTGGAGTAGTCCTCTCACATGTGTTTCATTTAAATTGGTTTATGGAGGCCTGTACTACATTCCCGCTAGCCCAAGTGCCTTCTTTTCACCAGTCCCTTCCCACACTTTGCATTGAAGGTGGGACTATGATATCGCACAGATCCATGATGAATTGGGGTGGTGATAGCTTGTTATGTATTGGCGAGCTCATGGAGTCTGCAATCAATCTACGGTGTGATTCTCTATTTGGGTTGGTTGTGGTTCAGTGGATTTCATGGTCCTCTTTCTCATATTTAGAGCATTGTTTAATTGGTGCCCTCAAGAATTTAGAGAGGGGTAGAGAACTAGGTGTGGTTTGATTCCTTGTGCTCATATTTCGCTATGGCCATGGCTCCAGACCACACGCATGGAATTCGATGTCTTGGGTGTGATGAGTCAAAAATTTGACAACAGTTGAAGGCACAGGAGATAGAAGGTCTAGGATTAAGGAATTGGTCAAGGTCTTAGTCCAGAAATTTGAGGCAAAGGAGTAAGTTCATGAAAAGGAAGCAGTGATGGTAATGGAAATAGTGCACAATCAAGGGAAAGAGATTCAACGGTTGAGGGAGGATTTCAGGATGCTGCATTTGGCACTAACTGAGATGGTTTGTCTGCAAGGCATGGATTTGACTCACCCCCTCTGTTGGTTCTTTAGTAGACAAAGATGGAGAAATGGTTCAACAATGCAATCAAGAAAATCACACAAGCAATTGCGATCAGAACCATGTGAACACTGAGCTTACGCTTTGATGGGTTAGACTGTTATGTAATTTTCCATGTTTTGTAAAACCTATTTGTTGTTAGAAGTCTTTATTAGAGTTTGTACTTCTAGAAATGTAAAGAAAGCATTATAGAAGTCTGATTAGCAAAGCATTTATATGTAAGGATGCAATTTTGTATAGAACTAGACTGTGGCTATACTGTGGCTGGAAGCCTCGAAATTTTGATGTATTAGACTGTTGTACAATGAGGCTACAACACATTTGTTAATAAAAAAACCATTGTTTCTATTATGAAAAAAAATGGTGGCAATGCAGAAAGTTTGACAGCATGTTAACCAACAAAAAGTATCTTCTTGATTTTCCTAAAGAGCATTTTACACCAATCATCAAATTTCTAACAATTTCAAACAATACAGGATATCACATGGCAATGGTCTTTTGACTATTCATATGAATACATCTTCACAACCTTGTTCTGAACTCCTATAATCAGCACTAATCAGGGAAGATGGCAGAGTGGTCCCCTAAATCTATATAAACATTTTTTTAGCAATATGATGTTTTAACGTATTATAATAGTTACATTTAGTTCTAATTTGACATATTTTTAATTTTAATTTTTAATACATTATTTTTTAATTAAATTCAAATTTTAAATAACAACTGTATTTAATCATTTTTGGTATTTGTAGATATATTTGTTTCTTGAATTTATTTTCCAAAATACTGGGGTTGCATTGGATCTCCACCAAGAAAACAAAGGACTTTCACACACACGCGTGTATAGGAAAACTTATTGGGATCCCCGAATAGACTGATAGAGGATAACTTAACCCCAGTCATAATAGCCACTGGTAAACCAGCATGACTCAACTGCACTGGAACCTCTGATTGATTATAAATAGAGACCTCACAGTGCATTCCACCTTGACACATCTATCAGAACCAATTGAACTAACCAACTAAAGCATATTTATGGATAAATATTATTTATTATAAAATTAATGTCTAAATTGAATCCAGAGAAAATATGAACCAACAAAATCACAATAATAAGATTATTAATTGTGATTCCAAATCAAAATAATAAGATTATTAATTGTGCTTCCAAAAACACTAGAATTGGAATCCCAAACAAAGTGTATATTTTATATTACATACAACGCAGGAACATAGCTCAGGTTTGATTAGTCAGAATCAAGACCGATAAAGATTTAAGACATGGATAAAGAAAAAGGATCCTCTCAAAAGTCAATGCAAAAAGTTTGACAGCATTGTTAACCAACAAAAAAATATCTTCTTGAATTTCAAAAAGATCATTTCACACCAAGCATCAAATTTCTAAGCATGGTGTATTAAAGACGATCAGGAGCAATATTTCAACAGACAATTTAAGACAATCAAGGATATCATATATCAATGGTTTTTTGACCATTCCTAAGAATGCATCTTCACAAATTTGTTCTGAACTTCTACAATCAGCACCAGTTAGGAAAGATAGCAGAGTGGTCATATATAAACATGTTTTGAACAATATGATGTTTTAACATGTTTTCATAGTTACATTTAATTTAACATACTTTTGGATTAATTTTGAGTTTTAAAACATATATTTTGGCATTAGATTTAAAGTTTTAAAACCCGCTGTATTTAATTTTTTGAGGTATTTATACACATTTGTTTCTTGGACTTGTTGCCCAAACTCCATTGGTTTGTACAAAGGAAAACCGCACAGGATCCCCTGTCTTTCCTGGAATATCTGGATGGAGGGCAACTCAACCTCAAGCCACAATAGTGGCTAGTAAACCAGCAGGACTCAGTCGAACTCGTACTACAACCAGATTAGAAACTAAGACGTCATGGTGAACTCCGCCATGAAATATCTGTTCAGACTGATGGAACTAACCCATTAGGACTCGAACCTCAACATGATTAGAAACAAAGACCTCAGGATGAACTCCACCATAAAACATCAATTGAAAGTTTGAAACCCATTAAGCTAACCAGCTGTACTATATATATATATATATATATATATATATATTACTTACTTCACTTCAAATTTGATGCAAAAATATATCAAATAAAATGTCGCATCTCAGAACTTGATTTCATTCAAAAAATCTGCCAAAAAAAAACCTGTTAAACATCATATATTGTTCAAAAAATGTATATCAATATATATATATATATATATATATATATATATATATAAAAGGTGCTAGTATTGTTTTCTTTAAATTTATTTATTTATTTTTAAATATTAATGATTGCACTTTGAGATTATACGAATTTCATTTTTTTCCCAAAAACCCGTAATAGTGTGACTAAGATTCTAACTGCTAGCACAATAAAAATCTTAATGATTGTAGTCCTTGAGAATCTGCAAATTCCCATTTTTTTTTAAAACGCCGAATACACTAAGGTTCTAACTGCTAGCACAATAAAAATTGCCATTAAGTTCAGCAAAGAGAATTAAGCGAACTAAGCAAATTTTGTTATAACTTCACATTTTTAAATAATCAAAAATCACAAATGTTCTTTATAACTTTAAATTTGACTAAAAATAAGTCAATATAAATGTCAAGTTTGTGTGATTAACAGAACCAAGAAAAAAGAAACTTCTTAACAAGTTTTTTGCGATTTTTATAAAATAGATTCGCCTGGCCGATTCGGTTCAATCGTGGCAATTATGTTTCCTGAACCTGGTAAATTTATTCCCCGGTGTTTGATATTCAGTGAATTTCAACTTTTTTCACAAAAAAGTGCCAAATAAGACGATTAAAGTTCTAACTGCTACCAGACACTGTAAATTTGATCAAGTTTCATGCAGATGCTGACCAGTAACCCGTTAGTGTGCATTTTCTCATGATTGAAATATCTAACCAAGATATTGAGACAAATATTTTCTATCTACTGCACGAGAAATCCGAACAATACTGATGTTTGACCTTAAGTTTTAGTTAAGGAATCTGTTTCCTCAGACACATGTTTCAGTTCTTGAAATGAGGAAATTGATTAATTAACATCGCGTGCAGAAATTTCAGTTTTGGTAATTCCCAAAAACATTTTTTTGCCAGTAACTTTAATTACAACTTTTGAATTTAGCCATAATAGCTTTGATAATCTTGTGGCTAAGCAACTTTCTCCATACATACATGTCTATCGATGAAATATGACATGCACTGTTAAATGTTTTCAATAAGTTAGCCCAAGTCACATGAGAAATACTTACCTTCGCTAGGAGAGGCTATGTTAACACATTACTTCCATGCAGAAGCCACAAACAAGTCCCTGCCTAACCAACCCAGATAAAGAACTTCATCCTTTTCTACCACCCTGTAATTCTGATTATAAGACTCCAAGGCAACCTTGATAGTGGAGTTAACACGTGAGCTCAGAGCGTGAGATTTAAAGCCAGCCATAGTAAAACGGGACCTCCACTTACCAAAAGGCTCGTGCCTTTCCACTCTTTCAGCACCTTCACATGCAATAACATTCACAATATCACGTGCTAGACAGTGCTGCTCCACACTGACACGCTCTTTGCTTTCCCTTGGCAGAGTTAAATCCAAAGATTCAAACATAGCAGTATAATAACTCAAAGTCTCCAAGAATCTTGGAAAGAAACGAGAAGTATTAGTATTAGATTCTTGCTCCACCAATGTTACAACAGTTGGAGCCAAGCCTTTGACCATTCTTATAAGCCGATCTCGATGGTTACTTGTACTCACACTCTCATCAGGTATATGATGGAGCAATAAATGAAAATTTACAGCCAATGCTTCCCCAGGTCGAATATCAAGCATATCGGCATGAACATCAGATGCAAACACAGGCAAAGCATGAAATTCGAAAGGAACCTGATAAGTTTCAGCAAGCTTTGATAATCTTTGGCCAACCAACTGTAATCCTTGACCTCGAGCAAACTCTGATACAGGATCATCCACACCAGTAATGCGAACATGAGGTGAGCCACCTTGTCTTGCTGCAAATGCTTGAATCACTGTTACCCACTGGCTACCTTGAGCAATCTGAAAATCAATTATGTGCACTCTGTCTTTGTCATTAAATGCTTCTACAATGGCACCATTTGCAGCCATATACCCAAATTTGAAATAAGGGCAAACTTTGTAGAAAACTTGCATGTAAGAGAGTAGCTCAGCACTCGTAGGCTCCTTGCATTTTAAGGTTTTGTAAATATGTCCTCCTGAAAACTGTAACTTTGCTACAAGACCTTCTACCATATATGCACCTAACCTTTCAATTGGATCCCCAAATATAGAAACAGCTTGTCTCAACTTGGCAATCAACTTATCTGCATTACGATTATCTGCAATAGCTTTCGCACATTCAATGAGCAAACATTTTATATCACCTTGAGGGATCTCCGACTCTGGACTCCACTCTGAATTAGATGGAAGGTTATGATCCCCATAGACATCTTCCATATTTGAAGGATCGTCACTATTAGTCCTCAACAGTGCAGTTGCTATTTCCTCTGAAATCTTGAAATTCGCTGGCCGCTTATTGTCACTGTAAACCATTTCCAGGTGGGTTGGCTGCATCCTCTGCTGAATGGAAATATCAAAAATCACATAAGTTTGTGAATGCTGTGAAAGACATAGGACTTCCAACAGATATAGATTGAATGCATATAGATATCTCATGTAAATGTGCAGTGGTATATGGAATACTTTCATGAATGTATTTTTGGCCTTTAAAGGAACCATCATTGTGTGAAGAACATTGGATTAAATTACCACTCATTTTGGTTTCTTTCACTGCAATAAAATTCTTGACTGACTGGTGTAAGGCAAACCATCAGATCCAGTACCTTGAGGAAAAAGAGGTAAAATTCTTGACTGACTGGTGTGAGGCAAACCATCAGATCCAGTACCTTGAGGAAAAAGAGGAAGATCTCTGATAATCCGCCTTTGGGTTTCTACCAATGTACTCACCAGCCATAGATGCGTGATCAACAGCAACGATGGAAAAAGGTTTTAACTTCTCATGGGAGAGAGAAGCTAGGGTTTGAGAGTATAAACCATGGCCTGAAGGATCATGGTCCTTGGGGCTATTGCAGCATGATTGTGCAGTCCTTTTGCATTAACTGCACCCTAGCTGGCCTGTCCAGCTGTGTCCTTTCAATGATAGGGGAGGCAACAATGCATCACCTGAAAAATTCTGTCATTGTTGGTTTTGCTACCATCCTAGAGAGTGGTGATGGTGCTGAAAGTACCCTGCAAATTTGTCCCGAAAGTATATCACAAGGTAATGACCTTCCTCCTGATATTTAGTTTACTGATTCTGAATATGATAATTTATGTAATTCCTTCAGAGCGGGCTCCATCCTAGGAACCTTGCAGGGTGGGTGCCCCTTAATTCAATCATCCGAAACTGGATTCAAGAGGTGTGGGAAACACTGGGCTCGTATTGCACCCATACCTGCAGCCTAACCAAAGGATTTTCCCTATTTTAGTTCAGTGACCCTATCCATGTGCAAGAAATCCTGCTTCAGGGCCCTTGGATCTGTAAGAATACCTTAGTGGTTTCTTTTCACTGGAGTCGTGACTTCTTAGCTGAAAAAGACACCCAACTAACATGCCCAGTTTGGATGGATTTCCCGGCCTCCCAATGCAATTCGAGCCAGCCCTAGAGTGAATTGCAGCCCCGTCAGGGGAGTTTATCTGCCATGAACCTGAGCAGTTTTTCCACCCTCAACCTCAACACAGAGTCTACGTTAGGGTCAACCTATCTAAAAACCTCAAAGAAATTGTGCTTATCAAGGTTGGCAACTCGAACCACTACCAGCCACTTTGCTACATCAATTTTCCTAACACTTGCTTTTGTTGTCAATACCTGGACCACCGACTCAGTGATTGTCCGCTCATGACCTAGGCTGAACTTGAGGTAGCCTAGTCCACCCAAACGCCTCCTACCCCCAAAACTTCTTAGGAACAAATGCAAGTGAAGGTGTCTAGACTAAAGTTATTCATAAAAATAAAAATAATGGTGCTGCCAAAGCCCATGCCTCAAAGACTTTGGCTCCCAAGGCTTTAGCCCCCAAGGCCATGTTATCCCCGATATCTAGGGATAACTAGGAGATCATGTCTCGAGGCCCACAGGTCCTAGACATGGAGTACCGAGAGCAGGATTGACCTGAGCATGGCCCTGGAGGGCCCATCTTTCTTCTTCTTCGCCAGACTCGTCCTGTCAGCAGCAGCAGCTTCCATCACCACCGGCTTGGACTTGCATCGGAGAGGACTCTTGCTCCGTGAGGTAATTGGTCCGAGGTATCATGGTATGTGTCATGTTTGATCGTGATAACCTTCTTATATATGCATTAGGTTCCTTTCATTTCTGATGACTGCTTGGATCTTACACTAATCCACTTGACCATTGTTGGGGTGATTGATGGGGTGACTTAGCAAGCTTATATTCATGGGTTTTGGTTAGCCACCAAGGGGGATTTGCAGAGCCATCGTTTCGCTCCCACCATTCTATCATTTTTCATCCTATCTCCCGCACATCTGTCCCAATCCCCTAGTCTGGCCATTAGGATGACCTTTTGAGGGTTACACTTTGTCTTGTGGGAAGAAGGGGCTAAAGGCCCAGGGGGTAAAAGCAACTGGTAAAAGATAAAATCCATAGGAAATAAAACCTAGAGATGCTTCGCCTAGGGGATCCCCGAGAAGGCAATAAAAAGCCTCTCGATAAGAAACTAAAGGGACCCTAAGAAAAATAATAAAACAAGACCTAACCAAGAGGATGGGAGGTCTCATCACGAGCCGGCCCATTATGTTCATAGGTATCCAGCAGTATGACATTGCCACTATCTGGTCACCACGCCAGGGCAATGACCTTTGGTTGCATGGCCAAGGGAAAGGGGTTCTCATCACGAGCCAGCCTTATCATCTCTGCGAAGATACCAGTGGGTAACACTATCAGCTCTGGTCACCACGCCAAGGCAGTGTCCTCTAGTCAGACCTTGAAGTAAAAAAGAAAGAAAAGCAATAAAAAATAAATAAAGGCAATAAAGGGCTTGGAAAAAATGCATCCATGACGGGTACAGCTCGCCTCCTACAAAGGCACCCACAGACAACACCTGCCCTTGGTCTTACTGTGACTAGACATCCTTGGACCACATCACCTCATAAAAACATGGCTTGAATGATCTTCTGAGGAAACTTTCCATCTCTTGTGGGTATTAGCCCAATAGGTTGTTCTGTTGGTCTTCTTCAGCTTTGTATAGTAGATCTGTGTAATGTCTTTGAGCTCTT
>ML781028.1:1077909-1124691 GCA_009831015.1 Picea engelmannii | reverse complement strand
TCTATTATGTGTGAGCATTTAATGATATCTAAAGCGTTGTGTTAATTCAAGGATTGGTTTTATACATTGAATGCTATATCATCTCCAGTGTTATTGAGAAGTAATATTACAAGTCATAGTCATTCTTTGCAATCATTGACTTCATCAATAATTACTGCCATTTATGCTCATACATATTAATTGTTGATAGTCATTAATTTATGAAGTACTAACCACTGTTGCACATTTTAGCTTTATTGTTGCTTTGTCTCGCAAACAGGTGCCCATCTTGTGGTTTATCTTCTCTTTGACTATCTTCTTGGCAGTAATCTGTGAAGGGAAAACCTACTTTAACCCCTTGAGCCTTAATCCCTTGACCCTTTTCCTTTCAACACCCCAGATTACCTAGGGACGTCTCCCTTGGGATTAGCCACCCTGAATAGAAAGAGCCCCCCCATCGAGGTGACAGTGGGTGGGGAAGCTCCTGTTACGCCAGTTTGATCCTTACCTTCCAAATACTTGACCTAGACTACAAACTGAGCGATAACAGGCCACATAGCTATGGTTGGACCTAGTCAATAGCAAGCTAAGATGGCCAGGAAAGTGTTTGTTGGCACCATAATTCAAGGAGGTGCTAGGTGAAGAGCAGGCTCTCCTCCACCACTTCACCCCCAAGAAAGTGAAGTGGTGCATGATGTCAAGGGCCACTGGAAACGACCATGGCATGCCACTCTTGGTGAATATTGGATAATTTTTTCTTTTGCAACTCCTTCCTTCCATGTTCTCCAGGACCTCCAAACCACTAAGGCAGAGATGCAAGATGTTGCAGGCTTTTAATGAAAGTGACCTCATGGAATGTCCAAGGCTTAAATGACTCTGGAAGAAAACACATCACCAAGTTTTGACGATTATGGTGGGATAGATATATTATGTTTTCCAGAAATCAAAACTATATCACTCCTTCCTTAGCCCTCTTCAACAATGAGATCTGAGCTCTGAAGACTATAGAAATCTCTCCCTGGTTATTTTGGCAGCATAAGTTCGTCTTGAGATTGCTATTACCTCTTGATTTGGCCTTCTTTTATAGATTGAGGGAGGAGGTTCTAGAGATAGGTTCAAAGCTTGGAACTCGATGAACAGCAGGTCATGCACAAGTTCCAGAGCTCATGATGCATAACGGCCATCCTATCCTAATCCGGTCTCCTCGAAATTCCCCAATTCTAGAAGATTCAAGAGGCGGTCGCTTGTTGCACAAGGGAAACTAACGACCGATCACATTTTGCAAGAGGGAAACTAGTGACTAGTCGTGGCTTACAAGAGGGCAAGTTAGGACCGTGCACAAAAACAGGGATTTCTGAGTGCTGGCAAGTATTTTCAAGCAGGATGACATCAATAGGTCCATGATGAGGCCCAGGGTGACAAATAGAGGTATAATAGTAGTGGATTACCAAGCCACTAGCCTTGGCTGTGAAGTTTCAAATTTGCACAAAATCATGGCAGAGATTTGTTTGTACTACTCCCACAGGGTCCCCTCTAAGGCAGCCTACTCAAAATCCCTAAAAAAATTCTATGGACCAAGCTTGACAAAGGTAAAGGGTTTCACCGCATCAATTGGGAACTCCACTACACCCCAAGAAACTTTGGTGGCATGGGAATTATTCACACCAAGATCCAAGCCCAAACATTGCGTGCAATGTAGGTCATTCATGCTATGGAAGGAAAGGAAGCCTAGAAGTTTCTTCTAATGCATCAACTTCAGCAAGGGTTGTCACTTGGCAAGGGATATCCTAGAAGGAGGCATCTCTTCGGACTAACCTATCCTTTAATGATTGTTGCCTCTAGTGCTTTTGAGGGGAAGTCATTGGCCAAATATTCTTGGTTCTTAGCCTTAAGTCTCTACAAGCATGGCATTCAATCACCCAATGATCTCTTAGATAGAGCCTCCAAATCTTGGCTCCCCTAGGCTGAGGTTAAGAAGAAATTTGTGTTGGTCAATGGTGATACATTTATTATGAACTACATTGAGGAGCTCGTTCTTGAGAATTTTTTGTTAAATCTTGGCCTCCATGTTCCTTAATCCTTGTGGCAAGATTGGAATTAGGGAAAGGCCACAACTTTAACCAGATACAAGCGAGGCATGGGTTGCAAATGGCTTTTCTCCAAGCCCTTCCTTGAAAGCAAGCTCAATAAATTTTGGAGGTTAAAATTCAAACATAAAACTTGGTTATTTTGACCATGCAAAGTTTACAAATAGAGGTTGGAACCTAATATATCATTCTTTACCTGGTGTTTGGTTGTGAGGGAACTCCTCGTAGAAAAGAGGCCTACTCACCTAGAAGCAGTGTTTGTCAACATCGCGATTTATCTCTGACATCGTGAAGTTATTGTGTTTTGGAGGGAAGGCGATATCCGATATTTTGAGATTTTTTGGATCGTATCACGATTTTGCCGACATGTCTAACTCATAATGCCTACAATGTAGGAGAGTGAAAACTTTGAAGCACCTCTTATAGTTATCCCTTCAACCAAGGCCACATGGCCCTCTACCAATAATATTTGCAACCTACCTCTCATGGCAAGCTACCTTACTAGTTGAGAGACTACCCTGGGCCATTGAATTCGATTATGCTTAGATTATTATTAAGGCAAAGATTCTCTTTTGGCTTTGGAAGAAGAGATGATGTGCTATTCAATGCAAATGTCTTATCGCACAATTTTTCTTGGATTCATGGCACGTTGATATGTACCAACCTCTTAATGAAGATCATGGTACAGATATAGAAACTTAGGCTTAAAATGGAACACCTTCAACAGTTGTTGGAGTATTGGCATAAATCCCTATGCACCATGAGATGGGTGCCATCAGACCCACCTAGCCTGCCAAAGAAACCTAGATCAACTAGGTCCCACCGAAGTTCCTGCCATAATAGACCCAAGCACCAAGCAAGGACATAGGTTCATGATAGGCATGAGCACAACCGGAGCTAGTCCCCTGACCCACCACATAATGACTAACATTTCTCAACACTATGCCTTGCTATTTCAAAAGGGCCTAAGCCCCCAAAGTCTCCTACTGATGGATGGAACCCAATCTAGCCTGTAGATGTTGACCCTCCTATTTCAAGCTAGGGCCTTATGCCAAACGACCATGACCAATCTCCTCTAGCGGACAGAGTGGTTAATGTTTAGTGGTTATTTGCTAGTGTGGTTATTTTGTTTCTTTATGTTATTACGTTTATGTATGGTATGACTTGACTCTCTATGAGCGGGTGTTTTGGCTGCAGCCAACCCACGTTGTTTTGGCCTCGAAATTTCCCTATGGAGGCTGCATCTGCAGCCCTTTTTTTGTATTAAAGCCATGTATACATTTGCTTTTATTAGTAGTTAAAAGGAAGATTTATTTTATAAAAAATCTACTGAACAAGATCTCAAGGAATTTCTCCAACGCTTTAGAGATTCAAAATGATTCCTCAAGTTTATGCATGTACCGCACACTCATGTTTTTAGAGATTTAGGGAACAACTAGAATGCTTCCACGGTACCCATCCAATAACTTAGAAGGCCAACAAGAAAGCTACTGAAGGGAATAGGCTAATCTTAAAGGAAACGGAAAGTCCTTTTCTCCTACATTTCCATCACAAATCTGACAGGCATTTTGGCATTGCAGGTTTGGATTGCATAAATATCAATATTGAGTTTCCCAACTGCAAATGGGGACCAGGAAATCCATCTGCAGCATCAAAGTTTGCAACATCGATTTTTTCATTGCCAAAACTGCAACTTTTCATTGCCAAGTTCCATCAAGCTGCCGGATGGAAAGAGCAATTAATTATCCCCAATGCAAGAGGGTTGAATTAGAACCTTGTATGATAGGACCTAAAGAAATGCATTCAATTTGCTAAATTTTTTACTTATATTAGAAATTTGAATTGAGATGAGTATGATATTAATGACATGATTGAGTGATAATTATCTTAGATGGTTCAAATTGAGACACTTGTCATGTCATAGCTATCAGCTAGCATGTATGCATGGCATGGATTATTAAGGTAGAAGTTAAGTGAAAATAAAATTAAATACATCTCCCAGATACCATTTTTTCGAGGTGACAATGGAGCTAGGGTTTTGTAGTTTTGTTAGCTAGGGCTATGGATTGCAAAAACTAGCTGAATATGGGGGGGATGGAAGAAGAATTATTGGACTTTTGGAAGACCCTTAGGAAGGGATCTCAATTTTTTCCAAGGGTTCAAATAATTTTTCATCCTAGTGGACTATGAAGTCTTGGGTGCTAGTGGGGGTGAACAATATGTGGACAAAACCTTGGACAATCAAGCCCAAGACTCCACTCATGCACAGATCAGGAATGGTACTGATTCTAGGGTACTGGATGCCAATTTTTCTAAAGGCGCCATAAAGTCTTAGGCTAGCATGCCTAATGACAAGACTTGTAATAAACTCTCCCACAGGTTGACATCACGCATCTTGTTCTTCGGATAAGCTAGGTGGTTTCAGATCTATGTCTGGCTCTGGTCTGCTGGAGGAAATAAAACTTGTAAATTCAATTAACCTATTTGGAGAAGGACGGGAGAGAAGTGTGCAAGAGGATGGGGATTTGGAAAGAAGAATAGGGAGTCCACTATGGCAGCAAACCAGGATTGTGGGCTATCCAACAGTAAGAAAATAATTGGTGCACAGACCATCTCTGGGAAGCAAGGCAAAAGATTTGTTAAACAGAAGAAGCATTAGATTAAATTAGTGCTTGGAGAAGATATAAAAATGCACCAAGTCATGAAAATGGCAGACAAAGTATTGGTTGGGAGGTTTTATGGCTTGCAATTAGCAGAAAAATCCCTACAGGCCTGGTTGGAAAATGAATGGATGCCTGTGATGGGATATTTACCAGCCTTCCACATGCCGGTCCAAGGTTGGTTGGATTTTATATTCAGATCTAAGTCGGATGCTTCTAAGATTATTGGGACTCAATGGCTGTGGGGACATTCGCCATTAACAATAAAAACTGGGGCCCCTTTTTTGATTCGAGAATGGAATGAACAATGAAGCAGTGCATGTGGGTTAAACCCCCTAGCCTGCCACTTGATTTTTCGTTGTTGGACGTGTTTATGGAAATTGGTCATAGCCTCAAGTCATTTCTAGAAAACGATAACAGTTTTCAGGTCACCAATTTATGATCCATTGCTCATATTCTGGTGGCAGTGAATCTGAGAGAAGGTTTAACGGAAGAGATGGTCTTGAAGAAAGGGGAGATGCAACACTACCAAACACTTGACTACATGGGCATTCTATTTAGGTGTTCAATATGCCACAAGTATGGATACTTAGCCTCGAGATGTATACTCAAATTCTCAAAGAAGATCTGGGTCAAAAACCCTGGAGAGACATCATCCCAAGAGAAAGGTAGAGTCTAGCGAACTCTTCAATAGGTGAAGGTAAAAATATGGAAGGGGTAGTTGTTGTGAACTATGTGTTCTCAGAGGAACCTCTAGTGAAGTCTCAACCTCCAAAAGCTTACGGGTTAGAGGTGTCCATGCTAGTGACAAATGTGGTGGAGAATTGGGCCCCGAATGAGTCTCTCCCAACGCCAAATGAGGGAACTGGAATACAAGTGCAAAATCCAATAGAGGTTTCTTCCATAATAGACTCACCTCCTTCTAGCATGGATAAGTCTAATTCTACTCGTTCATTTTTGTACTGTGCTACCCCTTCTCACCTAGGTGTAATTGGAGGAGATCATGTCTCATGGCCCACAATGAAGACAAAGATCATGATGATGATGATGATGATCAGTATTCTCACAGACAACAGCACACCAGCCCTTCTACATGCCTCTCTCCTCATCAGCACAACTCAGCACGCCCGATCAACATGGTTCATTGGAAGAGTGTGGTCTGGCACGTTATGAGGTACATTCGTCCTTGTTTCATATAAAGTGTCATACTTAATGCATCAAGCATGTGAGTGAGGATCATGGTTTGAAGTTGGATAATGGATCATAAGCTCGGGAAGTTATTCTTTTTGCCTTGTTTCACCTTGGTGGCCATCACTAGTGTCTTAGTCCCATGTTGTCCCTCTTGGGTAACAAGGATACTACCGAGGGGCTTTGATAAGGGTAACATACCGTTCCCCCTCCATACTTAACACCTTCCATCATGGAGCCCTTTTGCAGTGTGGTATGGATGTTACATGTACACCAAAAAGGCCCATGGTTCATTCTTCTATGAGAAGAAGGGCTAGAATGTCGAGGTTAATGCAGCTACTATAAAAAATAATAAAGAAAGAATGATATGAAACAAAGAAGAAATAACGGGACAATGAATGACTAACTCAAAATCCTAAGGCCAGCTTGAGCTCTACCCCCTCTAATGGTAATCCCCCCTAGTCCTAATGCACTGAATGCATAATCATAAGGACTTTATCCCGGTAAAAAATGGTGAAAGAAAGAATAAGTGCTTGAAACCTGAAAAGGGGACTTGCAATGCAATAAAAGAATATCAAAAGGCAAGATAAGGGGTTCAAAATGCAAAAATTACCGAGGAAAGGGTATCTCAATCATCAAGCACTCCCTCTACAAAGGCACTGGTGAAGATGGACCAAATATGGTGCCTTGCATGTCAATGACACCATCACCATGAAGTCAGTCCAACACGTTTTCATCCACCATATTTACACTTAGATGGGTTTTCTTTGAAAATATCCCTATACCTAGGTACTGGCACACCTAATAGGTTCTTTTGATTGTCCTTCCATACTTTGTATGTTTCTAACTTCTAAGGAATCTTGAAGCTTATGATTGTCGGTTTTACTTGATTTTGTGGCTTTCACTGACTTTGGTACACCTGACATGGTCCTTTGGAGGACATCCCATGCCTTCACCAAGGACGTTGTACATCTTTACAGGACATGGCACGTGTGATGTAGAGTGTTGGGTCACCTGATGACTTGGCATACTCATATGCAGGCTCTCACGCCTCTTGGGCCATGGAAAATGGACAGATGAACTTTCACATTACAGATATGGTCATGTGGATGGTTAGATGGGAAGGAAGCCCACACTTTTGGACTGTGCACCCCAAGGACTTGTGGCCTTTAGATGGAGGACGTTGCACTTGCACATGATTGGACACCCTTGGGATACATGATTCACCCTCTTTCCACCTTGTATATTTGCCTTTGCACCTTGGACATTGAGCAGAGGATGACATCACACATGTGAGGATTATGATGATGATGGGGCCAACCCATTATTAAGGCATCCTTGGATGATGACTTGGGGCACTTGACATGACCTTTTGATGAAGAGACATGACACTTCACCATGCTTGCACCACTTGATGATGAGACGTGGCCTTTGGAGGCCTCCCATACCCTCTTAGAGCATGATGTCACCACACGTGTGACCTTGGAGGGCATATTTTGTAAAATTTCAGACCCCAACCCAGTTTCAATCTCGCTGATTTTTCGGCCAATGTTTAATGCCCAAACCCAGTCAGCAGAAAATAAATTTCAGAACTAAAACATGAGGATTCTGAACATCGTTTATAACGCATAAATAAAATATCAACATCACATAAACTTAGAAAAATTATTAACACAGAGATTTTCGATCTAACAGCGACCCTGGAAACACCCACAAGGGGAAAACCAGTGAGGGATTTTTATTATTTATGGGCTTCTGAGAAATTCTTTTACAGCATATTCATCTTCATAAAAATAACACAAACTTATCTCAGCCTTCTTGCTCAACAAAGACTCCTTCTGAACTGTCCAGATAAGCTCCTTAATTTCTGTCCCATAAATCTGTACATTGTACAGTTGTACGAGCAATGAATGATGTACGGACTGTCTAGAAATTCGTGCCAAAGTTCTGCCAAGACTGTACGGATAACCCCAACAGTACAATGCCTTGAAAACCATGCCAATAAATGTTGTGCCCAGAATTTATGACAGTACGGCCCTAGATTTTTGTGCAGGTCCGTAGGGATTGTACGGATTTTTCTTTCTCAAAAAAATGTGCCCAACACTCCTCGAAATCTGTGCCAATAAATGTTGTATGGCAGCCTTGGAATGCGTGCCAATACACTCAGAAAACTTCGTTGTTGTCCTCCTCGATTTATGTGCACATTTATTACTATATGGCCTCCTCAAATCCGTACTGTACGGATTATTTTCTTTGTTGTCTACTGCCTTGAAACCCGTGCTTGCTAGCTGCCTTGGGATGCGTGCTCTAGTTCTGCAAATGTTGCTTCTTCTCAAGCTCGACCTCTCTCTTGCTCTCTTGCTCTCCAAAAGATGAAATGAACAACAACCCTAGCTAGGGTGCACCCTCCTACCCTAATCAACCTCATGGTGGTAGGTGAGAAGTTTCACATCCAACGGTTGAGATTGGATTAGATGGGTGGTTGAGATTGAGTGTCTCTTCACTCACCCCCTCACTAAAGTCATAAAGTCACCTTTTAATTTGCATCTCACAAATTAAATGACTAGGGTCCACATTAGGCACCTTCTCACCCCTTAGGCACCTAGGTGATGAGAAACACTTGCCTAGGTACTTTTAATTAAATTTTTAACACTCCCTCTTATCGAGGAAAGTGTTACTCACCACTCCAAGCTTGTCCCTAAAAAATACAAACTTGCCTCTGCCCAATGCTTTGGTGAGTATGTCTGCAACCTGCTCCTCTGTAAATCTGTACTGTAGCTCCACAGCTCCTCTCTAAACATAGTCACGGATGAAGTGATAATGAATCTCGATATGCTTAGACCTGTCATGAAAAACTGGATTCACCGAGAGTTTAATGCAACTCTGATTATCACAGTAAATCACGGTAGGCCTCAACTGCACACCGAACAATCCCACCAGCAACTTGCGAAGCCAAAGGGCCTCACAACTGGCCTGACTGGCTGCCATATACTTGGCCTTTGTAGAACTCAAAGCCACTAACTTTTGCTTCCCACTGAACCAAAACACAACTGTTGAGCCCAATCTGAAACAGCACCCTGAAGTACTCTTCCTGTCACTAACACATCTTGCCCAATCTGAATCTGTATAGCCAACCAGATGAACTCCATCTCCTCTCTGATAGTCCAGACCATAGTCCACCGTACCACAAAGATACCTAAGCACATGTTTTGCTGCCACCAAGTGCACTCTCCTAGGCTCCACCATGAACTGACTAAGAGTGTTGATAGCAAAACAAATATCTGGCCTGGTATTGACCAAATACATCAAGGACCCGATCAACTGACGATACAAAGTGGAATCCACCAACTGTGACTCAGAAGCATGAAGCTTCTTCCAGTTGGTAATCATAGGAGTGGTCATGGGCCTACTGTCCTCCATCTGAAATCTCCTCAGAATGTCACACGCATACTTCCCCTATCCTAGGAAGATGTGTCCAGGCTCCTGCCAAACCTCCAATCCCAAAAAGTAGTGCATCAGTCCGATATCAGTCATCTGTAACTCTAAAGCAAGGCTCTCCTTGCAGCTGGTGATGAGTCTCTCTTTCCCTGTAATGAATAGATCATCAACATATAGCAAGAGAATGAGAGGATCCTCTCCAACCACAATGAAGTATAGGTTGGGATCCGCCTCACTTTTCTCAAAGCCCATTTTTTGCAAATAGGCATCTATCCTCGAATACCAAGCTCTGGGAACTTGTTTCAGTGCATACAATGCCTTCTTCAGTCTACACACATGAGACTCTCTCCCATGCACCTCAAAGCCCAATCGCTGCTCAATATACACCTCCTCCTATATAAGACCATTCAGAAATGCGGTCTTCACATCCATTTGGTGGATCTTCCAACCCATCTCTGCTGCAATGGATATCATTGCCCTGATCGAAGTGTATCTAGCCACCGACGCAAAGGTCTCATCATAGTCGACTCCCTCAACCTGTGAAAACCCCCAAGCCACAAAGAGAGCTTTGTACTTCTCAATGCTGTCATCTGCAGCATGCTTGAGTTTATAGAGCCACCTGGAAGTCACCACTGACTTCCTGGAAGTCACCACTGACTTCCCCTCAGGTCTAGGAACAACTTCCCAGACATTGTTCTTCATGATGGAATTGTACTCTTCCATCATGGCATCTCTCCAAACCTATCTACCAGTAGCCTCCTCAAAAGTGGAAGGCTCAGACTCCCAAATATTGCTCACCATCGCGATGTAGTTGCAAAACCTCTTGGGAGGTTTACTCTCCCTCACTGCATGTCTGGGATTCCCCACCGAACCCTGTGCCTCCCTCAAAGTATCCTAAAGCCACTTGGGCTTCCTCTCTGAAGTAGTGTCCCGTGGAGGGGACTCTCCCTGCTCAACCCCATCTCCTGAAGACAATGATCCTGAAGTAGACTCTAGAGTACCAGATCCTGAAACCTGTGGACCAGTAGCCTGGGAACCTGAACCCTGTGGCCCTGTCACATGTGAACCTGTCATCACCGAAACTGGTGGCCCCGAACTCTGTGTCAATGTAGCCTGTTGTGGACTCACCTGAATCTGAGGTGAAGACTACTCACCCCTCTCTGTCCCCCCTAGACTTCCTAAAGGCTCCGTCCTCCTCAAATCTGACATCCCTCCTCAAGACAATCTTCCTCAAGGAAGGAAGGTATATACAGAAAGCCTTTGAAGTCTCATTGTACCCAACAAAGATCCCTCTCTCTGTCGTGGGCTCCAGCTTTGTCCTCTTCTCAAAAGGGACATATGAATAAGTGATGCACCCAAAAACCCGAAAATGCCCCACCTCAGGCTTCTTCCCAGAAAAAGCCTCCTCAGGAGTCATGCTCCCCACAACCTTGTGAGGACCCCTGTTCTGCAAATAAACTGTAGTGTAGCATGCCTCAGCCCATAGAAATAGTGGCAGCCCCTGATCATGTATCATGGCTCTCGTAGCCCCAACAATGACCTTGTTCTTCCTCTCAGCAACCCATTCTACTAGGGGTTGTAAGGAGCAGTCAACTCTCTCCTGATGCCCTCTCCTACACATAATTCCATGAACTCCTTGGAGATATACTCACCCCCATTTTCTGTCCTCAGAACTTGGATTTTCTTCCCTGTTTGGTTCTCCACAAGAGCTTTGAACTCTTGGAACCGACTGAAGACCTGTCCTTTGGTCTTCATGAAGAAAATCCAAGACTTCCGTGAGAAGTCATCAATGAATATAACATAGTATAGAAAACCTATCAACGATGTCGAAGACATCCAGCCACATACATCTGAATGAATAAGATCAAGAATCCCTGCTGCTCTACTGTCACTGCTAGGAAAAGCAATCTTGGTGTACTTTCCCAAAGCACACCCCTTGCACAACTCATGGTGCTCTGAACTGAAATATGGAACTCTAGTCACAATCTCCCTCAGTACTCTCAAAGCCCCATGGTGCAAATGTGCCATCCTCCTGTGCCATAGCTCACATAGGTCACTACTACTGGTAGTATGAATCAATGCTCTCGCTGGCTGGAACATAAGCTTGTACAACTTCTCATGTCTAGTCCCAATCATTTTGGCCGAAGTGATACTAGACCCCTTTGGGAAAAGGAGCACCTTCCCATCACGGAACAAGACCTCATAGCCCCTCTCCTCAATAGCAGAAACTGACACTGAGTTCTTCTTCAAGCCTGGAACATATAGAACCTCTGTCAACAACATGGGATGCAAAGACTCCCTCTGAAATGATACAGTCCCGCAACCAACTTCCTTGACCACCCGGTCATCTCCAAGCACCACCTCAACATCTTCAATCTTTGTAAGGTTTTTCAAGTGCTCACGAACCCCTGTCATATGGCGAGAGGCACCACTGTCAATATACCACATATCTGAATGAGTGGTCCTCGTGGATAGACACACAACCAAGGACAATTCCTTGTCAAACTTGGTGGAAAACTCTTCCATCGTTGTTGAAGTTGTTTTTTGTTTCTTCTTCTTGTTCGGACACTGACCTGCATAGTGCCCAAACTTGTGGCATGCAAAGCACTTGACTTTGCTCATGTCTTTCTTCCCTTCACTCTTGGGTTTGTTTCCACCCTTAGGACTCTTTTTGAATTTCTTCTTGTTGTTGGCAGCAAGAGCCACATTCTCCTCATCATGACCTGTGGATGAACTGCCATGTACGTAACCTCTATGGGTCTCCTCCTGAACAAAGTCAACCCAAAGACGTTCCCAATTGGGAAGCTTCTCCCTAGCAACAATGCCCTCTACAAAAACAATCCATTGTTTGGAAACTCCATTCAATGTTGTTCTCACAAGCTCACTATCAACTATGGCCTCCCCCACAGCTCCAAGCTCATATCTCACCTGTGTCAATCTAGCAAGGTATGTGACCACATTTTCAGCCTTGGTCATTTTTATGCTCTTCAGTTTTTCCCTCAAAACCATCTTTCAATTCTTGTTTGTACTCTGGTACAATTTTGTCAAAGACTCCCACATCTCATAGAAATTTGACTTCCCGTCAAATGAGGAATCAAATGGTCCTTGATGGCATAAAGAATAATCCTCTTAGCCTTGATACTCTTCTTAGTGTAAGCTGCAAGAAGAGTAGCATCAGTAGGTACCACCACAGGATGTGTTGTGGTATTTTCCAAATGTCCCATAACTCATTTTCTTGCAACAGCAAGATCATCCTCTCCTTTCAAGCACCAAAGTTTGCTGCCCCATCAAGTCTGTCCTCAACTCTCAAACCTGTAGCCATTTACCCCCTTTCTGCTGAAAATGAAAAATTCAAAATTTTGCCCTGTGAAGTGACTGTTGTCCCAACTTTCTGACTTGTTGAAATATTTATGCTTCTTTCAACTCAGCTTTGATACCATGTAAAATTTCAGACCCCAACCTAGTTTCAGTCTCGCTGATTTTTCAGCCAATGTTTAATGCCCAAACCCAGTCAGCAGAAAATAAATTTCAAAACTGAAACACGAGGATTTTGAACATCATTTATAACGCAGAAATAAAATATCAGCAGCACATAAACTTAGAAAAATTATTAACACGGAGATTTTCGGTCTAACAGCGACCCTGGAAAAACCCACAAGGGGAAAACCAATGAGAGAGGGATTTTTATTATTTATGGGCTTTTGAGAAATTCTTTTACAGCATATTCATCTTTAGAAAAATAACACAAACTTATCTCAGCCTTCTTGCTCAGCAAAGACTTCTTCTGAACTGTATGGAGAAGCTCCTCGATTTCTGTCCCAGAAATCCATACACTGTACGGCTGTACCAACAATGAATGTTGTACGGACTATCTAGAAATTCGTACCAAAATTCTGCCAAGACTATACAGATAAACCCAGTAGTACAATGCCTTGAAAACCATGCCAATACCCTCGAAATGTGTGCCCAGAATTTATGATAGTATGGCCCTCGATTTCTGTGCAGGTCCGTACGGACTGTATGGATTTTTCTTTCTCAGAAAAACGTGCCCAGCACTCTCCTCGAAATCTGTGCCAATAAATGTTGTACAGCAGCCTTGGAATGCATGTCAATACACTCAAAAAAATCTGTTGTTGTCCTCGATTTCTATGCACATTTATTACTATACGGCCTCCTCAAATCCGTACTGTACAAATTAATTTCTCTGTTGTCTGCTACCTTGAAACTCATGCCTGCTCGCTGCCTTGGGATGCATGCTCTAGCTCTGCAAATGCTGCCTCTTCTCAAGCTCAACCTCTCTCTTGCTCTCTTGCTCTCCAAAAGATGAAATGAACAACAACCCTAGCTAGGGTGCGCCCTCCTACCCTAATCGACCTCATGGTGGTAGGTGAGGAGTTTCACATCCAACAGTTGATATTGGATTAGATGGGTGGTTGAGATTGAGTGTCTCTTCACTCACCCCCTCACTAAAGTCATAAAGTCACCTTTTAATTTGCATCTCACAAATTAAATGACTAGGGTCCACATTAGGCACTTTCTCACCCCTTAGGCGCCTAGGTGATGAGAAACACTTGCCTAGGTACTTTTAATTAAATTTTTAACATATTTTGGTGTATTAGCATGTTTATATATTGTTTAGAGGCTATTTGAGGGGTTGAACTAGACCTATCTCACTTGTATTTTGGACTTATCATTGCTTTAGGGCTTATTGTGGACATATGCGCTAGGGTTGCCTCATATAAAGAGGCTAGCGCTTCATTGTGTCAAATCATAACTCATCACTTGTGAGACTTCACTTCTATTGCTCTCTCATCTTATCTTTTGCTATGGAGTTCTTGTGCGCAGCTTTGGAAGGATAGTATTGTGGATGCTTTGTCTTATTTTGATGGATGATCTTTGAGCTAGGGTTTCTTCATGCATAGTGACCTGGATAAGTAAGTCTTCTTCTTCAAGTGTTTGTTCATGGTGTTTTTTGGTGAATGCTCTATATTGTTAAAGTGTTGCATGTTACCTTGTATGCTAGGTTCTTTTTGCTAAAAACTCTAGTAGGGATTAAAAGTCTTTATCCCCCTCCCTATTTTCATTCATCTTGTTTGTTGAAGCATTTAAGACCTAGTTTTAGGGATTAAAAGTCTTTATCCCCCTAGGGCTTTGTCTTGGCTAGTTCAAGAACTAGGGTTTATAAGGCCATAAACCTTAGGTTTTGTCTTTGAGTATTGATCCTAGGCCTATAAGGCTTTAACCCTAGGGTTTCAAACCTCCATCTCTTCTTGGCAATCTAATCGATGGTGTTGTTTGACTCCATTTGCCCAAAGGAATACAACGGCACTACTCTTGAGCTCTTAAAGTGGTACAAAAACCTTAACTTACTCTCTCTCTCTCTCTCAAAGTGACCTAGTAATTAGATTCTTAACCAACTCTCTCTCTTTCTCTCAAAGTGACCTAGTAATTAGATTCTTAACCAACTCTCAAGCCTCAAACTAACTCAATGCTTGGCAAACTAAGTGAACTTTTTGTTGTTGTTATAAATGTTTGTGATCTGTAAACTACCGTGGATATTCCACGGGAACAGTTTGTCACAACAGATCTAATAAAATACTAAAATCTTTACTATTAAGGTTAATTTTCCTTTAGACTTCCAAAATATTTAGTTACTGATTTTCTGCTTATGCATGAACTAGATAAAATGCGGAAAATAGAAAACAGTAAAATACATTCACACCATCCACAAATAAACACAAGATATGACCTGGAAAACCCAATACAAGAGAAAACCCAGCTAGAAGGTGAGGTTGCTCTACTCTATTTTCTCTGGTATAGAAATGATGCAAGTACAAATAAAGAGGCACTCTCTGAGGAGATGCCTTTGACCTGTGGCCTGTATGGATGCTACATAATCTCTCCTCCTCTGTTATGCTCACAGAATACCACTCTCAAATGTTTTGCTCATCTATGGAACAAGATACAATGCAAAAGAATGGAACCCCACCTCCTCCTAGTGGGCCGGTATTCAACATAGCTCAATATCCATCTAGGGGTAGGTTTTTGACTTCCTAAACCCTCAATTGTGGTAGGGTTTTGAACCTTCTAGAATCTTCTTGAAATTCCTCACGTGGCTAGCTCCATATGCATGATTAATGGGGGCTAACGTGGCATCCTCTCATACCATGGTGGTCAACATGACATGTCAACTTGCAAGAGACATAACTTTTGCATACAAACTTCGATTGACGCACGGTCTACACCGTTGGAAAGGTATCAGAGTGTAGAACACCGTCAAGGGGGTGTGCACAATTTCCAGACACCATAACCCCAAAAAACGTCATTTAATGCCTCAAAATGGCTCTGGAAGGTTTCGGACCCCAATTTTCCAAACTGGGCACTGCCACTAAAATGACCCTGCAAGCTAATTCCTCCAGTTTTTCCACTCTAAAAGCATCGAGATAGATGATAAATAATATAATGATCCAATCCGAATCAATTTGCTACAGCCATTAGGGCTTAATTAGATTATTGATAACTTACTTAATATTGTGGTTTAAGAAGGCTATAATCATTGTTGAACATTTGGATCTTATTCCACTTGTTAAGGTCTATATTTTAATATTTTATTTACTAATTTTGAAGGCTGATTTCTTGTTGCTATTACAAAACAACATCCTTGGCTGGTATAATCATTGTTTACTACTGCAATTTTGCTACAACAACCTTCTTATTTGATAGCTAGTGTTCTAGAGGTGATTATGCATTGGTAAACTTATCTTACACACGTCAACCAATTACCTTGTCCAAACTCTTCCTAACCTTTCACATTTCCCTAGACCTAACCTATCCTTTTGAGGTGACCAAGATAGGGGGGCATAAGCTTGGCTAATCTTGCTATAGGATCCCTTGAGGTCATCAAGGAAGCATCCCTTGTATTGGACCCGTCCTTCACTAAAACGAGGGAAGTACTTGCCTACGTGATAGTGGCATTTACTTCCAATTGTTACACAAGTTTAGCATCTCGTGAAGACTTTGCACAAGTGCCAAATTTTGTGATAACACTGTGAAAATGATTCTCAGAAGCTTGGTAATGAGAATTGACCATACCTACGGGTTTATAGCATAGATCCTAATTTGGGGAACAAAGGAGGGAAGATTGGTTTAGGGGTCTCATGCTTAAAAAATCCTAGACAAGAAGATTCAAGAGGGGGTTTAGATATAGGACAAACTCTAGATAACAAGGAAAATAAGGAGGGATATGTGGATACCTACTCCCTCACATCTGGAGAGAATCCTCAACCTTTGGGCATCCCAAATATCCATTAAGGTCTAGATAGGCTGCTACAGACTTGTCAAATACTGGGATTGAAGAGGCCTAAGCATGGATGGTCATAAGGAGGGCTTAGGGTTAGGGAGGGGAAGGAAGTCTTGTTTTTCCATAGCTCAATCTAGAGTCAAAAATAAATTCAACAAGGGAAACAAAAGACTCTTTTAGGGGCACTTAAAGAAAGCCAAGCCCCTTGGGATAGTCATCCATGATTTTATGTCCCTCAATGTCCGAGGATTGGGCAGCCCTTCTACAAAACTTACCCTAAAGAGGCTAATGGACCTCCATAAGCCTAATGCAATTCTAATCCAAGAAACTATGGGAGAGGGGGCTAAGCTTCCAGGTGAACTAGCTAAATTTTGGGGGGATTGGGATTTTATTTCTTTGGACTCAATAAGCAAATTAGGGAAGTTGATCACTGAGTGAAGGAAGAGATCCATAAAATTATCTAACCATATGATTATTGATTCAGATATTGGAGTTGAACTTGTTTCTCAAGAATTGGGGGAAGTTTATTCAATTGTAAATATGTATGGGCCTTATGAGGACAAATTGTCCTTTTGGGAAGGTTTGATGGTACAAGATTTATTTAGACGAAGGAATGTTGTCTTCGATGGGGACCCAAATTTCACTTTGAACAGAGCTAAGATATGGGGGCAATGCAGCTCATCCTAATCCATTGGCAAAAAAATTTTATCAACAAATTAAAAGAGGTGGGGTTGATCAATGTAGAGCCAATTAAATGTGTTCCTACCTAGAGGAATATGAGATTAGGGGATGACAAGGTGGCTAAATGATTAGACCGGCTCCCAATCTAGGATTCTTTAATCACTGATAAAACCCAGATAAGACAATGGGTTGGGATGGGTGAGGAATCTGATCACGTGGTAGTTTTCTTGCAATTCATGAAGGACGAAGTCAAACCCCCAAGCCATTTCAAGTTTAATCCAACTTCGTAGGAGGAAGTTGAATTTATCAACTTAGTCAAGTTTGAGTGGAAACCCTATGTTCTTCTCTTAGAGAATCAGCTAGTATTCAATTTGTATCTAATCTAAAGGTAGTTAAAAAGGTTGTCTCCTCCTAGGCTCATGAGAAAAGAATGAAGGATGGGCAAGAGTTAGTTTCTATAGAAGCAAAATTGAAGAATTATATGCTAGTGACATCTCTGGTTTTCTAAAGGAATCCATCAAATCCTAGCTTAGGGAATTAGAGCAAAAAAAGACAAAATTGCTTGCAGATAAGGAGAGTATACTTGCAGACTTAAAAGTGGAGCTTTGTGGTTATCAAAGCACGATGAGCATACAAAGTATTCTCGTCATTATGCAAATTATAGAAAAAATGTTAACACAATCTAGGAAGTTCAAAGAGAAGATGACTCTACAACTCACAGTTTCAAGGACAGTGCTCAATTAGGAGTGGAATACTTTGGGAAAATATATATAAGGAGGAAGAGAGGGCAACCATTTATGAGGTAGTAAAGGTGACCTCCTTATTTCCAAGTTTTTTGGAGGAAGGAAACAAGGAGAGGTTGCTAGAGGTAGTTTCCAAAGAAGAATTGCAAGTGGTGTTGCAAGCTTTCAAAAGGACAAAAGTCTTGGGCCTGATGGATGGATAGTAGAATCTTTTTGGGTTGTTATGAAGTGATAGAAGATGATATTTTAAGGGTAATAGAGGAATCAAGGAATTATAGGAAGGTTCTGGTAGCATTCAATACCACATTTATTTCCTTGATCCCAAAGAAAGATAATATTGTTTCATTTGATGAGTACAAAGGTCTATTTCATTGTATAATTGTATATATAAGATCATTTCCAAGAGGGTTAAGAAGCTACTTTCTGAGTCAATTTCCAGTGCACAATTTGGGTTCCTTAATGGGAGGCAAATTCATGATGCAATTGGTGTAGCTCCAGAGGGAATGCACTCTATAAAAACAAAGAAATTCCATGCCATGGTCGTGAAGCTAGATGTCTCCAAGGCATACGATCAGGCTAGATGGTTGTATCTAAGGCTCATGTTGATCCACCCAGGGTTCTTTGTACACTTCATTAACTAGATTACGAGTTTCCTCTCAATATTCTTTACAGTTCTCATCAATGTTTCAACATCTAGTTTTCTAGTTTTTTTAGGCCCTCGAGAGGACTCAAGCAAGGGTGCCCCCTGTCACCTCTATTGTTTTTTATAGTAGATGAAGGTCTTTGCAAGGCTCTACTGGAGGTAAAAAGGTTTGGTACTTTTAAAGGTATAATGTTGGGTATAACTCTTTATTTGTCACACTTTCTTTATGTCAATGATGTAATTTTATTTTGTGATGGATCAATAATGGATGCAATTAAACTAAAAGAAATCCTAGAGTTGTATTACTCTACCATTGGTATGAGGGTTAATTTGTATAAATTATCTATCTATTTCAATGGGGTAGTTGATGATAATATTAGGTTTATCTTGCATTTCTTTCCTTACAAACATATTGATTTTCAAGTAGGACTTAAGTATTTGGGATTTCACATTAAACCCAATGACTATGAGATCAATGATTGGAGTTGGTCAATTTCTAAGGTAGAAAAGAGAGTCAACTTATAGTGTACATATGGTTATCTACGGGAGGGAGACTCATTCTAGTCTAATAAGTATTGGAGGCAACTTCAATTTATTGGCACTCCTTTGGCATTTATACCTAAAGGGGTTTTATTAAAGATCAAGAAGATAAGCTTTAGATTTCTATAGTCTAGGAAAAGGGAGAGTGAGGGTATCCCCTTGGTCAAATCGCAAGCCATCTATGTAACTGAACACATCCAAAACCCTCATGTGCCGCACGTCATTCGTGCCTAACACGACACGATGCAAATACGTACCGAACACGTGCTTGCATCGTGTCCTATTCACATGACACGATGCAAACATGTGTCTGACACGTACCTTCATCGTGTCCCAAAAAAGGGACACGTGTTCCCCGAATTTGAGCGGGCTCGCGGCCTATAAAAGCGGCAACTCACTCATTTCTCTCACATATTGGAGATAAAGTTCGATTTGGAGTGCAACTAAGGGTTTTTGTGCAGTGTGAGAAGGGATTCCAAGTGCCAAGCAAATGGATTTGTCCACCATTCTTAAAGATTTTTGCTACAGCAATCCAATATTTTTGCTACAGCAATCCAATATTTTTGCTACAGCAGTCCAAGATTTTTTCTACAGCAATCGTGGCTCAATCATCAAGGGAAGCTGGAAAAGAAAAGGGAGGAATTTCTCCACTAATGTTGTCCCCCCTCCATTTTCACCAGGGTCTACCAGTGTTCCATCTGCTAGAAGTGGGGCTACAACAACAATTTCAAACGTTGAAAAAACAGTGTTTTAGCAAGACAGCAAGGTCAAGATTCAAAGTATCCATTGTGGAAGTATATAACAAGACATCAATGGCTCGAGTCAAAGTTGAAGGGGGTAAGAAATGTTCTTTGGACATGCAGTTTTTGCAATAATCAATTTAAGAGCAGCTACTTCCGAGTAAAGGCCCATTTGTTGGGCACACCATATGGACCTGGACCATGTCAAGGAGTGAATGCATCCAAATGAAGAGAATTGGAAAGAGAGGCCCATGTTGGTGACGAAATCATGGCAGTAGTAACAAAAAAGAGGCCCGCAATGGGTCCAATGGACAAGATATTTCAGCAAGAGAAGCGAGATGAGATGGATCTTACCATTGGGTTTTTTTTCTATCTCAACTTCATCTCATTTAATATTGCACAATCTCCTTTGTTTATTGAGATGTGTCGAGCTCTAGCTCAAGCGGCTCCAATAGGGTACATGCCTCCTGGTTTAGAGAAGCTTAGAACCACATTGTTGGTTAAGGAAAAGAACGAGGTGGATAAAATGCTAGAGCCTATTAAATCAGCATGGCCCTCATCTGGTGTTAGTATTGTTCCTTATGGATGGACAGATGCAGCATGCCATCCACTCGTCAACTTCATGGTGTCTTCCTTGAATGGACCAGTCTTCTTGAAAGCAGTTGATGTTCTTGGAAAATACAAGGATGGTGTCCTAATTCCGGGGTCTTTGTGTCATGTGTCGAATACTCATATTTTTGTGTCCTCTGTGTCCCCGTGTCAGGTGACTTAGGTTGGTTCTAATTTGAATGGGCAGATTTTGAATGAGTTGGGTTTGAGCATTTAGATAACAAAGTTGTTATTTAGCTTGAGCTTATGCAAATTTCTAATCATCGGGCAAAAGTATGGGATTGAAAATTGGGTTTGCATTATCTAATAAACAGAGTTTTGATTTAATTGGTTGTAGCAATACAAATAGAGCGTTGTTGTTTATGTTGGCATCCTTGAACTACAAGGACAGAATTGCACTTGAATCCTCCACTGGACTGTGAGATTGGCACCATAAACAAGGGAGAAGTATAGACGTTATATGATTTGGAATTTTTCTGGCAATAATCGTCGAAATCCAATTATAGAAGAATTGCTAGAATTGCAATTTTTCATTGCTGAAATTGCAGTTTTGAATGTATAAATGGATTCAATGCCCTCAAAAACCCCCATTGCACTCAAATTGCGTAATCTCAACAATTGATATCTTCAATTCCAGCAATTCTTCTAAATTTTTAGATGGATTTTGCAAAAAAATGGTCGAAAAAGTATGGCTGGAAAATATTCAAATCGTAGCATGTTTAGACTACCTCATAAACAAGTAGATCCTCGAAACCAAATTTAGACAGAGAACCGAAGCTTGATCTTTGTTGGTTTACAAATAGCAAAGACATTACAATCTATTCCGCGGAAAGCCTCTGTGTTGATGAGATGGACGGGCCATAGGCCCATCGTCGAGGAATTAGAGGCACTTGGAGCCTTGAGGTTCTATTCCTTCTACCCTCTTCCAAAGCATTGTATTTCACTTTAGCTTTGTACCAATATAGCCAATATATTATAGATTAGCTTTGCTTTTTGCTTTTATAGGAGGGACCTTCACACTCCCGCTATATATCATCACTTATATACTGAACAATGTCATTGACCTACTTTTGGTTATTTTTTGGACATTAATAAACTTATTTTATCATATCTTTATCTATCCATGCCATGCAAATGCAACACAATGTGCCCTACACACCACAGCAAAATGGTGACACTGAAGGTAAGAATCGCACAATAAAGAAATGGTAAACTGTATGGTTCAATCTAAAAAAAATTCCCTCAATTTTGGGTCAAAGCTATAAATTGTGCTAACTATATATTTTGAATCGTACTCCTACTAAGGCAATACCAAATATAACTTCAAAAGAAGCCTAGACTAAAAATGAGCCTAATGTAAGTCCTTTCAAAGTGTTTGGATATGAAGCTTGGTCCACCTTCCAAATGACAGGCATAAAGTCGTGGAACCAAAGAGTGAGCAATGTATCTTTGTTGGCTATTGCGAAAATGTGAAAGCCTATAGGTTATTTGTACCTATAACATCAGAGGTAATCTTTCGAATAGATGTTCAATTTGATGAACACGTATTGGCCTACGTGCCTACATCTTCTTCTTTCCCAATTTCTTCTTTCGTGTCCCCTTCTTTTCCACAGCTTGTATCTTTTTTGAATGATAATGATTCTTATTTAGATGATGAGCATCTAGAGGAGCCACCTACTCCTCCTTCTCCTTCAGTTTGGTTTGTTGATCCTGCACCTCCAACCACTCCTCTTCCCAAATGGGTCCAAAAGACAAAGGAAGTTGTTGGTACTTTAGTTGGTAATCCAAATGGTTCTCGTAGGACTCACCCTCGGTTTCATCAAGTTGGTTCAACTCTTATGGTCAAGCACATTGAAACTAAAGATATTCGGACTTATAAAGAAGTGAGCAATCATCTTAGATGGGAAGAAGCTATGGAAGATCAAATGCATTCCTTAATAAAGAATGATATTTGGGATCTAGTTCATCTCCCTTAAGGTCACAAAATTGTTCACTACAAATGGGTCTATAGAACTAAGTTTTTAGCAGATGGAAGTGTGGACAAATTCAAACCCTGCCTTCTTGCAAAATATTTCTCCTAGGTTGCAAGTAATGATTACTCAGAAACTTTTGCACCTGTCGCAAAGATGGATTCAATCTAACTTGTTCTCTCACTTGTTGCTTCATAGGGTTGGAAGAAACATCAAATGGATATCAAAACCACCATGGGGAATTGAATGAAGAAATCTACATGGAACAACCTTTTGTTTTTTCTCAAGGTGACTCCTCTCTTGTTTTCTATCTCAAGAAGTCACTTTATGGTCTCAAGCAAGCTCGTTGAGCCTGGTATTGGAAGATGGACAATTTCCTTCTTGGTTCTAGTTTTTCGAGGTGTCAATCAAATCCCAAAGTCTACACCAAAAACATTAATGATGAACTCCTAATCCTTGTGCTCTATGCCAATGACCTTGATCACAAGGAATGATCACCACCAAACCAACCATGTGAAGTCTAGCCTTATGACTCAGTTTGAGATGTTTGGCTTAGGCCCTCTTCATTACTTCCTTGGTCTTCAATTCCAACAATCCAAGAAAGGAATTTTTGTTTACAGACTAAGTATGCTCTTGACTTATGTGTAAAGGTACCTTCAAGGGTCAAGCTTCTATAAGAGGCCTACAACAGTGACTTGCTGATTAAAACCTAAAAAAAACCATTGTTTTTCATGCCCTAGATGCCCAATTGCATTGGTGGATGGCTAACAAGTGTTGGTGGGTGCCCTAGATGGAATTTAACCAACCAAGGTTACAAGTTAGTCCACTTCAGTAGCTCCCAACTAGATATACCTTGTTGGAATTCAACCAACAAAGGTTAAGTTAGTCCCCTTGAGCAACTCCCAGCTAGCTCTAGGTCTACCTGATTGGAACTTATCCAACCAAGAGTGTGATGCATCACAATACCATGTACATGATCTTTCTTCTTGGCCCTTTCCTACCCAAGAACATTTCTAGCATGCCTTGTCAGCCTTAAGCTATGTCAAGTCCTTTCTGTATATGACTAGATAAAGGAATTCTGAATAAAAGGATAAAACTTGTAGGAAATTTTAAATATCATTACCTAATATTACCTGCTCTAGTGGTGTCTCCTGAGGGTATGCAAATCCCTCCACCAAACTACTTGGTAAGTGTTTCCTTGTCCATCATTAATTGTTGTACAACCAACATCATACCACAGTTAGTCAAAATATATAAGGGAAAATCCATAAATGTATACATGCACACTCATATTTATACATTCTTCAGTCTATATACTTGTGCTACATGCATCTTCGTTCTGGCAGCTATCATCTCTTGCGTTGTTGCATTCACATGCATTAATTATTTACACATGCAAATTTCCCAACCTAGATAAACATATCCAATATCTGAGAAACATAGAAAGGGACAGGTAAGAAAATCTCTCTTCCAATTATCGATACAAGGTAAGGGTTTCCAAAGTTCATAACTGATCCGATATATGGGCATAACTGATCTAATATATCGACATAGAACTAGTGTGGCCTAGAATCATCTGCTATACAGACACAGAGCCAGTTGTGACCTAAAATCATTGGCTATATGTTTCTCACCCAAGTAGTTGTAAATTTTTCAAGCCTAGGTGACTGCTGTCCTAATGTTCTCATTAAATAACTCAAAAACAGAATTTATTTAACAGCAGAAAATTAAATTTTTAAACATTGCATCAATCACACTAGCTGAAAATGAACAGCAGAAGAAATAAAACACATACACAAGGATTTCTCCTTCAAATCATCTTTTCAATCCTTTGAACCAAAGCTTACAAGGTGACTTTTGCAGCCTGCTTAAACCAGCAACTGTACAGTCAATAAAATCACCTCAAACAATAGTGTTGATCTGTGAAAAGACGGTACAGCTACAGAAGTACAGCCTTCTCTATTGCTGCCCTTCCTGGACAGCAAATTGCTCTTTCTCCCTCTCAATCACTAAAGCATACTCCAGCAATACACTATATGGCCAGATTTGTAAGTGTACAGCCAGATTTGAACATGTATGGCCCATGCATGAAGAAAAGACAGCTACAGTGGCGGTATGGACTGTACGGCTTGTTGCACTTGCTAGTCTCTTTAGCAGATCTTCTCTTCTTCTCTTTTGGATGCACTCTTCCTTCCTCCAACTCTCTTGTTCTCTTCTCATGTGTGTGTGTGTGTGTGTGATTGACCTCTCCTATCTTGTCCTATTTATGCTTTATGAGAAGATAACTAATCTCCTCAATTCTAACAACTAATCTCCTCAATCCTATCTACCACCTATCTCAATCATGAGATGTACGGCTAAGATTAAATCCTAATCTAAGTCACTAATGTTCTAGAACTTCTAGAACATTTCATTTAGATTCCTAAGATTAATTGACTTCAAAGCATAAGACTTTCACTTTTATTTTTAAAATGAAATTACAAGATAGAAATATTTCCCACTTTTCCTAAGTGGTCACTAATAAAATGTCTCGAACCACTTCCTGCATGTTCACATTGAACCTATGCAAGAAGTCCCTGCTTGAGCTACATTTCTCAACAGTGGCAATTCAATATCTATATACTTGCTAGTTTTGATAACATTAAGCTTTTCCAAAAGAAAAATAGTAGGGCGATTTGAAGTTTGAACCACTTCTCAATATCTCTGTACTTTCTAGCATTGATAACATTAAAGATTTTCCAAAAGAAAAATAGAAGTTAGGGTGATTTCAACCACTTCTCAATATCTCTATACTTGATAGTTTTGATAACATTAAGATTTTCCAAAAGAAAAAAAAGAAGTTTGGCTGAACTGAATCACTTCTGTACCTCCCATGGAATTGAACCTTAGGAGGTGACATGACTTCCCCTGTATATGCACGGGGAAGTGTTCAATTAAAAAACCATGGAGGTTCAATAATTAAGTGTCTTTTTTCCATGGGAAAAAAGTAATATTTCTTCTATTAATCATCAATATGCAAGTCTCATAGAGTGTTAGAATATAATCTCGAGCTTACCATGAAGACTACGAAGTTCCTCGGGAACAGACCATACTTTTATTTGGTGCTTGATCTGTAAACGTTATGCCTATGGCATGTCTGTTTCGTCTGTTATCCACCAAGTTGCACTAGGATGGACTTGCAGTTGAGCCACCAAAGATTGAGCAAGTATTTGTTCAAGATCAGAGTTCAGAAGTCCATTTGGCCAATATGGCCACCTTTTTCTTCTCCTTCTTCTATACTACATTTCCATGCCCCCATGGGGAATTGTAATAAATGAATTAAGCATGTGAATTTTGTAACAGGCTTAGCCACCTGAGACTTGGACACTATTACATTACTCTAGAGTGTTTTTTTTTACTTGTTAATTATAATTTTCTTTTTTCAACAATTTATAATTTTCGAGTTTTTTCACTCGATATCCTCCAAAGCTGGAGTAATTGTCCTAGTGGGTATGCCTTGGGTGTTGTTTAAGTCTAGAGTCCTATGTATATAACCATGCTATGCATTATCCTAGAGTCTCATGGAAATGTGCTAAGTCCCCCTTGGATTTTTTAATGTTTTTGGCAAATAAAAAAATTCCCGCAAAATCAGGATATTTTAATTGTAACTGGTCAATAAGTTAAAAAAGTAGTACTAGGAGGCATTATATGCCTTGTGGGTATTCGTTTTCACATCCATAATACCACCTTTTCGAGAGTAAATATTGAGTTTTACTCAAGAAAAAATGATTTTCTCTCGAAAAAGGTAAATAAAAGATAAAAATCAGCAAATGCTATTTTTGTGGAAACATGTTTTTAGTTAATTGTCTCTCTCTCTCACTTCACTATGACTTAGTGGCAGTTGAAGATGAGTTAGAGTGAGTTAGTGGGGAGTTCTCTCCACTTGATGGAGATCCCAAGAAGCAAGGCACACTCACTAGCATATGTGACGCATTTAGGGAAGTGGGTGTCAATCCCAATGTGGTCGCCACCTCCTCTTGTCAATGTGGCGACCTCTCCTCATCTTCCACTCCACATGGTGAATTCTACTTGGAGTTTGTGGAGTTGTGGCATGGATCCACCATCCATTTGTCCATTTTTCTTTGGGATTGGCGCCCTCTCTCTTTGGGAATGTCACCCAGTTTGCTATTTATGCAAGCATTCTCTCCCATTGAAAGGAGTTGGAGTTGGGGAGTTTTGCTTGTGGTTGTACACTATTGTAATACTTTCATTTGGAATAAAAGACTTTGGAGGTCAAGAAGGTGTGTTATACATGTGTGTGGATGCTTGATGTCATTTGTGCTTAATATATGAGGTAATACCTGCCTAATTTTGTGCTTTAAGTTTGTTGATTTGGCCTTTGAAAGGGTGTTATCATCCAGTGGGATAGGATTTTATCTAGCTTTGTTGTTAAATCCTATTGTTCATTTATATTTAGAGATTTTGATTTGTATACATGTTTCAGTTGACTAATATACTTTTCAAGTCTCTTTTGTAGGTGACACCAATTTTTGTTAACAAATCTTATTGCCAAGTTTTTTAAAGCTTACAGGTACTCATAGCTTGGAGTGGTCGTGGAATTTGCTTGTCTCCTCTACAACTTCAAGGATTTAAAAGACATAGTCCCTCCTAAATTCATCCAGAGACCCCATTGCCCAAGGGTTCCAAGGCTACAAGATTATTCCTTTCTCTTTCTCACAAAAATTCTGCATATTCTTTGGTTACCATTTTACTTGCATGCAAGATCAAAGTTTTGTTTCTTTCAAAGTTAAATCTAAAGTAAGCTTCTATTGCATGCAAAGAAAAGTTGGATCTAATTTTGTACCTTAAAGTTTCATTTTAAAAGTTAGATCTAGCATAGGAAAAGTTACTTTTAACATGCTTTCTTTCTTCAAATTTTAAAAGGCTAAAAGTAGTTATTTTTGTAAATACTTTAAATCCATATTTGACATACTTAGTGCCACTTTGTTTGCTGTCCTAAAACAGCAAACAAAACCACTAAGAAAGTGTGTCTAAATCTTGTTTTTTTTGCTTGCTAACTTACTAGTTTATCATAGGCTTTCTTGAATAAATTTTGCTTATCTTCTAACATCTTTTTTGCAGGCTGTCCCAAAGTAATTTGGAGCATTTTCCTCCACATTGACTTGCTGGTTTTGCAGGTTTAGTGAACAGCCAAGGGGAAACGCTGCCCGTTTTCAAGGAATCAGACCTTCCGAGACCACCCGAGGTACCTAACCTTTCTTCTAAATCATTATTTTCTATCATATTGTAAGTTTGATGGTCCCCCACTAATAAAAGGGCCACAAACCTTCTTCAAAAATCATTGTAATCTCAAAGAAATAAGTGGGCTACTCATCGCCCACCTCAATCCCCCCTACCCCAGGAGGAGTTGTCTCTGCGTCCCATTTTCGTGGTGTGTTTCATGTGTTTTTTTATTTCACTACTCTAAAAGATAAAAACAACAATAAAATCAATCATAAACACTACACAAACAATCCTAGATTAGATTTTTGGTTTATGCAAAGTAATTTTTAATTGTTAGATTAGTTTCCTTTTTGCTGCAATCTTTAAATTTCAGTTTTGCATTTCAATTTTGGAAAATAAACCCGTCCCCTCAGCTCCTCTGCAAAGAGGCTGGCCGTTGAATAGTGTGGACAGTAGTAATTAAAAAACATTTACTTTTATGCAATTTCAAGTTGGAAAATAAACCAATCCCCTCAGCTCCTCTGCAAAGACGCTGGTCAGTGTGGATTTAGTAATTAGCACAACATTTCATTTTCCGCAATTTATTTCATGCAATTTGATTTTTGTTTAAAATAAACCTTCCCCTAAGCTCCCTAATGTATGCTCTGAACCCTTGCGAACCTAGCTCGATCCTGGGAACTCATCAGAATCGGGGTTGGTCAATGCGGAAACCGCATGAAGGGATTGTGTGAAGTCAGACGGGAACTTTGAGATCTAGGTTCTCCCAGTGTTGGACCTCCGGCACCTTCATTGAACTTGTTGGTGAAGCCTTTGGGGCTTCACCAAGTTCTCCGCATATTTCCAACCAAAGAGATAGCCTCTGGAGAGGCCACACAATAATTTAGTTGGTTCTCAGAGCACTTTCAGTTTCAAGCAATTTCATAAAATAAATTCACATTAACTGAACCTTAAAATTCTCAAAGACAATACCCATAGGGTACATCACACTTTCAACAACATTTTTTATTATATCATTGGCACTGGTCACATCTTTTCACGTCTAAGAAGCCATTTGCTTCAGAATTTTCAAAGCAACTTTTATTTTCATCTAAAGTATTTCTCATGCTTATGGTTATTTCACTTGCAGGCATCAATATCCTTTAATTATCTCTTGTGCAAGTATATTTTATATTGAATATCTTTTCCATGAATATCTTACTTCAATGAATGTATGAGTGGTATATGCTGCTAGTGTAGACTCATTCTTGTTGTGATTGTCTTTACTGCAATAAACTCCTAGATTTACTTTATGTACTTGGATTGGCTTTCAACCCTTAGTATTTTTGTTAGGGACTACCCCCCTTGGCTTCGCTAGGAGTTGGCCTAGACGGAGGAGTCAAGGATCAAGTGACAACACCTTGACTCGAGACTAGCCCCCAAGGACACACCAAGTGGATTGAAGATGTCTTCCACCGTTCCACGTCACCCATGTGTGTATAAAGGCGGCAAATCGTCAACATAGATCCTCTACAGAAATGTTGCAGAATAAGAAATTTTTTGTCTCCTCCATCACAATAAGGATGTAAAAGACTACTCCATAGGAAGGTTATATCTCGATCAAAATAAAAGTGGTGTATCCTTACAATAGAGTTGTTTGGAAAACCATCTTTACTCATCCATTACCAGGCATCAAATTAATGCAATAAGGCATTAATAGTCACTTAGTGTGTGGGCTCAACTCCAAGCCTCAAACAACAATTTGGATGTAGATCAAACGCAGTACAATGAACTAGCAATAAAAATGCATTGTTGTATACATATTCTCCCAACCTCGGCATTGACAATTATGTTGTAAACTATTGTCAACTAACACACGAAAAATGGATTTTCTCACTACTATATGTGTGTACAACAGTATCTCACTGCTTGAGGGATCACAGGGGGTATAGGCATAATTTCAAATACTAACACATCTTTTGTGTGTCAAAGCCACCATCCAAGCACCAAGCATGACTTTGATTCACAGATTTAATGACCACGTATTCTAACAGGAAGAGAGGGAAAAAAAACCCACAAATCACTTTGACCAAGCTTGTATCATTTGTTGTAGATGTAGTGACCATAGATTTACCCAAAACAAAATATAGGAAAAATCACTTCAATAGACACAAGGAACAATTTCTTCATATCAAAACATTGCAGTATAAGTGAAGAAGATTTTGATGATGGAAAATTGATATACTCTAATTACTAGCAACTGATAGGCAAAAGGTGATGGTATAATCAATCAGGCTACAAGTGAAAGTGTTGTGATACAAACCAGCGTTCAAGCTACTGGTTGATACAATATCATCCAACGACTTCAACGTTCAAGCAATCCTTTAAACCAATAAACCAATGAATAGAGCACGCATACATAAACACCTTATCACACAACAATGAATCTCAAAGATGCGGAGATTTGACCTTGGAAACCCAACCAGGAAAATTAGATCCAGTGGGAATTTATTATGCTTGGGAAATTCATTAGTAAGGTTGAGCTATGTATGCTTGGAAATCTCATGCATTTTTACTCACTAGCAAAAAAAAAATTGCTAATGGCCATGGCTCAGAGACACCTTCGCTCATCGTGAACAAGCTCCTTGACTCCTTCATCCTCCAATCTTCAAGCAAGTTGCACTCTTCAAGCTCTCAACTATTCTACTACCCTTCAAGCTTCCCAAGTTCTCTTTGCGTCTCCTCGTTGGTGTCCTTCTTCACTACATCCTTCATTTTTAATGGGCTGCCTTTGGAAGGCCAACCATCGTTATGGTTTGTTTCAACTTCCAAGGACATTTTCTCAACTTCGCAAGCAAAACAATTACACGCTTATTACAAATTTAAAAGACGTTTGGCGAGGATCCAATTTGAACCACACCTCCCCATTTGCAAGCTTTTGGTCCCCAAAATTTGGACTATTAAGAAGATGGAATCACATGGCCTCCATTTTCTTCTCCATATCCACCATTCCATTACTAACGAAGATTGCTTGTTTCTTGCTTGTTTTCCCTTGTTTTACTGCCAAAGGAGTTATTCTCTCTCTCCCTTTATGTGCTTTGACGAAGTTTGCCTTGCCACCCTTGACCAAGCAATATTTGTTTTCTCTCCTGCAGAAGGTAGCACCCTATCCCACAAGTATGGGCTACCAAACATCACTCCACAAGCGTCTAATGGTGCAACTTCACATTCTACTTCATCAACATAGCAGGCATTAATGGAAAACTTGATTTTACATCTTCGAATGATTCTCATTACAGATCTCCCTTGCAACCATGCTAGTGAACTTGACTGCACTAGATCATAAGTTTCTAGACCAAGTTTGTCAACTAATGCTTTAGAAATCGGATTAAATTGAGAACCATTGTCAAATAGAGTATTTACCTTGCAGTTCTTCACTTGAACTTTGATTCGGAATTGTGCATGTTTATCTCCACTCGCCTTTGGCCGCTGCAATGTGGTGCAAACTACAACTTCATCCACATCGGAGGTGCTTTCTACCACTTATTTTGTCTCGATAGTTGTCTTGGCTTTCCCCTTGGACTTTAGCCACTTTGCACACAATTCTGGATGAAGTTTCCAAGCACTTCTCTTCCATGTGCCCATCCACATCACAATGTTCTCAATGCCTATTAGGATCCCTCCTTATTTCGGCTATCGCTACCATCTTCTTGTCTCTTCTTCTGTTGGTTTCTTCTTGGCCCATATGTTGTTGCCCCTTCTTGGAGTCCAACTCAACATAGAGAACCTTCTTGCTCACCTTGTCTATACTTTTCACATTAAGAAGTTGCAATTGCCTTTGAATATGGCTAAAAAGTCCTCCAAGGTACTTCACAACCACCCCTGGCTCTTCCAAAGAGATACCCAACCAGATGGCTTGACTCCTGAATTCAAAAGTGTATTCTTGCACCCCTTGTCCCTATTCTTGCCGAAGGTACTACCACTTTATGAGCTAGTCCTCTTCATAACCTATGGGATAAAATTGTGATTTCAGCAATGCCTTAAAGTCCTCCCATTTCGTGATCATGGGCTTCTTTCCTATCCTCAATGCATCCACATTGCTCTCCCACCACAACGAAGCATGTCCAGTCATTTTCAAATATGCAAAAGAAATCTGTTATGTTTCTTGGATTTGATAAAGGCCAAAATAAACTTCCATTTGTTTCAACCAGCTTGTCCATCAAACATGGATATTTCAAGTTTTGTTTCAACTTTGAAACAAATATGGGAAGATAAAGAAAAAGAGAGTTTTTAGCATAAATCATTGCACGTGGAATCTTCTCGGTTTGTCTTCTCTTCTTCATGTTCAATCTTTGTTGAGTTTGCTTCCTATTAGCACAAATTTCTGCACTTGATAGAATAGAAAGGATTATGAATCAGCAAGCTAGAAATTCGTGCAACTGTAGGAGAAAGTGTCCAAACGTGTCATTGACAAATACTCCTCTCCGATTTGGGATGGTGCTTTCCAACCTCGAGGGGTGTCCCTAGTCTTTCCTCACGCTTCTTTTGTTGATGTTTGTAGCTCGAACAAGTACTTCTGCATAGGTTTTGTGTCAAACGTGTGTTAAGTTGTCCAAGTCAAATCTATTTTGTAATTCACTTTATTTATAAAGTAAAAGTCTTTTAATTAGTTGTTGAGTCTAATAAAGTGCATTTTTAATGCATTAGTGATTTAGACTAATCTCAACTATTGATCTCAAAGTGAGATTAGGGTTTCAACTAAAGTATAAAGGCAAGTCAAGGTAGAGGGTAAAGACACACTTTGTACACCAAGAAAACTCAAGAGATTAGAGAGAGATCATTTGAGTAAATTCAGAGCACAAGAAAGGAGCCAAGGGCTGATCTAGTGCAGATCTGAGTGACCAGCAGACAAATCTAGTAGATCTGAGAACCAGGAGGCAGATCTAGTGTAGATCTAAGTGACCAACAGACAGATCTAGAAGATCTGAGGTTCAACAGGCAAATCTAGTGCAGATTTGAGTGACCAACAAACATATCAAAAAGATTTGAGGTCCAGCAGGTAGATCTAGTGCAGATCTGAGTGACCAGCAGACAGATCAAGCAGCTCTGAGGACCAGCAAGAAGATCTAGTGCAGATCTAAGTGACCAGGAAACAAATCTAGCAGATCTAAGGTCCAGCAGGCAGATCTAGTGTAGATCTGAGTGACCAACAGACAGATCTAGCAGATCTGAGGACCAACAAGCAGATCTAGTGCAGATCATAGTGTCCAGTAAGATGAAAACCTCATTTTTGAGGTGTCCTTGTAAGTTTTGGTCATTAATGATAAATTGATTTGAAGGACATAAATTCTTGTGTACTTGAAGAGTTATTTTACTTCTGTTGTTTATATTTTCCAGGCATCTATGTGATTGATTCATGCTCAGATTTTTTTTTTGTTATTGAGTAAATCCGAGGATTTGGTTTATCTAATAAAGAAGCATAGGGAAGTAGTCACCTGGGGTTTGGAAAATTTCATAGCTTTCAACCTGTAAATCTGCAAAATAAACCATAAAAACAGCAGCAAGGAAAGGTGTTTTTGGCTGCAATTTGACAGCGAAAAGTTACAAAGTTTTGATTTTAAAGTGTTCGTGGTGGAATCCATGCAACGTTAGTGTAAAATATATGAAAGAAAAGGAAAAGAAGGCGCTAGTAAGTGGCTGCAATATACCAAAATAATAGGCTAAGAACTTCTAAACAATGCACAAAATCCAACACAATGCCAACAATCCTCGAGAGCTTGAAACGAGCATTAAAAAGGTTTATTCCTGCATTTACCAAAAGACTAATTGCGCCATAAAGACAAGTACAGAAATTGGTACAATGATGACCCTTGCACAAAAAAAATAGTAGCTACAAAAGAGAAGAAAGAGAGAATGAGAGACTATGTTGTTGTTGAAGAAATCCGACAAATAATCAATGGAGAAACCCTCGATATATAAAACCAAGAGGGCGCACATCCCAAGAATAGTTTCTCCTCATGCAAGGCACACTAGAGAGTAAGTGAAGTGAAGTAACCATGTGCTCCATGTGTAACTATTGTGATGATGATCATAACTTGTGTGGATGCTTTGAGTTTAACTGAAGAAAACTAGGGAAGGAACGATCTATGTGCCTCAAGGGATAAGAAAGCTATGCGCATGGGTGAAGTGGAGGAAAGAGAGCATGCACAATATGAAGAGTGGGTGCACATGGGAAGGAATATAGGCGCATAGAATGGAGATAGTGAAGTAATGAGAGAAAAAAATGCGTTAAAAAGGGAGGAGGGAAAAGGACATGTGCATGGGCTTAGGGAAACAATGTGCTAAAGAGGGAAATAAGTGGAAGATATATGTCCATATGCTAAGGAGATATGCGCATGGGATGAAGAAGTAGTTAAGAGGAAAGAAAAGGGAGGATGAGATGCGCCTAAGAGGGAGTTTGAGTGAAGAAAGGGATATGCATACTTGAAGAGGGAGGCATGCACACTAGAAGGACAGTGAGATGATGGAGTACACACGCTAAATAGGAAATTAAGTGCATGGGATGAAAGAGATGTGAGAGAGAGGAGTAAAACTTCAGTTAACTTCATCCATGCCAACTAGCAACATACACCATGTGCCAACTCATCCGCACTGAATGCATGTACCTTGATGTCCTCATACATGTGCCATGATTGACTAACCCATGCATGCGCCTTTGTTTTGCCACTTGTCACACTCTAACACTGCCACATGTCGTAACCTACAACTGCCACATGTCATCTTGCATGGTGACCATACCTGCTAATAATAGCACTTCTAAAAATAGCAGTCCGCCTAAAAATATGAAAAGACAAAAAACGTCGTGAACTACTAGGAGAACCCTGCCAAATATAGTATTCCTAAAAATAGGCACTATTAAAAATAGAATCTCGTCTCATGTCAATGAAAATGGGCTCATCGGATTTGATTATTTCCAAGGACTTCAATATGTGCTCGGAATCATTATCTAAACCTTGGAACTCCAACTGTTAAAAATAGTAAGTGCTTGCATGTCGTCCAGAAAAGGCTCACTAGAATCGTGAGCTCGCAAGGACTATGAATATATGATCAAAATTGCCATGCATACCTCTATCTAATCCATGAAGACCTCTCTCTAATCCATGAAAACTTGTGCTAACTTTGTCTCTGAAGCAAGAAACACCACTAAACCAATCCTATACCTGACCTCATACGGGAATCAACCCTGACTCACACAAATCTATCTCTAGGAAAACTGTTTAAATGCCAGCCAAATAAGACATGTTGGTTCTTAACCCTCAGGATTTGCAAGTGATAAAATCCAAGGGTTAACAATGGCGACTCAAGGGGACGGGATCCCCTTGCGGGATGTCAAGAACCTGCGAATCTCTATGTCTAGAACCATAAATAATACCCTGTGAGAAACATGGAGAAACATGCATGTAGACCCCTATTCTTATATGTAGAAGATAAATGCCCTGCAAGATGAACTGTGATCCCAAATGCCTATCCGGTGGGCAATGGAGTCAAAAATACATATGGTCCTCCCAATGACCAGTGGAAAAAGGGGTCTCATCCAAATCTGCTAACTGCTACCACCTACTCATGTACACTCTTCTTCGTGGAAAATGTGTTGAAGTCGACACATGGGAGAGAGTCACCTAGTGAGATGTCAATAATGTAAACACCTGTCAGGCGCGAAGGATCCTACTAATAAGGCTAATGGGCCCTAAGGTACGAGCACAACCTACCAATGTGAAAGATGTATCGGAGTCGAACACTGACAAGGATCATTTGATCAAATCCTAATGATAATCATCCTTGTCGAATGCGAAATGACCGCCAATGAGGCTAACGGCCATCAAGGTGCTCCACTTCTGGATCACCCCTAGATGATGTGTCGGATTCGATGCAGGATGACCTGCTGAAAGGAAAAGCAATGATGGAAGTCTTTCCCCTCAGCGTGAAGTAAAAAATCAAGAAGATATAGGATGTATGGTACCATGTCCCTATTGTTGGATGAGGGGGACGACTGACTCATAGCAGACGACTCAATGGAACGCAATGAAGAGATAAAACATATGATGACTCAAGACTCTCCTATGTCTCTTCAACTCTACCCTTCCTAATGAACTCAAATGCTTTGGAATATCAACAAATTGACCCTCATCCAGCCTCACTCTAGATATAAGACAACACAAAGACCCAACAAACATACGATAAGACACTCAAAACTTTGACCCAAGATTTTAAAAAGTGAACAACAATTATTAGAAAACTAAGAACAACCTCATGTGAGGCGCTAACTACACCACAAAACATGACCACATGCCGATGAAACAAGGAAAAAATCAGAAACTCTTACCCTAGAACTAAAAGCGAATAAAAAGAAAAAAAGTCTAGAAAACAAAGTAGTTAACTTGTTGTCCTAAAGCATAAAAATCAGAAGTATTTAAATTTGAAAAGGATAACACAGAAATAAAATAAAAAATCTGCCACTTAATAGCAAATTTAAAGGACGATTACTACTTGTTATCGCACAGTTTGTAGTTAGGATAATGGATGAATGAAAAGAGGTCAAACTGGCGTAATTGAACCAATCCCACCCATTGTCACCTCGATGGGAAGGTTCTTTCTAATTAGGGAGGTAAAGCCCAGGGGAGACATCCCTGGTGACCTGGGGTTTTGAGAAGGCAAAAGGGCTTAGAAGGCTAAGTGATAATATTCCCCCTCACAAGTCACCACCTGATCAGAAAGTCCTGCCTTATAGCCAATAAAGGTAACCAGAAGTAATAACCAATAAGAGTACCTGCCCGAGACAAAGCAACAAGAAACTATATGTGCAAGCTTGCTTGTTGGTTAGTACTTCATATAATCAATGACTTTTTTGATAATAAGCAATTGAGCAATAATATTGACGAAGTAAATCAATGATTACACAATAGCAATGATTACAATATCACTTCTCAATAAATGCTAAAGAAAAACTTGGCATTCAATGTAACAATATCAACACTTTATAAACAATGCCTTAACCAATCATTCAATTTCTTCAAAGATAAAGTAAATGTTGCATATAGGTGTTTATAGCATAGAAAGATGACGGAAACAATATGGTTAGTAGGATTAGTCTAGGCTAGGGTTAGTAAGAGTTAGGGTTTGTTCAAAGTATTTGGTTGTTGTGTGATCAAGTTACTCAATGCAAGAGGTCTTGGACCAATGCGCTACTAGGGCATAAGGAGTCAAAAGAGGACGCAAGCGCTGAAGGACTAAGTGATGATGGTGAAACTAAAGACAAGAGAGTTAAACTTTGAGGTGTTGCTAAGGCAAAGCCTTAAAGATGAAACCCTAGGGGAGAGAGGCTCACTTTGGTGTAGAAACCCTAGGCCTCAGTGCTCTCTCCTCCTTCTCTAGCTCAATGGCAAAAAACAACTAGCTTAATGATTGAATAAAACTAAGACAAGAGAGTTTGTGAGTGACGTGTTGCTAACGCAAGGCTTCACTAGGCAAACCTTAGGGAAAATCGGCTCACCAAGGTGTAGAGACCTAGGCCTTGGTGCGTTTTCTCCTTCTTAGCTCAACAAATAAGGAAAAATGGCTAGCTAGAAGAAGATGGATAATGTGTTGCTATGGCAAGGCTCTATTCTCTTCAACAAATCAAATGGCTCAAGATCTTGATGGGGACATGAGACAAGGACATTAACTAGTGCTTGTCACCTAGGGTTTGATTCAGCAAAATATAATAACATATGCAAGTAAATGAAACTAAAACCATTCAATTAAGAAGTGTTTGTAGAAATTCACTTACATAAACCAAGAAACCATGTAGCAAAACCCTAGTTGTAACACCTTCCACCAAGAGAAATGCCAAAAATGCTAAGTAAAATCTTCCTTCAACAAGTGCGCCTCAATATTTCAGCCAATAACCCTAAGAAGGGTGCAAATTTCAGACCTCAATAATGAGTGAGTTAAAGATGATGAAAATATGAAGGCAAAAACCCTCAATATATAGCATACCAATGACCTAAATTACATTTTAGGTCATTAAAAGGTCGATAAGGCCAAAATACCAAAATCATATTGTTTTACATTAAATGTCTTAAATTAAAACCCTAATCAAGCAATAGTGAGATGGCATCCCCTTTCTAGGGTGACGTTAGCCCCTTTTAGGGCAAAAGCAGCCTCCTGGAGAAAAAGGTTAGCCCTCCTTGGGCTTCTCCAAGCTACCACACATGCCAAAACTGCCATATCTGCCTCCCAAAACGTCCATACTGCTAGGTGACTTCATGGGCATCTTGGGAGACCTCCTGGGCCTTCCAAGGCCAACGTTCCTGTGGAGAGGGCTCAACCCCCCTAGGTACAAGTCTGCTCAGCTGCCTCTGGTGGATTTTTCTGCTCTTCCCTGGTACAAACACTCTGCCCTGTCTCTGCCCCCTGCTGGGGTCTCAGCATCCAACTAGTGGGCTCTTCAACCCCATGGAGGTCTGAATTGATCATCTCCCCATGTGTACCTGTCCAACGTGGTACCTATCCGTCGGGCATGATCCTGCACATCAACAGCTACGCCCTCCATGGGCTCACAAGTCACAGGGATCATAGCAATGTCAATCACATCTAATCATCAATATTTATTAAACATGTGCATAAAATCCCTTTACCCCAGTCTAGTGCTCAAAGGCATTATACAAGTTTGCAATACAAGTTTGGGGGAAGTGACAGGTCATCCTATTGGGCTAGAGTCTACTGAAAAAGGTTGTTCCTGAAAGGATCAAATCCAAGTCATGCAAGTGGATGAGGTGGATGGGGATGCCTGGGCAAAAGGTGCAGTGATAGCAGGGATGGCTTACCAGTGGGTGCCTCTGTGGAGGGTGAGCTGCACCTGTCATGGATGCAATGTTTCCAAGCCCATTCATGCCTTTTATCTTCATTCTTTTCTTCCAAGATACTAGTGAAAGGACACTGCCCTGGCTTGGTGACCAGTGGTGGCAATGTTAGCCACAAGCATTTCACGGAAATGAGAAGGTTGGCTCGTGATGAGACCCCCTTTCTCTTGGCTATGCCACCAAGAGCCACTACCTTGGCGTGGTGACCAGATGCTGGTAGTGTCATACCGCTAGATTCCCATGGACCTAATAGGTTGGCTCGTGATGAGATCCCCTATCCTCTAACCAAGTCTTGTCTTATTGTTTTTTATCTTTTATTGTTTTTTTCTTTCAAGAAGCTAGTCAAGGGACACTGCCCTGGCTTGGTGACCAGAGGTAGCAATGTGTAACCCACAAGTACTTTCACGGAAATGAGAAGGTTGGCTCGTGATGAGACCCCCTTTCTCTTGGCCATGCAACCAAGAGCCACTACCCCGGCGTGGTAACCAGCTGCTAGTAGTGTCATACCGTTAGGCACCCATGGACCTAATAGGCTAGCTCGTGATGAGACCCCCTATCCCTCAACTAGGTCTTGATTTATTTTTACGGGTCCCTTTTTTTTCTTGCTGAGAAGCTTTTTATTGCTTTCTCGGGGATCCCTGGGCAAAGCATGTCAAGGTTTTATTCTTAGGCTTTTATTGTCAGCTGCTTTTATCCCCTGAGCCTTTAGCCCATTCTTCCCACAAGGTAAGGTACAACCCCTAAATGATTGGCTAACCCTATGCCTAGACCAGTGCAAGGGGATGGGTGAGCGGGAAATAAGATGGGAAGTGGTATGTATGACAGGAACGGACAATGGCTTTTTAGAAATCCCCCCATTGGCAACTCAAAACCTATGGACACAAGCTTGCTAGGGCATCCTATCATTCCCCACAGACAAGGTCAAGTGGACAAGCATAAGATCCAAGCACCCGTTAGAAACAAAGGAATACAAGACCAAGCCGAAGATGATGGATGTTGCTGCTGCTGCTGACAAAGTGGAGGCGCTGAAAGGGAGAAAAGATGGGCCCTCCAAGGCCATGCTCAAGTCGATCTGGCTCTCGGTATTCCATGTCTAGGACTTGTGGGCCTCGAGACATAATCTCCTAGTTATCCCTGAAAGTGGGGGATAACACTACCCACACAAACCCAAAAATTTCACCTCCTTTGTTTGTTGGACATTAGTCAAAGGTGGCACGATTAATCAACATACTTGAATGACCAATGTAACCATGTAGCGAAGTGATCGGTTAGACTAGAAAGATCAACACAGTCAACCTTCCAATGCAACCTGTCATCGCACAATCTGTACTTGCCCAAAGCCCGAGGCAAGTGGATGGAAGATTGGCGTAACAGGGGATGACCTATCACTGTCACCTCAATAGGAAACCCCTTTCTATTTAGTAGTATAACTAAGGCAAGGATGCAAGAAAATCCCCCCCTCATTGGTCACTCAGTTCAAAAGTTTCTTATGGCTCTTAAGGGATGAAGCAAATGGTAAAATGGAGTGTACCTGCCCAGAACAAGACAACAAGAAAATATAGCAGTTTGCAAGTACAAAAATATGATGTTAGTGCTTCTTAAGACCATGAACCTTCAAAAATGGGCTAGCTAATATAAAGTTGCAGCAATGTAACAAGTTATAACAGCAATGAGTATTTTGTAACAGCCACAAGAATTATGCCTTGAAATTGTTTGAAAAAGACAAGAAAGAATAGCTTTAACCTAGAAGAATGATAATAAGTTGTCACAAGCAAATTTGGCAATGTCTAGCTAGCATAATAAGTCACTTTTGCAGAGAATTTGCTGCAGTTAGATGGCTGTAGCAATCTTTTGCAACAGCAGCAAATTCTAGTGGTCAAAAATGCAAGAAAACACCATACAAACTCAGCACTTACCTAGTAGATTGACTAGCAATTGTCACAAGTGATTTTCGGATGATGTAAGTGTGAGTTATGTAGATGAATGCAGCAATTTGGCTTGAATTAATATGGCTGTAGCAATGTTTTGCAACAGCAGCAAGTTAGCTAAGGAGTTAGTCTAGTTTAGGGTTAGCAAAGGTTAGTAAAAGGTTCAAGGATAAAGGTTTGAGTGTGTGTTTGATCAAATCATTCACTATAATGGGTAGACTAGTGCCTTTTAGGGTTTATGGAGTCACAATAGCAGCAGCAAAACTTGGAGCAAAGTAGCAATGATAATACTTTGTCAAAGGAGAAGGGATGAATGGAGGAGGTGTTGGCTACCCAAGGCCTCAAGCATCCAAGTCCTAAGGAGAAATTTGCTAGAAAGTAAGGGATTTTCGGCCCTGGCGAATTTTTCCTTTCCTTAGACTATTGAAAGAACATATGCAATAGGCAAGTAGAGTAACACTACTAGAGAGCTAGCACTTTAAGGATCTGGTAGCTACTTCTTAAACAAGGTGCACTTCAGAAATTTCAACAAGTGAAAAACTATAGAGAGAAAGAAGTAACTTATGTTTCTCTCCTAGGGTTTAAGCAAGCAATTTCATAATCTTTAACATGAACCAAGTAAAATTCACCACAAACATTCATTACATAAACAAATTGCAGATTTTCTACTTACTTCACCAAGAATAATCAAGCCAAACCCTAGTTGAAGATCTTCCACAATGAGAAATAGCCAAAATACACCAAAAATTGCCTCTCCAAGAAGTTGCGCACTAGTTATTTCAGCCAATAACCCTTAAAGAGGGTCGAATTTCATACCATACCACTTTTGTGATGAGTGATGATGAAAAAATGAGAGTATTTTCTCTCTATTTATACAGTATCAATGACCTTTAATTAAAAATAGGTCATAAAAAGGCCGACCTGGCCAAATTACATCAAAAATCCAGTTTTTACATAAATAAAGTAATTAACCCCTGAAATCATTTCCAAGGGTGACGTCATGCCCTTCTAGGGTGACGTCGAGCCCCTAGGGTGAAACGTTGGGCTCTAGAAGCAGGACATTTGGCCTCCAAAGGTCCTGGATAATGCCCACACGTGTCAATCAGCTCACAACTAACCTCAAGGTGCAAACCCTGACTCTGGATGACGTCTAGGGTTACAAAGGTGACGTCATGGGCTCCCAAAGGTCAACATCCAAGTGGAAAGGCAAGATCCCCCTGGGTCTAGGTCTGTCGGGGTGTCTCCGGTGCAACACCCTTCTTTCTTCCTGGTGCAAATTTCTGATGTCTCTCTGCCCCTGGTTGGGGTCACAACATCCATCTGTGGGCTTTCAGCCCCATGGAGGTCCGAGCTAATCATTCCCCCATGTGTACCTATCCATCGGGCAAATTCCTACAACAACAAGAAGTACGCCCTCCAGGAGTTCATAAGTCACAGGAATCATAGCAATGTCAATCACATCTAATAATCAAATTGCCTAAACATGTGCATCAAACCCCCTTTTACCCAGACAAATGCTCAAAGATGTTATGCAGTTTAACAAGTCAGGTTTGGAGAATGTCTCAAGGTGTCCTATTGGGCTAATCCTCCTTAAGCTTGGGGTGTTTCCCAAGAGAGAGCCAATCTAGGTCATGTAAGTGTGTGTGAGATGGCGTGGGGGGAAGTGTTTGGGCATGGGGTGCAATGATAACAAGGAAATGTAGATCTTACCTGTGGGTGCCTTTGTAGAGGGCAAGTTGCACCTTGTCATAAATGTCATTCTTTCCTAGCCCATTCAATGCCTTTTATTCTTAGTTTTATTGCTTTTTATCTTTTTCTTTCATGCTTCAAGGGAAGAGTTGAGGGACACTGTCCTGGCTTGGTGACCAGAGGTGACAGCGTTACCCACAATCATTTCACGGAGATGAGAAGGTTGGCTAGTGATGAGACCCAGAGCCACTACCCTGGTTTGGTGACCAGATAGATGGTAGTGTCATACCGCTACATACCCATGGTCATAATAGGTCGGCTCATGATGAGACCTCCCATCCACCAACTGAGACCTTGAATGTTTATTTATCTTACGGGTTCCCTTTTCTTACTGAGAAGCCTTTTATTGCTTTCTCGGGAACCCCTGGGCCTTTAGCCCCTTCTTCCCACAAGGCAAGGTACAGCCCTTACTAGTGTAGCAAATCCCAATGCCCTAACAAAGGTAGGGGGGGAATGAGAGGAATGAAGATGGAAAGTGGTAAGTATGGAGGGAATGGACGATGACCTTTCATAGACCCACCCAGTGGCAACCCATTCTAAAGGGAGACTTACTTACTAGGGCATCATGGCACCTTCCCAGGTATGAACAAGTTAAAGAGCATAATTTCCAAGCAAACGTTATGAAATGAAGGAGAATTTAATGCAACATATTCAAGTGCTTCAATAATCAAAGTGACACATACCATGATACCCGGACTCATTACCTCATGGAGCAAGACTTACTGCTTCTTCAGGACCAAGCTGGTGGGATGGTTGTTGTTGTTGCTGATAAATGGGTTGCACTAAAGAAAAGAGCAGCCCTCCGGGGCCATGCTCAAGTCATCCGACTCTCGCCACTCAATGTCTAGGACCTGTGGACCTCGAGACATGATCTCCTTAGTTATCCCTAGGATAGGGGATAACACAACCAATCATGAAATCTCATAAGCTAGAAAAATGCCTTGGTGTACTTGCTACTGAAGAAATTGATGAAGGTTGTTGGTTGGAATTTGGAACATGGTACCTCAACAATTATGAGCATGAAAGCATGAGAGCCAAAACTCTTAGAATTTGACTGTTGAAATACCTCCATCATTCTCGGCTCAACTAGATCATGATTAACACTGATATCCAAGAAATGATCAATCAAAGGATCTTCTTGAAGAACAAAATCTGAATGTGGGATCATAGGCAAATTGTAAGGAATATCATCTTCTGGTTGAAGCAAAGGTTGATCCCCCTGCTGCAATGGTAGCTGATCAAATTGTTTTTGAACCACCATTGGGATGTGCACGGATGAAGTATCTTGTTGACTCAATTCTGCAAGGTTGATTTGTTGCTCTTTCTCTTGAATTTTATCATCATCACTAGAAGGAATCACCAAACCCACTTGTAAATTCAGCTCTTCAGCTTCATTCCCATGGAGCTCTACATATGACTCAAGTTCTATAGCTACTGGTTCCTAATCACCCAAGCATGAGTCATCGTCATCCTGTTCATCTCTGGAAACTTGATAACATGCAAGGTTTTCTTCTATAGCAGCTAAACGCTCATGCAATCTTTGGGCTGTCGTAAGGAAAAAAGACGCATGGTTTCCATCATTATGTTCTTCTATAACAACAAGAAGTTCCTGCAATCTTTGGGAAATCATAAGTAATTCCTCGACTCTTTGAGCAACCAAGAAAGATTGCCCTAAATTTGTTAGTCCCTGTCTCAAAAAGAGATTACGAAACTATGGATCAAAGGCAAAGGCATAATCCAACACAATGTTTCTTGGATAGTATTTGGCGGGAACTTTATCATGTGTATTGACAAATCTGACATGGAACTCAATAATAGTTTCAACTTCCCTCCTTTTAATGTGAATAAAATCCAGAAGAAGATCCTGCACCCATTGTATGTATTCAACCTCCATGATCAATCATGATCTTTCTTCAATGGAGTCACCAATGGACATTGCTAAGAGGTGATCAACCCATGTGTTCTAAAATAGATGTTCAAGTTCGCCAAGGCTTGGAACAATGCCTTGTGTTGGATCGAATCCGAGCAATTTTCCTTGAGTTCCACAGTGGAGCCGACCCTGTTTCCTATGGAGTCCCCAGGTGAGTCCAAATAAAATAAATCAAATAAATGAAAAACTCACCAATGTCATTGCAATCTGAGGATTGATTCGGTCCCTGGCAATGGCGCTAATTTGTTAGCACAAATTACTGCACTTGATAGAATAGAAGGATTATGAATCAGCAATCTAGAAATCCATGCAACTATAGGAGGAAGTGTCCAAATGTGTCACTGACAAATACTCCTCTTTGTTTGGACTGGTGCTTGCCAACCTTAGGGGGTGTCCCGAGTCTTTCCTCATGCTGATTTCAACCTGTAAATCTGTAAAATAAACCATAAAAACAGTAGCAAGGAAAGGTGTTTTTGGCTGCGATTTGACAGTCAAAAGTTACAAAGTTTTGATTTTAAAGTGTTTGTGGTGGAATCCCTGCAACATTAACTTAAAAGATATGAAAGAAAAGGAAAAGAAGGTGCTATTAAGTAGCTGCAATATACCAAAATAATAGGCTAAGAAATTTTAAACAATGCACAAAATCCAACACATTACCAACAATCCTCGAGAGCTTGATACGAGCATAACAAAGGTTTATTCCTGCATTTACCAAAAGGCTAATTGCGCCATAGGGACACATACAAAAGTTGGTATAGTGATGACCCTTGCACAAAGAAAATAGAATCTAGAAAAGAAAAGAAAGAGTGAATGAGAAAGTATATTGCCGTTGAAGAAATCCAACCAAGAATCAATGGAGAAACCCTCAATATATAAAACCAAGAGGGCACACATCCCAAGAATAGCTTCTCCTCATGCAAGACGCACTAGAGAGTAAGTGAAGTGAAGTAACCATGTGCTCCATGTGTAACTGCTATGATGATGATCATAACTCGTGTGGATTCTTTGAGTTTAACTGAAGAAAACTAGGGAAGGAAGGATCCATGCGCCTCAAGGGATAAGCAAGCTATGCGCATGGGTGAAGTGGAGGAAAGAGAGCATGCACAATATGAAGAGTGGGTGCACATGGGAAGGAATATAGGCGCATAGAATGGAGGGAGTGAAGTATTGAGAGAAAATAATGCGCTAAAGGAGGAGGGAAAAGGACATGCGCATGGGCTTAGGGAAACAATGCACTAAAGAGGGAAATAAGTGGAAGATATATGCGCATATGCTAAGGAGATATGCGCATGTGATGAAGGAGGAGTTAAGTGGAAAGAAAAAGGAGGATGAAATGCGCCTAAGAGGGAGTTTGAGGGAAGAAAGGGTTATGTGTACTTGAAGACGAAGGCATGCACACTAGAAGGAGGGTGAGATGGAGTACACACACTAAATAAAAAATCAAGTGCATGGGATGTAAGAGAGGGCATCAAGTGGAAGAGGATATCTGCTTAAGCTAAAAAGGGAGTGAAGTGAAGACGTGTGAGAGTCAAGTGAGGATGTGTGAGGGAGTTAAGTGGAAGAAGTGAGAGAGAGGAGTAAAACTTCAGTTAACTTCATCCACGCCAAATAGCAACACACACCATGTGCCAACTCATCCCCATTGAATGCATGCACCTTGATTGTACTCATACATGCGCTGTGATTGACTAACCCATGCATGCGCCTTGGTTTTGCAACTTGTCACACTCTGAGACATGTCGCATGCCACTGCCACATGTCATCTTGCATTGTGACCATACATGTTAATAATAGCACGGCTAAAAATAGCATTCCACCCGAAAAAAATGAAAAGACCAAAAACGTCCAAGACTGCTAGGAGAACCCTACCAAATATAGTACACCTAAAAATAGGCACTGCTAAAAACACAATCTCGCCGCATGTCAATGAAAATGGGCTCATCAAATTCGATTTTCTACAAGGAACCCAGATATGTGCTCGAAATCATGATTTGAACCCTGGAACTCCAATTGTTAAAAATAATAAGTGCTTGCATGTAACACACCCACTATCATAATTTAAAAATTTTGGGGCTAATCTCCCACAATGGGGAATCTCCAGAAGCCCTCATTAGCGAAGTGCCAATCCCTGGTTCAATATCGGGATTCGGGGTCTCTAATGTCAAAATTCATTCACCCCCAAGACTCGCGCTCCCCCAAATTCCGACGCGCTCCCTACGCCTTAGCTCCCCAGACCAAGCCTACGGTCCACTGCCTCTACGTCAGTGGTCTTACCTTCTTTCGGGGCTACTCCTATCGGAGTTTCGGGATTTCCGATGTCGTAATTCACAAGTCCTCAGAACTCGCGATCCTCTGATCCCCGATATGCCCTTAAAACATTAGCCCTCTAGGCTATACAATAGTCCATGTGACCACATACCATAGGACCACCGCCGTATAACCTCCCATCGGGATTTCCCATGTCCCAAGACCCACGTCCACGGGACCCGCAGTATCC
>ML781028.1:1030137-1069254 GCA_009831015.1 Picea engelmannii | reverse complement strand
TGCAATAAATTCAAACTATCATTTACATTCATTGACCTCTTCTTGCAGGTCCATTTACAACACATATTCATACTTATGAGTTTTGCCATAGTCCTTGGCCAGTTCAGTTATATTTACAATCTGGGGGAAACAGGGTGTTACATTGCATGTCATCCAAAAAAGGCTCAATAGAAACGTGAGCTCGCAAGGACTACGAATATATGATCAAAACTATAGGAAATCTACCAAAAATAACCATCTCTCTCTAATCCATGAAAACGCGAGTTGATTCTATCTCTGAAGAGAGAAACACCACTAAACCAATCCTATACTTGAACTCATACGGAAACCAACCCTAACTCACGCAAAGCTATCTCTGGGAAAAATGTCTCAATGCCAGCCAAATAAGACATGCTAGCTCTTAACCCTCAAGATTTGAAAGTGAGAAAATCCAAGGGTTAACACTTCCCTATCTTTCTTCACCAACAACTACGTTACCAATTCTGTCAATGTAGCAATGCTTTGCTCTAACCGAGAAAACTTGGCTTATGGATCCTCCCTATCATGTTCTTCATGAGGTTTTCCCACCATCCTGGGTTTTCTACTCCACAATAGTCTTGATAGAAATGCTTCTCCATTGTTTTTGGTACCTTCTATGGGTGTTTACCATGCAAGTCTTCGAAACCTACTCTGATTCCTTATGATCCATAAATGGCAGGCATACGGCCTATACGTTTCAGCAACAAGGATCCTCTACGGAATAAGAAAAAAATTGTTTCCTCTGTGACCATTAGGATGTAAAAGACTACTCCATAGGAAGGTTATATCTCAGTGAAAATAGAGGTGGCGTATCCTTACAATAGTGCCATTTGGAAAACCATCTTTACTCATCCATTACCAAGTATCAAATTAACATAGCACGGCATTAAAAGTTACTTAGTGCATGGGCTCAACTCCAAGCCTCAAACAACAATTTGGATCCAAATCAAACATAGTATAGTGAACTAGCAATAAAAATGCACTATTGTATACAAATTCTCCCAACTAAAGCATCAACAATTGAAAGTCCTATCCACCACCACACCTAACTCCACTAGATCACCCTCTAGCTCTGCAATGTCTCCAACCCACCAAGAAGAGGTGATTGATTGCCACTGATCAAACCAAAAGAAGAAGAAATGGAATGGAGCGTAGCTATACTTTGGGATAGATCACCAAGGCAATCCCACTTCGGAATGAAAATCCCCAAAATTAAAAGATCAACCCTATTATCCAACAAGACCACAAACGAATTAGGGTTCATACTCTCCACCTCAGATGGAAACACAAAGGCTTGAACATCCTCTCGAGACTGAACAGGCCGATGCACCATTGGAGTAAGAACAACCCCACGACCTTCCTTTAAAGGAGCTCCCGAAGGAATGTTCCTTCATTTCTTGTACGCAAAAGACTTTTTAGAGCAATCCCTCAAAATATGCCTTGCTTCCTGGCAGAACATGCAACAAAAACGGATATTCTCATAATCTAATGCCTAAAACCGCTGCAGCTTCCCACATTCCAAAACCACCTTATATAGCACACCCCATTCCAGTTCATTCGCACCAAGATGCAAGGGACTCATTCCAAACTTATGGTTTTCAGATCAGCTAACTGGAAAGATCCCAGTCCATACCCTATGATTTGCAAGATCTTTGGCTGGCCAAAATGAGAAGGAAGCCACAAAAGATGAACCCAAAGAAGCTGAACATCCCTGTGAGCCGAGGAAGAGTCAAAATGTTCAGACAAGGAAACAGATACAGCCCAACATCTTCAGAAATCCACGGACCTCCATCTATCTTACAGTCTATCTTACTGTCTATCTTAATATCGTTTCCAACACATGTCATATAAGAGGACTAAGATTAAATACTAAGATTAAGAGGACTAAGAAATCCTGTACTTGTGTGATGTAAAGAATTGAAATTTAATTTTAATAAAATTAATGAAAAAATCTACAAAATTATAGGACTAAGATTAAATAGTCAAATAGCACATAGCTGTGCAGAGGGGATTTCTTATACCACAAATAAGAGGTTTCATAATTTGATGGGCCTAGCAAGAAACAGCAACTAAAACCCCTTCGTAACCTTAAAACTGTGGTATTATTAATAGTATCATAAATTCTACTCCATAGAAACGCAGAGGGATCGCTGCAATGAAGATAAATTATACACTAAGTAAACGCAGAGGGAGCTGGTTGGAACGAAGATACCATAATCATTCATTGCCAGACCTTAAAAATCAAAAAAAAAATCCGATAGGAAATCGAATATCCACCTGAATAAAACCGCACTTGACGTCGCCCTCGGCTTCTTTCTTTGAGATCATTCAAGGTTCTATCCGCCAAAGCTCCAGTCTACAAATGCTTATGTTGAGGATTTCTGTAAATTAGAAACGTAGAACAAAGCAAACGGGAATACGTATGGAGTCCGGGCGTCCGGCACCGCAGGTCACGACCGGAGTTTTGCCCTGTGGTCGGTCTTATTTTGTCCGAAATTTGACAGCCGCCATCCGTTTACGCTTAGAATAATGACAGAGATTTGTATTATCCGGACTGGGTTTGTCTGCATAGATTCATAGTCCTGTCATAATCACCCAACTTTGTGGACAAAAATTCTATTGTCGGTTGGGTTGTTCATGGGTTATGGTGAATTGGTAGATAATTTTTGCAACTCATTTAAATTTATTTTATTTAGATTAGTTGAAGATTAATTGAAAAAAAAGGATTTTATATTAAATTGTTATAGGGATTTATATTTGGTTTTATGGAAACGTACGTCGGAAAGGGTTATTGTGACTTCTATAGGAATAGTTGAAACATCGTACTTCCACGGACTTGGTATCTCATCAAACGATCTTGCATAAGTCTATGCTTTATTTCGAGGGTTTGAAGATAGTTAATAATTTTTGCCTCCAAACATTGATTATGGTAGAGGATTCAAAGCCAATGATAAGTAAGTCATATGTTAATAAAATCTTTAGCATTAGTGATAACTTGAGCAATAACTTGAGCAAGGCAAGAAGTAAATAAAATCTCTTCCATCGAGTTTTATAGTGTTTTATCATGTGATAAGAGAGAATAACAATGTAACAAATAGCTTTGTCAATCAAGACACAACATTAAAAATTGGGGACATTGTCATCAATAGTAAGATTTAAAACCATTTCATCTCATGATTAGTAATGGAAAGCATGGCACATTTCAAGCATTTACAGAGTCGCATGGCTCATAATACGAAATCCTCAGTGTATCGCAAGGTGAGTAATGAGACTCGACTCCAGCCACCCTTTCACATGGTCTAGTATGCAGGGTCACACGTATTTGAAACAAATGAAGATAATTGCCCCTAACCTAGTGGGATAATGGTGCCTCGATCCAAAATTCATCTATGGAGATGGTGGGCTTCAAGTTTATGTGACAATGGAGTTTGCTCTATTCCTATGGTATAGCTAGCATCTTTGATTTTATTTCTCTCATGGATGTCTGGTAAGCCTCCCCCTTGGCTATTTTTTTTTTTTTTTGAAAGGCAAGTAATGCCTGATTTAGTGCTCTGTAATTATGTTTGTGTTTATGAAACTGCTCCTAGGGGATTTTCTCCCTCTCTATTGGAAGATGCCTCATCTTGGAAAAGGTTTGTGTTATTGGATGTGTGCACTATGAATTATGTGGTCAAAATGAATTTTCTTTGGATTAATTGGGAGTGGAAAAAACATACTTTGTCTTTCCCCTTGTTATGGGGTGCTCGCTCTTTCTAGGTTTGATTCTTCATCTGGCCTTGAAGGTTTATCTAAATCTACTATGTATTCTTTGTCTATCCTCTCTGTAAATTCTTCTTTGGTGTATAGGGGCCTAAACAGTATAGGAATTCACAAGAATCATCCCCAAGCCTTGAGGGGTTTAGTTAAGTGTAGTTTCAAGTTTGAAGTTAGGCTTTAACTTTAGTATTGAAAGGGAACTTGGATTGTTGCATATTTATGATGAACTGTCGTGAGTTGCAGGAAATACGAAGCTCATTAAGGACTCATGAGGAGTCTATCCAAGGAAATAGAAAGGCAATTTTTATTGCTACAACTAAAATACATTAAATTGATCATCATGTCACCACTCCAAATGAAACAGTTATGGGTACTTTGGTCCAGCTAAAGCGTCAAAATTTTGTTTTGGAGGTGGAATGCAATATGCTCAAGGACATCGTCATAAATTTGACCAAGGGAGAGCACGCTAGAGCATCCAATCAAGTACAATCGATCAACTCCAATTGTGAAGGTTGAAAAGAAGAGGAAACAATGCATGAACTACCAAAAACTAAGGAAACTGTCAAGCTAGACTCATATCCTAAGAATGCATCAATGGAAGAAAGAGTCAATTGTTAAGCATTTTGTTAAGTTAAATGTATTTCAAAGTTATTAGGATTTTAGGTCTTTTTTATAGAATCTATACCACTAAGAAATACTAGGATGTATTACTTAAGGATTTAGATAGGTATAGCCATATGCAGGAAATCAGTGTTTCAATTTCAAGTTTTTTGTTGGAAATTTTTGAACCATAATTTTATTGTATCTTTGTTGGGAGCTATGTTACAAATTTTATTAATACAAAATATCTCGGTAATGGTTATGTATGGGTGGGGGGATGGAGTATTCACTGAAACCATTTTTTTGTCGTGGAGTATGACCTTAAATTACTTTTGATTGGTTGAGAACCCATCCTCCTAAGACGTAAGGAAATAGGTTAAGTGCTCAAATTCCAAAGACATGTGGTAGGAGTGGATGTTACCCTCTTAGAACCATAATAAACTATTTCAAGTCATCATGTTTTATTTTCACACAATAATATATATGAAAATCTTAAAATTATATTAATAAAAACTAAATTAATAACTTTGAATATTATAAACTTTTTCTTATTTCAAAAAATTTAAAAAAAAAAAATCTAGTTAAATTCTCACTTATCTACCAATAAACCATACCATTATCTACCGATAAACCATACTATAGTGCAACTAAAATACTAATATTCATTTTAATCATATTATTTTTCTCTTGATGTTTGTTTGTGATATCCATATAAGTTTATGAGATGATAATTGATGCAATGTGAATTATTTTACATATTTTTATTTTTTAATTTATTCTTTTGTAAATATCATTATAATAATAAATATTAAATAGAGGTTATTGATTCCCATACTTAAGGGTATAAAGGTGATGCCATTGATTCTAATCTGGGAATATGGCTTGCCAGAAATGCTGCAATTTCTAAATAGAAAATGTCCCTTCCTAAACTAGTAGTAGCCTAAGGGATCAATATTCTGACACATTTCTCCCAAGAGAAAGAGGTGAGAAGACATAGGCAAATATTTGAAGAAGTTATTTACCATAGTTAGCCTTGGGCTTTTTCCGGTGGGGCCTCTCAGAACAGTGAAGAAAGTTGTGGAGGAGGAGTTGTCCTCTTCCTCGCACAAAATCACTATTTTAAAATCATAATGGATCTTGGGTCGGGTACAAACAACCGCACATAACTAATGGCTCTAAAACTCCTCCTCCTTTTTGCTCTGGATAAAAATGTTTCCTCTTTACATATTTATGGAGACTCTTTGTTAGTTATCAGTTGGATCCAGAAAACCTGGGGATGCCATAACATTCTTCTTGTTCCTCTGATTGAAGAAATCTTTAGAATTCTTCTTGCTTTTAACGCATGTTCCATTCGGCATGTCTACAGGGAAAGAAATAGGGAGGCAGATGCCCTCTCTAAGCAAGGCATGCAGATTGCTTTGGGGCAGTGGGAATGTTTAAAGTTTTAGAATGGTTCGATGACTTCAGTTGGTCTGGTTCTGTATACAACAGGCTCGAGGACAGCCACTCTGATTTAGATGTGTTATTTCAGTTTTCTTTTCCTATGGCACATTTCGGTCCTGTGGATCTACTTCAACTCAAGGTTTGTGGAGCCACTTTTGGTTGATTCTCTCTTGTTGGATTATATTTTTGTATAATTTTGTTTCTGATGTATATGCCCCTCGAGGAGAGGGCAGGCTTTTGTCTGGGTACTTTTGCTATGTAGGCTTGTCACTTCCATCAACCCTCCATACCTCTCAGGGTCGGAGGGGAACCTCTATTTTTAATAAGATCTTATGCCTTTTTTGTAAGGTTTATGGTACTCGAGCTCAAACATGGAGACATGTATATGCAGAATGTAAATAGAATATTTAATATAATAAATATTACTTGAAATATTCAAATATGTAAAATTAGATATTAACAAGGGCAACACGTTGCATGTACTGCCTCCGAAAACTTTACTTGTTAGTGTCTGCACGGCTTATATAAATAAAATTTAGACATTTCCTTAGTCATTCTAAAAGAATGCACATATGTACTTTTCATGATCTTTATAATAATTAAAAAAGTAAAAATATCTCAATGTTTCTTATATTTTAAAATATGACTTAAGAGTCTAAAAATTACTACATACAAATTTCTATAAAATTATACTAAAAGATTAAAAAATGTTAATAAATGTAAAATTATTGAAATTGAAAGATTAAAAAAATATTAATAAATGTAAAATTATTGAAATTAAAAAAATTAAAAAAAATTAAGAAATGTAAAATTATTGAAATTTTAATAAGTGTAAAAAAGTTGACATTTAAAATTTAAATTTTTACCTTATTTGAAAAAACAATACAATATTAGATTTTAACATATATTATAATACAATATTACATTATATTAGTTTTTTTGTGGTCTTGTCTTTTCTCATTAATTTAAGGTTTTGAAATACGTGAAGGCTGCAATAACACTATCAAGTTATTGACCAATGAAAAGTTAAAAAAATAGTATTTTTGTTTTTAAAAATAAAATAAAATTAATTGTTATGTTGAACATTTAAATTGATATAAATTTTTCAAGTCAACACAAAACTAATATAAAAGTCAATACTAACTCATTACTATATACTACCTCGCCAACACAATAAATAAATAATTGAAAATAAAATATTATTCATTAAAAATTAAAAAAAATTGTTGAACGTCCATCTAAACATTATATATAATATATATTGAACGTCTATCTAAACACACACATATATAATGTCTCATGCAATGCACGCCGTAACATCCATGATATCATCCATATTATTAAAAAGCAAAAACTTGGGAGTTATGATGCCCCACATTATTATTGTACCACTCCCGTTAAATATGGCCATATCAGCATACATAAATCCTCAGCTACGCAAAACTCAAGTAAAGGACATTTAACCTTATTCGATATGAATAAAAAGATTAGTAACTTTGAATAAACATTGGAACCTTATAAATGATAATCTTATAGAATACCAATGCTTAAAATTAATATTATGTAAAATAAGTAATTAATTATGTAAAATAAGTAAGAAATGAATATAAGGTATATTCTTTATTTTTGTTGGTAAATCATTATGTAGATTGTTTATATGTTAGTTATATTATTTTATAATTAAAATTTATTGAAATTAAATTAATTTATCAAATTTTTAGAAGGTAAAAGTTTACTTAAAAAAAATTAAAATTTTATTTATATATTTCAAATTTTTATTTAATATTAATCTGTAATATTAACTTTTATCTACATTTCTTTTTTATTATATTTTCATCCATTTTTATTAACTAATCATCTATAATTAATATTTTTTAAATATTTCACTATAATATAACTTAGTTAAATATAAATCAAAGTAATTATTTTTTTGCGCGCAGGTCGCCCCAGCGTGCCTCTAAAGTCATTGCGCCCGCTCGATCGATTTGCAGCGCCCTCTCAGATCATGGAGGCTCACGGGGATCCTGATCCGTCCCCAGAGGTCCTCGCTTTTAGAAATATGGTTGCAGCTGGCCCAAAGCGTCCGCCCTCAGCGATCCAGCGAAAGTTTGTAAGGAAAATGGATACAATCCCCACGGTGGCTCTGCCGGAAGAAGAAACTTGTAAAGCGGCTCTGAATCTGGTCGAGAGAGGACTCATAGGTCAATTTATGGGCCTCTGGCCTTCTCCTAAATCAATGGAAGAGTGGACTCAAAGGAACTGGATGCCTCTAATCAAAGAGGGAGTCAAAAGTTTCTTTGTAGGAAAGGGCTTCTTCATTTTCGTCTTCGAGAACCCGGAACACAGGGGATTAATTTTCAGGAACGGGCCATTCTTTATGGGTCCTCAAGGACTTTACCTAAACAAATGGACTCCCGATTTCGACCCCACTCAAGACGTTCCATCTGTTGTTCCGGTTTGGGTCAGGCTCCCACACCTACCTCTTCACTGCTGGAATCAAAAATCCCTTCAGAATATTGGCAACGCGTTGGGAAAATACATAGATCAAGCACCAAGAAAGGATCAATACTCATGTGCTCGTATCTGTGTAGAAGTGGATTTAGAAGAGGGGCTTCTGGAAGCAATCAACCTCACCGTAGCTGGGTGGACGCATGTCCAGGAGCTGGATTATGAGCAATTACCTTTTAAATGCAGACATTGTCACGGGCACAGACACTTTGCAAAGCATTGCAAGAAGAAAGCAGAGGAACAAGTAGACAAAAATAATGGGGAATCATGGACTCTAGTTCAGAAAAATGTAAACACAAAAAAAGGTAAAGGTAAAGGCCATATGACTGGAGGTCCCAGCAGCGACAGAAATGGTCTAGACACGGATGCTACTCCAAAGGGGACAGAAAATGCTCAGAACAAGCAAGCAAATCTAACCGAGGAGAATGGGGATCAGGCAGAAACAACACCTTTAATCAAAGTGGGAGGGGAAGCACAACAGATTGAATTCAATCAAGGTAGCCCCTCGAACCCTTCATACGCAGAAATCGCTAAGAAAAAACCAGAGGAAAGCTTAGGCTCGTCAGAGGATGAAACCTTTGAGCGCCCTTCGAAGAAAGCAGGAAGGAAATCCCGTAAGGAAAAGAGGGAGGAGGAGGCAGAAAGGCACAAAACACAAGGAAGCCAGTCCACAATAGAAATGTCCATTGGCCGAAATATCATACCAAGGCCTTCCAAGGGAGGTCCCAATCCCCCCCCCCCTCAAGTAAATAATGAAACTTGTCTCGTGGAACTGTAGAGGTCTGGGGAACCCCTCTAAAATAGAAGCAATCAAGGATTTACTGAAAGTAGACCCCTCAGAGATTCTCATGCTCCAGGAGACCAAAATAGAAGGGGAAGCCCTCCTAGAGATCAGTAGATCTAAGTGGAACAAAAGAACAGGTAAAGCAGTCAGTTCAAGGGGAACCTCCGGAGGGTTGGCAACTCTTTGGACTGAAGACACCTTCCACCTGAACAAGCATTTTGAAACACAACATTGGATCTTCACGGAACTGAAGCACAATGCAAGTAAGCTTTCCATCTCTCTTTTCAATCTTTATGTGCCAGTTTCTTATACTGAAAAACGAGAATGCTGGAACACTCTCTCGACCTATTTAGAGGAGACCTCTCCCAACAATATCATCATAGCTGGGGACCTCAACATTGTAATAAAAGCAAAAGAGAAGAGGGGAGGCTCCAACAACACAGATCCCGTGCTGGTTAAGGTAGAGAAAATCATGCAGATTTGGGATCTCTTAGACTTCAATCCCATTCAAGGCATTTATACTTGGACCAACAACAGGGTGGGACCGGAACATATCTCTGCCCGTTTAGACCGTTTTCTAGTGCAAAGCTCCATAATGATGAACAAAAAGATCATCACTACCAAAATTCTGCCCAAACTTACTTCAGACCATAAGCCAATACAACTCCTATTGGAAGAAGAAGAAGATTCGGGCCCTATTCCGTTTCGCTTCAGCCCTTTATGGATTGAGAGAGATGATTTCCTAGAGACAGTAAAATCAGCATGGGCCAAGTCCTTCTCGGGATCTTCAAGCTATGTATGGGAGCAAAAGTTGAAAGCCACTAAACAAGCCCTGAAGGAATGGATAAAGAAACCAGCCCCTACCCCCACCGATCAAAGAAGAGTAGCAGTGCAGTCACTGCAAACCTTGCAAACAACTATGGAAAGCAAAGATGTCACAACAGAGTTGCTGGAAAAAGAAATTAAAGTGCAACGTTCCACTCATCAATCCTTTCGAAGGGAGGAAGAATATTGGAGACTTAAATCCAGAAGTCTCTGGCTGAAGGCTGGGGACAGGAACACCTCCTATTTTCACCGGCAATACAGAGCTAGACTGTCCAGGAATCACATAGCAGAAATAAAAACAGCGGATGGCCAAGTCTACAAAGGGTTCAATCAAGTCAAAGCTGCTGCAGAATCCCATTTCAGGAACTTATATAGAGAAGACATTCAAAGTAATGATGAGGAAGATGTCGATCTCCTCTCCAATATCCCGCCCCTCATCAGTCCAGATGATAACGAATTACTCTGTCAACCAACTACTGAGGAAGAAATCATCAACGTAATTTGGTCCATGGAGGCAGACAAGGCTCCCAGGCCTAATGGATTCACAATACATTTTTACAAATCCTGCTGGCACATTATAAAAGATGACCTTCTTAAAATGATTAGCGGGTGCATGAAAAAAGCGAAGGTCGGTGGAGGAACCAACTCCACTTATCTGGCATTAATCCCCAAAGACACAAACCCTGAAACATTCACAAGATTCAGGCCAATATCGTTGTGTAATGCATCTTATAAAATCCTGGCAAAACTTCTAGCAAACCGGATCAAGTCGTTGCTTAAAAATTTGATCTCCAACTTTCAAGGCAGATTTGTGGAAGGCAGGCATATACAGGACAATGTAATTCAAGTGAAGGAGATTGTTCACACAAGCATACAGCGGAATGAGAAAGGAATGCTGATAAAATTAGACATGGTGAACGCGTTTGACAGAGTCAATCGCTCGTTCATGTGCAGAGTCCTTCTCTCATTTGGTTTTTCGCCTCAGTTTGTCCAGATTATCAAAGCCTGCATTGATAAACCTTGGATCACCCCCTTAGTCAATGGTCGTCCATCCAGTTTCTTTCAAACTCAGAGAGGCATCAGGCAAGGATGCCCTCTATCCCCATTCCTGTATATAATTATGGCGGACACCCTCAGTCGAAAGCTCCTTGCTGAAAGGATTGTTGGTAACATACCGGGCCTCAAATCTTCCGCTGGAGTTGAACCTTTAAACCATGCGCTTTTTGCAGATGACTCTCTTCTACTCAGGGGAGCCTCCACCAGAATAGCTAAAGCCTTCGACTCAGTCCTCAGAAGTTATTGCAGATCCTCGGGAGCTCTAGTTAATGAGAACAAAAGCGAAGTGTACAGTTGGAATTTAAGTCAGCCTGAACTCTCAGGTATCACCGCCATCCTTGGGTTCAAAGGCCACGAAAATTGGGACAGGATCAAGTACCTTGGACTCCCTATCATCTCAGGGGGCAATAAAAGAACGTTATGGAGCGACATCATATCCAAGATCAAAACCAAAATCGCTGCGTGGGGAGGATATTGGTTAACAAAGGGCGGCAAAGTCATTCTTATTAAATCCGTTATGTCGGCGCTTCCTATTTACCAGACAACTTTCCTCTTAGCACCCCGATCTGTGTTTGAGCAGATTTCCAAGATCCTCAGAGATTTCTTGTGGCAGGGAGGGAAGGGTAATGATAACAAATTTCATCTGGTGAATTGGGAGGTGGTAAAAAAACCCACTACAGAGGGAGGATTGCAAATTAGGGACCCTTCTCTTGCCAATCTAACGCTTGGAGGAAAGATCCCGTGGACGTTGATTGATGATCCCGAGCATCCGGTGAGTGCCACTCTGCATGCAAAATATGGGGTTAACAACTCTCTTAGCAATCTCCAATGCGATAGCTTTGTAAAATGTACGCAGGTGTGGAAATTGTGTTGCAAAAGCAGCAAATTTTTCAAAAACTCGGTGTACAGAATCCCTGGCAACGACAAACGCACATTAATGTGGCTGGATAGGATCATGGGGAGACAACCTCTGGCAGAAATTGCTGACATTACAGACCTCAGAGATTGGTTGGAGAGAGCAGGAGTTAACAAACTTTATGATCTCTCGAAATGGGATCAACGTGGAGACTGGGCAGGTTGGGATTTCCACGGAGTCCCACCTTGTTTATCTCAGCAACAATCCATGCTTGAAGATCTGCTCGAGGAAGCTGCCCCGATCAATAGAACCATGAAAGACAGATGGGGATGGGGCCAGACAGGAATATACACCACTGCAACAGGATATAGAGCACTACATGGTGCAAGAAACAGCAGCCAAACCCCGGCTTTCTGGAAAAGAGTCTGGGACCATCTAGCTATTCCAAAAGTGAACTTCTTCTTCTAGACCCTGGTGCACAACAAACTACTCACGGGAGATAATATGGAGAAAAGGAACATAGCGGGGCTGCACAGATGGGCATTATGTAACAATAATTTCGAGTCAGCTCAGCACCTGTTCATGGACTGCATTTTTGCCAAAGAGGTTTGGGGCCTCTTTCTCCAGGATTTTCAGATTACAATTCCTTCACAGAATTCGGTTGCGGAACTTTTCGCCGCATGGAGTCTAATCTACCCCCAGCGCATACCCTCTAAATCTTTTTGGAGCAAAATATGGACAGCGATCCCCAAATATGTTTGCTGGCAGCTTTGGTTGACTCGCAACCAGTCGATATTCAAAGAGGAGCGGCACTCTCCATTGCAAGTAGCGGCAAAAGCTAAATCTTTCCTTTTGGAAGCAGCCCAACAACAGTATGATAAAGAGGACCCTTTGTTACTACCGGAGGAAAAGAGGTGGTTAATCCCTCTTGTGCTAGTTCCGAGTAAGCAATTCCCTTCCCCAAAATCAACCAATCTGGAATGGCGAATAAGAGATGATGATGACAAATTCCAGGTATGGTGGAGGACTAAAAAATTATCAACAAGTTTCTTTGACGGGGCGTCCAAAGGAAACCCTGGTGCAGTCGGTGCTGGGGGGGTCATCTACTCCCCGGATGGGTCTTCAAAAGATTGTTTTTGCTGGGGTTTAGGTCAGAAATCCAACAATCAAGCTGAGATGTTAGGGCTTACCAAAGCTTGCCTTCTCGTCAGAGAAAAAGGAGTCAAAGATCTCCAAGTTTTTGGAGACTCAGAGGTAATAATAAGAAACCTAATCATGGAGACTCAGTTCAGCAATGCCAGCCTAAACAAAATCCTAGACAGGTTGAAGAGAGTCCTTCTAGACTTCAATTCGTGCAAGTTTTACCATATTTTAAGAAAGTCAAACAGTGAAGCTGATATGATGGCGAACAAAGGCAACTCTCTTATGAAAGGTTTGCTAATTGTAAACAACGAAAGCTACTTTCAAATTCACTGAAAATGTTGTAAATCTAAAGCAGCTGCAGCTTGAATTATGTTTTGTAATAGGGGTTGCCTCGACAAAGACCCACCTTCCTTCAATTAAATAAATCCCATATCCGTTTCAGTTATATATATATATATATATATATATATATATATATATATATAAATGAAGGTAATATCTTATCAAGAATATTTGTCATTTTTAAATATTTCACTATAATATAACTTAGTTAAATATAAATCAAGGTAATATCTTATCAAGAATATTTGTCATTTTATTCATGTAATGATATGTTTTTTCCGATGTTCAATATATTTATTTTTTATTTTAATTATAAATTTATTTTTATAGTATAAGTATTTTTATTTTAATAATAATTTTTTTTATAAATATATATATATATATATATTTTTAATTACAATTTTGTATTCCATTAAGTTAATAAATAAATATCCTCGGATGGGGTGCCACGCAACTTCTTGGCGACAGGTGGACTCGCACTCAGCCTGGGCATAAATGTCGATGGCCGCCACCCACGAGTCTGTATTAACGATGGGGGACGGCCATAGTTGCAGTCGCAGGACGGAGGGACCTCTCCCTCGCGCGATCATTTACGACATCAGTGTACCCAGGATGACAAGGGTTAATTGCGGGCGGGTGACCTCGACTCCCGATTATTTGGTTTTTTATTTGCCCGGACAGAGCGGGACTGCACCTGCCTCGGCTTTGCTTATCGCTTGGACGCTCTGGTGCAGTCTAGCATTCATCGCGCCCCGACATTCTGCATTTTCGTTGTATTTCTCTCTGTGTGTAACGAGACAGAGTTGGCTTGCTCATGCTTCGCACCTGCAATTGCCCTCGTCCAGGATCATCTGCCTTTACCTGCAATTGCTCTGTTCCTTCACCATGGCTCGAAAGAGAGGCAGACCTCGCCGTGGCTCAGCCTGGGAGGCACATAAGGTGCAGCGGCGACGGAAGGAGCAATTGGAACGCGCCTTGGCTCTGGCGACCTCCATTCTTTGGAAGAAATCCAAGGCAGAGAAATTGGCGCGGCTCGCCACCATTGCTAAACCAGGAGCTGGTTGTAGCAGAGACGTCAAGGCTAATACTCCGGGAGCCCGGCAGGATGCTGGCACTGAGGAGGAGTTTCCCCCCTGCATAGTGGTGGAAGACCCGTTTATGGAGGACCTGCCGATTGCAGAGAAAACCCGTGCCACTGCGGCGACCCATCGGGAGGAACGCAGACCCATTCCGACACTGGTAGACGATACCCCCGGCTGTATTGTGGAAGAAATCCCCTGGCCCGGTGACGACAATTGCAGCTGCCATGACATACAGGTGAATGAAGTAGGCACAAAGGGTGCAGAGGTTGATGCGGAGCAGAGGGTGTTCGACGCAGGTTTTGGAGTGGCGGTGGACGTGGGTGGCAGCATGCATGGCTCACTCATCCGGGAAGAGCACCTGGCTCTAATATTCGACCTTCGTGGCCACCTGTCTGACCCGGAGCATCGGGCCCTCCTCATGGGCCAGCGCATGGACATGCTCCTCGATGCATTTTCCAATGCTCCAGCTAAGCGGAAATGCCCCCTCTGCGCGCAAGCATTCGCCATCCTGGCTGGGTCCACGCGGCAGACTGGCGAGGATGACAACTCACCAGGCACCTAGGTTTTTATGCTCTCTTGGTTTCTAGTTTTATTATGTTACTGTTTTATGTGCATTTAGACTATAGGCATCTGTCCTGGTTTCCTCCGGGCAGAACAGATGCTACTCTGTTTTATGTTTCATCATGCTACTGCTACTTGCCCTCCACCTATGCTAGTTTCCGATAATCGGCAGCATTTTGGGTGACATCAGACCTACTCTTTTGTATACTCTGTAAAAGTTTTTTGTCTATCTAATATAGCAGGTTCCACTTTAAAAAAAATAAAAATTTAATAAATAAATATGTTTAATTTTTATTTGTTTTTTTTTTTTAATTTTAAAAATTTGGAGAATTTTAAAATAAGTTAAAATTTTCAAAAAAATATAATCAAAATACATGTACATGGAACTATAACTTTACACAAATTCCTACCAAATTTAGTAAAGAATTCTCACCAAAAAAAGATTAAACATGTTTACTTATTAACTTACTCCCTTTTAATTTTACCGTAAATACAAATATTCATAATATATTGATTTGTAAATTTTATTTATTATAACATTGAATGAGAATGAAAAGCAAAAACATTTCACTTTCAAATAGGTGATTAATTAATAGTAAATAGATGAACAATTAATAGTACTAAAAAAATGGATGATCGAGGGCAACAAGTGTGGGGGAGGGAAGGGGCAAGTTTTCATGGTCGTGGAGAAAATATGATAGTCTATTACACCTAGGGTCTTAGAAACATTTCGAATAATCTGGCAGATGCATATTCATTGTGGTGTGGTCTTTCTATTGCTAAGGGGAAAGGCATTAGGTCCTTATTGGTCTTTGGAGATTCTATGTTGGTCATAAAAGCAATGATTGGTCATTACAATCATGATGGAGACAAACTTAAAATTCTCCTCTCTAGAATGAAGAAAGAAATTCATTATTTTATATAAAGCAAGAGTTGAATGAGGAGGCAAATCATTGGTCTAATTTTACCTTTGAACTTAGCATTGGAACAATAATTAAAAGTGGGGTTATGAACTTTAGACTAATCCCCTAAATTCAAGAATTAGTAGCTATTAATGGGTGCAACAATCAACATGGTCCATTCAATGCAAACAAGTTGTCCAAGCCTTGGAAAAGGTTGTGTGAAGAGCTTCGTCCATCATGAACTTATGTGATTGTATGTTAGGCTCGTGGTTAATCAATGTTGTTTGGCATCCTAGCTCTGGCATTGTGTGAATATGACCAACTATGGCTCTTTGCAGTGGTGAATTGTTGGTCTTTGGGCTTGTGTTTGCTCACTTATAGTCTCTGGGGTGAATATGTGTTCTCTAGTGGGTCTTCTTTGCTTCTTCACATGCCTTCAAGAGGCTCTCTTCCTCCCCCTTTGGCTCAAGTGTCTTTTGGTATGCTTCATTAAGTGTGTTCAAGGTTGGTTGGTGGTAATTTGAGTTGGATTTGGAGCTATTCGAATTGGAGAAATTTCAGTTGGAACTATTTGTGGTACACATAATCTTCACTTCTTAAATATTGGTAATTTCTCCCTCTCTCTCCAATAGTAGAACTAAGGTAAGGAAAATCATAAAAATCTGTCTTTTTCTCTTTGAAAATCATGTCGGAAAATTGGTGGTTTGTGAATTTGTGACCTTTGGGAGGACCCAAAGTTTTTGTATCCATCTTATTACACATAGCTTTTAGTTCACCTTGTAGTTGGGCTCAGTTTGGGTAGTTTAGGGCTTCAAGGCCCACATTGGCTTGCTCATAATTGCTAGATTACTCTTACGTATCACGTGTCCCTAGTCAGTCCTTTGAAACTTGACCATTCAAAGAACACAATCATGACAGTTATGGACAATGCTAGTGTCAGAGAAATTTGTCGGGTTTGAAGACGTCATGAGGAGATCAATCAGGTCAATTGCAACGCTTTGATGACCTAGCATCCTCAAAAGTATTTGAATTGGAATAAGCATGCACCACTCATAATGCAAATGTAATGAGCATTTTGTTGGTTCAAAAACAAAGAATGGATTCAATGGAAACAAAGTGAAACATGCTTAGAAGCTTAATTATCACTCAAGAAATGGAGCCTTTCTCCATTGCTTCTAACATTCAAGGAACATAAAATTAACTCCAAGTTGTGCCAAAGGAAGATGAAATGGTACATTAGTTGCGTGATCCAACGGAAATTGAGGCCCAAGTTCCCTCCAGTCTGATGAGGGACAAGAAGAGGAAGTGTTCATTTATGTTGATAGTAATATGTATTTTCAGGCAGTTTGTATTTTGGGAAATTATGTCAAACAAGTCACATGTAGGTTGTTGGAATCTTTGCTTAGTAGTAATTTTTAATCTTTTTGATGTATTTTCAAAACTCTGTGTTAATTCATGGAAGGACACAAGAATCAATTCAATGTAATCCATTGCTAGCTTCAGCACAACTCTTTTATGAATGAATATAACTATGTTTCAGGTAAAAATAAATAAATAATGGACGATCAACTTATAATAAATAAGGATTGATGAAATACTTATTATTATATATAAATATGTTTTTGCATAGCTTTATGGTTAATATTATGTAGTTTTATTATTATAACTTTGTTACACTATAATATAAATTATTTTGAATATCAAATTTTTAAAATTTGAAAAAAAAAACTAAACACCATTTTTTATTAATAAAAATAAAAATAAAGGGGAGATAGGTGTGGGAGGGGTGTTGTATAGCTCTAGAGGAAATCAAATTCTAGACTTCTCCTAGAACTTGGGAAAGACTTCAAACAATATGGCTAAAGCTTATGCGGTTTATCAAGGGATTTTGTTAACACAAGAACAACAATTGAATCATATAACAATAGCGAGTGATTCAAAAAACATCATATGTTATTTCGTTATGGGAACCAATCCTAACGATGCCAAAATTAAGAGAATTATTGACCAATCAAAGATACTCTTGACTTCCACTCAAGCTCAATTCTTTCATATTATGAGAGGAAATAATCGGGAAGCATACAAGATGGCTAATCGGGAAATCGACATGGCCCCTGGATCCTTGAGTGTCCAAGGGCATATCTCCTTCGTATCTCCTCCCTAATGGAAAATACCCCACTAAAAAATTGGGCATGTCGGGCCCACGAAGTACAAAGGGATACACGTGGATATACCATACAAAGAGGGGATAGTTATATTTGAGGAAGGAGCGACAATACCACCACCTTCTCCTGGCTCGTGGGGATGTGTAGGTCGCACTTGGAAATGGTATCATCCTCAGAATTAAATGGTTAGGTTCCTTGCTTCTTGTGTTCTTATCCCCGTGGGACTTCACTGCAAGTTGTACTTTGCATCTCCAGGCCAGTTCAAGTGATAATAGATTTGATGATGGGAGAAAAGGTTGCAATCATGAAAGGAAGTGAGGTAGATCAGATAGTACATACCAAGATAGCTCTATTAGGACCTCTGGTGCATGGGAAGATATTCAGAAGCTTGATTTCATGCATCCCCACCTTTTGAGGTTCTATTAAGGATGTGAGAATGCCACTACAGGACATTATCAAGGAGCTACAAGCAGAAGCCCTGTCAATTGGTCAAAAAATCCAAGGCTCAACATGTATATGGAGAGTTACTAAAATCCCTTGGTGGAGTGTAAAATCGGGCACCCGATGGTTAGGCGAAAAACCTCATTTTCCTCTTCAGTTTTCTCAGTGGTTGGAGGAAATCCTAGAGAAACATAACTTAACTGAAGTACAGGGTATGATTACGAAGATAGCAACAATAATTTTTTCTATTGGTCTAGCTTCCTAGAATTCAACATGTCTTTGGATAGTTCATAAGATTATGTGGTGGCTTGTGGCGGTGGTTTTCCAGTGGCTTGGCAAAGGGGATCCTATTCCTCTGATGTCAATTGACATCCAACAAAACAATTTGGTCAATTTTCTGGTTGGTTTCTATCCGGAGGCAAATTTGTCAATTATAGAATTTGATCCCTACTCTTAATTTCTCACCATGGCATCTGGGAGAGCGCCTCAGAAATCTCGGGAGCTAGAAGATGAGGAGCTGGTGGAGGACAATTTTACCTTTACCCATAGGCTCTCTCTCAAAGTGGACTCTCCTAGTTCGACTCTTTCCTTTTCCCTGAAAACTTTGGCCCAACATAGAGCACTCATTGGATAACTCCAGGATGAAGTGGACTTTCTTCATAGACAGGGAGCGTATATCCAATCAAAATTGGAAGCAAGGGTGTCATCCTTAGAGCCCTTTGTCCAGAATCAGGATGAAGTAGAACACAACCGACCTGAGAACAATGTGAAAATGATGTTGTCATATTTGAATGTGGTTGTGGAGTCACCAGTAGACGAAGAATTCATCAAAACAGAAAAGTAGTCTAGTCTTTCAATAATTTTGCAAAGATATGTATTGTGCATGGAAAATGTTTATGAACTCTTAATATTTTGGATTCAGTAAAGCTAGCATATATAGGACTAGCATATATACCAATGTAATAGACAGTAATATGACACTGGATTTTCTCTCCTACTAACACTTCCTTTTGTACTAAGCAACCTCAGTCGCGCCTTTTTATTAATAAATTTTTCTCCAGTTTGTTTTAATATATATATATATATGTGTGTGTGTGTGTGTGTTTTAAATTCTCTAAATAGCCATCAACCACTAGGGGTAAATAATGGACATAGTGATAACATATACAAGCGGGAACTTAATAGAGACATGCACAAAGCAATGTTCAACTAAAAAGCTATAGAGGTTTAATAATTAAGTGTCTTTTTTCCATGGGAAAAAAGTCATTTTTTTTCATATTAACCATCAATCTACACTCATAGAGTGTTACAATATAATCTCGAGCTTACCATGAAGACTACAAAGTTCCTCAGGAATAAGCCATACTTCTATTTGGTGATCGATCGTAAATAATAGGTCTATGGCCTTTATGTTTCATCAACACGGATCCTCTGTGGAATAAGAAAAAAATTGTCTCCTATGTCACCATTAAGATGTAAAAGACTGCTCCATGGGAAGGATATATCTCAACCAAAATAGAGGTGGTGTATCCTTACAATAGTGTTGTTTGGAAAACCATCTTTACTCATCCATTACCAGGCATCAAATTAACATAGTAGGGAATTAACAGTCACTTAGTGTGTGGGCTCGACTCTAAGCCTCAAACAATAATTTGGATGTAGATCAAATGCATCATAGTGAACTAGCAATAAAAATTCACTTTTGCATACATATTGTCTCAACCTAAGAATCAACAATTTTGTTGTAGACTACTGTCAAATAACACCAAGAAATGGATTTTCTCACTACTATATGTGTGTACAACACTATCTCATTGCTTGAGGGATGACATGGAGTACAGGCACAATTTCAAATACTAACACGTCTTTTATGTGTAAAATCCACCATCCAAGCACCAAGCACGATTTTGATTCACAGATTTAAAGACCATATTCAAATAGGAAGAGAGGGAAAAGAACCCCACAGATTGCTTTAACCAAACTTGTATCATTTGTTGTAGATGTAGTGATAATAGGTTTACCAAAAACAAAATTTAGGAAAAATCACTTCAATAGGCACAGGGAACAATTTCTTCATATAAAAACATCGCAAGATAATTGAAGAAGACTTTGATGAAGGAAAGCCAATATCCTCTAATTATTGGAAATTGATAAGCAAAGGATGAGGATATAATCGATCTTGCTACAGGTGAAAGTGTTGTGATACAAACCAACATTCAATCTATCAGTTGATATAATATCATTCAACGCCTTCAATGTACAAGCAATCATTTAAACCAAGAAACTGATGAGTAGAGAAAGCATACATAAACACCTTATCACACAGCAATGAATCTTAGAGACACAAATATTTGACCTTGGAAGCCCAACCGAGAAAACTAGATCAAGTGGGAATTTATTATGCTCACGAAATCCATTACCAAGGGTGACCTATGCATGCTCAAAAATCCCATGCCTTGTTACTCACTAACAAAAGAAATTTGTAGATGGTCACGGCTCAAAGACACCTCTGCTCATCATGGACAGACTCCTTGACTCCTTGATCCTCTGATCTTCATGCAAATTGCACTTTTCAAGCTCTCAACTTTTCTACTGCCCTTCAAGCTTCCCAAGTTCTCTTTGCAGCTTCTCATTGGTGTCCTTCTTCACTATAGCCTTCATTTTTAATGGGTTGTCTTTGGAAGGCCAACCATCACAATGGTTTGTTTCAACTTCCAAGTACATTTTCTCAACTTTGCAAAAAAATAATTACATGCTTATTACAAATTTACAATAGGTTTGATGAGGATCCAATTCGAATCACACCTCCCCATTTGTATGCTTTTGGTCCCCAAAATCTAGACTATTAAAGGAGATGGAAGCACATGGCCTTCATTTGCTTCTCCATATCCACCATTCCATTACTGATGAAGATTACATGTTTCTTGCTTGTCTACCTATGTTTTTCTACTAGAGGAGTTGTTCTATTTCTCCCTTTATGTGCTTTGATGAAGTATGCCTTGCTATCCTTAACCAAGTCATATGTGTTTTCTCTCTTGTAGAAGGTAGCATCCCTATTTCACAAGTATGGGCTATCAAATATCACTCCATAGGTGTTTAATGGTGCAACTTCACATTCTACTTCATCAACATAGTTAGCATTAATGGAAAACTTGATTTTGCACTTCAAATGGTTCTCATAACGAATTTATCTTGCAACCATGCTAGTGAACTTGGTTGCACTACATCATAAGTTTCTAACCAAGCTCATCAACTAATGTTTTAGAAATTAGATTACATTGATAACCACTATCAAACAAAGCATTTACCTTGTCGTTCTTCACTTAAAATTTGATTTAACATAGTGCATGTTTATCTCCACTCACCTTTGGCCGCTGCAATAAGTTGAAATCTATGGCTTCATCGAGATCAAAGGTGATTTCTACCACTTCTTTTGTCTCAATAGATGTCTTGGCTTTCCCCTTGGACTTTAGCCACTTTGGACACAATTTCAAATTAAGTTTTCAACACTTGTCTTATGTGTGCCCATCCATATCACAATGTTCTCAATGCCTATTAGGATCCCTCCTTATTTTCACTATGTCAGTCATCTTCTTGTCTCTTCTCTTGTTGGTTTCTTCTTGGCCCATATGTTGTTTCCCCCAATTAGAGTCCAACTCAATATTGAGATCCTTCTTGCTCACCTCGTTTATAATTTTCACACCAAGAAGTTGTAATTGTCTTCAAATATGGTTGAAAAGTCCTCCAAGGTACTTCACCACCACCCCCGACTCTTTTAAAGAGATACCCAACCTAATGGCTTGCCTTGTGAATTTAGAAGTGTATTCTTGCACCCCTTGTCCTTGTTCTTGCTGAAGGTACTGCCACTTCATGAGTTATCGTCCATGTTCTTGTTGAAGGTACTGCCACTTCATGAGCTACTCCTCTAGATAGCCTATGGTATAAAATTGTGACTTCAACAATGCCTTGAAGTCCTCCCATTTGGTGATCATGGGCTTCTTGCCTATCCTTAATGCATAAACATAGCTCTCCCACCATAACATAGCATGTTCAGTCATTTTCAAACATGCAAAAGATATTTGTTGTGTTTCTTAGATTTGATAAAGGCCAAAATAAACTTCCATTTGTTTCAACCAACTATTCAAGACTTCAACATTAACCTATCCATTAAACATGGGTATTTCAAGTTTTTCTTCAACTTCTAAAGGAATATGGGAAGATGAAGAAAAAGAGTGATTTTTACCTAAATCATTGTACATGGAATCTTCTCGGTTTGCCTTGTCCTCTTCATGCTCGATCTGTGCTAAATTTTCTTCCCCATCTTTCTTCACAAATAGTTGTGTTACCAATTCTATCAATGTAGCAATGCTTTGCTCCAGCCAAGCAAACTTGGCTTGTGGATCCTCCCTATCATGTTCTTCATGAAGTTTTCTTACCATCCTAGGTTTTCTACCTCACAATAGTAGTGGCAGCAATGCTTCTCCACTATTTTTGGTACATGATATGGGTGTTTACTATGCAGGTCTTATCTGTAAATAGTAGGTCTATAGTCTATCCGTTCATCAACACCCTTGCAGAATAAGAAAAAAATTGTCTCCTTTGTCACCAATAAGATGTAAAATATTGCTCCATAAAATAGTTATATCTCGGTGAAAATAGAGGGAGTGTATATTTACAATAGAGTCGTTTGGAAAACCATCTTTACTCATCCATTACCAGGGATCAACTTAAAGTGACAGGGCTCATCTTTACTCATCCATTACCAGATCTAGCTTCAGGCTCGGCAATGTCTCTAACCCACCAAGAAGAGGAGATTGATCGCGACTGATGAAATCGGAAGGAGAAGAAATGGAATGGAGCGTAGGCTATACTTTGGGATAGATCACCAAGGCATGGAAATCCCCGGAATTAAAAGATCAACCCTATTATCCAACAAGACCGCAGACGAATTAGGGTTCATACTCTCCACCCCAGATGAAAACACACAGGCTTAACATCCTCTCGAGACTGAACAAGCTGATGCACAACTGGAGTAAGAACAACCCTTCCCCCAGGCTTAACATCCTTCAAAACATGCCTTGTTTCCTGGCAGAACCTGCAACAAAAATGGATATTCTAATAATCTAACACCTGAAACCACTGCAGCTTCCCACATTCCAAAACCACCTGATATGGCAGATCCCCATTCCAGTTCATTTGCACCAAAATGCGAGGAACTCCTTCCAGACTTACGGTTTTCGGATCTGCTAACTGGAAAGATCCCAGTCCATACCCTATGACTTGCAAGATCTTTGGATGGCCGAAATGAGGAGGAAGCCACAAAAGATGAACCCAAAGAAGCTGAGAAACCCTCTGAGCCGAGGAAGACTCAAAATGTTCAGACTAAGGAAACAGATACAGCCCAGCATCTTCAAAAATCGACGTACCTCCATCTATTTTACAGTCTATTTAACTGTGGTTTCCAACACATGTAATATATGAGGAAGAACTTAAAACCTTCAGACTGACTTAGATTTGGTAAAGAGGGGCGGGGATTTTGCTTACAAGTTTTTACTCGTATATAAGAAAAACTAGCCCGTCTCATACAATTTAATAAAATTAATGACAAACTCACAAAATTAAATTAGAGGATTACGATTAAATAATCAAATAACTGTGCAGAGGAGATTTCTTATCCTACAGGTTTCATAATTTCATGACCTAACAAGAAACAGTTTCATATCTACAGGTTTCATAAATTCTACTCCAGATAAACGCAGAGGGAGCTCTTTGCAATGAAGATAAATTCTACACTAAATAAACGCAGAGGGAGCTGGTGGAACGAAGATACCGTATTCTTTAATTGCCAGACCTTAAAATCAAACTTTTTTCCGATGGGAAATCGAATATCCACCTGAATAAAACCGCACTTGACGTCGCCCTCGTCTTCTTTCTTTGAGATTATTCAAGGTTCTATCCGCCAAAAGCTCCACACTACAAATGCTTATGTTCAGGATTTCTGTAAATTAGAAACGTAAAGCAAAGCAAACGGGAATACTTAGGGAGTCCGGGCGTCCGGCACGTCGGGTCACGACCGGAGTTTTGCCCGGTGCTCGGTTTTATTTAGCCGGGAATTTGACAGCCGCCATCCATTTACGTTTAGAATAATGATCGAGAATTATATTATACGGACTGGGTTTGTGAGGATAGATTCATAGTCTTGCCCATCATTACCATGGATTCATAGTCTTGTCATAATTACCAAACTTTGTGGAGAAATATTCTATTGTCCGTTGGGTTGTTCACCGTTTATGGTGAAAAATGGTAAATATGTTTGCAACTCATTTAAATTTATTATTTAGATTAATTGAAGATTAACTAAAAAAAAAAAAAGAGGTTTATCTTATTTGAAGGTTTGAAGATAGCTAATAACTATGGCATCTATTTTGATGTGCCTCACTACACCTAACTTTTGCTAAGTCGTAAGTTTTTGGTATATCTGGTTTGCGGGTTGTTGGATATACTCAGACTTAATGAGTTACAAATTATCGTGGTTTGAAAAGATTTGAGTTACAAATTCTAGTGGTTTGAAAAAAAATTCTTGCATCCAAACTTTGATTGTGTTGGAGGGTTCAAAGGTAGTCATAAGTCAAATGGTAATGAACTCTACCCTAGTTGGTTACCTTCTAGCATTAATGATAACTCGGGCAAGGCAAGAAGCAAATAAAATCCCTTCCATCAAGTTTTATCATGTGCTAAGGGAGAATAACAATCTAACAAATGACTTTGCTAATAAAGCCACAACATTAAAAATTGGGGACATTGTCATTAACGATAAGGTTTATAACCATCCCACCCCATGATTGGCACTGGAAAGCATGTCACATATCAAGAATTTATGGAGTCATGTGATTCATCGTAAGGAATCCTCAACGTATAACAAGGCAAGTAATGGGGCTCGACTCCAACCACCCTTTCACATGGTCTTTTATGCAGGCTCACACGTATTTGAGATAAAGGAAGATAATTTCTCCTGACTTGGTGGGATAATGACTTCTCGATCCAAAATTCATCTATGGAGATGGCGGGATTCATGTTTACGTGACTGTGGGATTTTCTCTATTCTCGTGGTATGGTTGACATCTTTAGTTTCATTTCTCTCGTGGATGTATTATAAGCCTTCCCCTTGGCTTTTTTTTGTTTTGTTTTGGAAGGCAAGTAGTGGTTGATTTAGTGCTTTGTAATTCTGTTTGTGTTTATGATACTTTTCTTAGGGAATTTTCACCCTCTTTATTGGAAGAGGTCACATCTTGGAAAAGGTATGTGTTATTGGATGTATGCACTATCAACTATGTGGTCAAATTGAGTGTTCTTTGGGTTAATTGGGAGTGGGAAAATCATACTCTGTCTTTCCCTTGTTCTGGGGAGCTTGCTCTTTCTAGATCCAATTCTTCATTAAGCCTTGAAGGTTTATCTCGATCTAGTATCTATTCTCTACCAATCCTCTCTGTGAATTCTTCTTTGGTATGTGGGGGCCTGGACAATACAAGAATTCACAAGAATCGTCGACATGCCTTAAGGGGTTTGCTAGTTAAGTGCATATTCGGGTTTGAAGTTAGCCTTCAACCTTTATTGTCGAAAGGGAACTTGGATTGTTGTGGATTTCTAATGGACTATCACGAGTTGCAAGAGATAATAAGGGCATTAAGGAGTCACGAGGAGTCTATCCAAGGAAACATAAAAGTTAATTTTTATTGCTACAACTAAAATACATGAAATTGATCATCAAGTCACCACTCAAAATACAATAGTTATGGGTATTTTGGTCCAGCTAAAGTGTCAAATTTTTGTTTTGTAGGTGGAATGCAATATGCTCAAGGACATATTCATAAATTTGACCAAGGGAGAGCACTCTAGAGCATTCAATCAAGTACAATCAATAAACTCCAATGTTCAAGGCTGAAAGGAAGAGCAAACAATGCATCAACTACCAAAAGCTAAGGAAATTATCAAGCTAGACTCAAATCTTGAGAATGCAGTAATGGAAGAAAGAGCCAAGCACTAAGCCTTTTGTTAAGTTAAATGTATTACAAAGTTATTAGGATTTTAGGTCTTTTTTATAGAATCTATGCAACTAAGAAACACCAGGATGTATGACTTAATGATTTAGATAGATATAACCATATGCAAGAAATCAATATTTTCATTTTAATTTTTGTTGAAAAAAATTTGAACCAAAATTTTGTTTATATATATATAGTATTAATAAAAGTTGTTGCATAGCTCACAATGAAGATTATCACTAAAGTCACTCACTAAAGGTGACTAGGTGACTTTAGTGATGACCTATATAGAATATTGACATTTTTGTGAATGAAGTATTCCTCGAAACCACTTTTTTTTGTCTTGGAGTATGACCTTAAATTGTTTTTGATTAGTTAAGACTCCATTTTCCCAAGACGTAAGGAAATAGCTTAACAACCCAAGATCAAAAGGCACATGGTAGGAGTGGAAGTTGCCCCCTTACAACCACCAATGGAGTATTTCAAGTCATCATGTTTTATTTTCACACAATAATATAACTGTGCATATTGGAATTGTATCAATACAAACTAAATTGATAACCTTTAATATTATAAACTTTTTCATATTTCAAAAAAATTAAAAAATAGTAAAATCCCGCTAGTGCAATTGGTTTCGATGGACCTTGTTCTGTAAGGCGACCCAGATTCGAAACTCGGTTAGCCAAGAGGAGACACCAAAAAATATAGCCATGCTAAGATTTGGTGTGGCCAAGGTCGAGTGCGATCACCGAGTGATTTTGACAGCTTAGAGACCCCTAGGTCATGGTTTCTTAGACCACATGCTAGTCCCACAAGTCACGAACAAACTAGCAAACAAACAAAAAAAATAAATTATATTTAAGAATATTCCAAATCACAAAAATTTCCATCATATTAAACTCTCACTTGTCTCCACTAAACCATACCATAATACAACTAAAGTAGTAATCTTCATTTTAGTCATATTATTTTCATCTCTCTTTCCCAAGAGGAACATAATAAGGTGATATTTGTCTTTGTTTGTGATATCCATATAAGTTTATGAGATGATAATTGATGCAATGTAATCTACTTTATACATTCTCATTTTTTTAAAGTATTTTTGTTGTAATAAATATTTTGTTTTAACAATAACTAGAGGATATTATATTAATAAAAAAAAGTTTACGACCGAAGCATGCAGAGAAGTACAAAATGATCCAAAATCTGCCCACAATCAAGGAAAAAGTTGTTTGTTCAACACTGAACTAGTCTTATCTATCATGCTAAAAGCATGTTCTATGATAGGAGTGTTTACATTACAAAATTTGATTGTGAATATTATGAAAAAGATGCCCAAGATATAGATATATTTTAAAAACATTAATTGTTCGATTGATTATGATATGGAGGGTCCTTCTCTTCTTTGTATGTGTCATGTGCATGGATGTTCAAGTCTAGAAAGGGCCTGTCTACTTGAGGGGAGGAGCCACTGGTTGAAAGAACTGCCTCAATTTCCATGGGAGTCGATGCAAATTGCTCCCGTAGATTTCCACTTGTGACCAAATGGCGTCGACCTCATCGTGTGGATAATCCTTGAAAGGAAATTTGAAGTTGCTAAAGGGATTGCCATAGATCTTCATTATCATCCACATGTTCCTGGGGCTTGATTCTACCTCGAGGCATTTTGACCAGAGGTAGCTTGGTGAGATGATAGAGTCTACGTAAGGGGTCTGAAACCAAAAGGAAATTTCCCAAATAGAGATTCCAAATCCACCTACTAATAATTCCTAAGTGGCACACTTGCTCTTCCTCACGATGTTTGGAGTGGACTGAATGAAGGGAGAGACAAGTCGAGAGACCAACAAACTGAGCACAACAAATCCCACTTGCAAACACCTAAGAGATCTGGGCAGGTCTAAAACTCCCACCAATGAGCCGAGATGACAGGTTCGAGTTCTTTTGTAACAAGCAAAAGCTTGCATACCTTTCTTCCAGGGTCTTGAGGGAGGAATAGAGCCCTCTAGCATACACACGTGTCTCCTTATATCTTGTGCTCTCCTCAGGCCATTGAACAAAAAGAAATTAGACAGTTGACAGGCCCGATTTTTCCTTGCACAATTGAATTTTGATGATTCGATCTTCTAGGAGCTCAACATATGAACAACACATGAAAGGGAGGGTCTCACACACGATTTGAATTCCACGATCTTCCATGATGGTGATTAGGTGACATGGTTGTCTAGTCGATCCACTGATCCCTAGTTCCACCGCTTCTACTAAATCCCGTATGCGTTGAAGCATTGTTGGCATAACAAATTTACTGATTACAGGGTACTTTATCCCACCATGGCCATGTATGTGATCTACTTGGAGGATATCAAGCTGAGCTCGACTTGATGTCTCATGTGCAATCAGGATGTGCGTTATTGACTTGACATCTTTCTTCATGCCTAGGTGTGGCACCCATATAAGATGCAATGAATCCAATGTGACATTCATTAACAATGGAATTGGGAGGTGGGATAATCTCCCATTGATCCTAATAGTCCCTTTTGGAATCAATGTGGTCGGGTTGGCTTGGGAATAGGCCAGTCCATTATTCTTCCTTATGATGTCATGAAATATGACTTGAGGTATATTCTTTAGAGCAAGTCTTATTTTTTTGACAATGTTACTCAATTGAGCATTCCTTAGCAGGGTCCCTTTGACTAGGCTTCTTATAGTGTTTATGGAGTCTCCTAAAATAACAAGATGATGGATCTAATTCTCCTTGACTAATTGAACACCTTGGAGAAGGGTGTATTCTTCCGCTTGATTATTGAAAGTAATACCTAAACTCCATGCAATGCTAATCTCAATATTTTACTTAAGATAAAAAATAACCTCTCCTACACCTACACCTACACCTACACCTACCACCCCATTGTAATAAATATTAAATAAAATATTTAAAATATTAAATATTAAATATTTTAATATAAAAATACTTATATAAAAATAATTGCTAACAACTAAATAAATATGGTTATATGTTTATCTAACCATTATATATTATATACATAAATTATATTTTACGCACATCATAACATCCACGCCGTGATCCATATTATGGCGAATAAAAAAAACTTGATTATACAATTAAATGGGAGTTATGATGCCCCACATGATTATTGTACCACTCCTATCAAATATGGTCATATCAACATACATAAATCCTAAGCTACGCAAAACTCAAGTAAAGACATTTAACCTTATTGGATACGAATAGGAGATTAATAACTTTGAATAAACAATGTAACCTTATAAATGATATTATTTTTATAGAATATTAATCTTTAAAATTAATATTACATAAAACAAAGGTTGTATGACTAGTCCCTGTCTAGTTAGTTGGAAAATACATGTTAAATAATGAAACTTAATATAACTAAATGCACAAGTAATGAATATTTTTTGTCAAAAAATAATAATTGAGAGTTGTTTGTTATTTAAAATGTATAATGAACGGAATTTCTTTTATTTAGCTTTTTAAAATCTAATAACTTAAATTAGTTCTATTATTTAAAAAAAATTAAAATAACTTTGTATTAATAAAAATTGTGTGATGTGAATAACTTAAATTAGTTCTATTATATAAAAAAAATTAAAATAACTTTATATTAATACTATTTTTTATATTAATGATGATGTATCTTTATGTTTCAAAAATAATAGTAGTTTTTTTAACATTTTCAAAACTATTATATATCTATCAATAGAAACCATTCATCTTTCTAATTTTTTTATTTATAAAGATAAATTTTTAACCAAAACACTAAATTTTAATGTTAAACAACAAAATACCTACATCATTGTTGAGACACTAAAGTCAAATATCCTACTAAGTATCTAGGTCATTCCCCAAACCCAATCACTTGTGAACTTTAATATTAAATTAAGAGGAAGACTTTATTATGACGTACAAAAAAATTGGGGAAAGGACTCATTGCCCATGGTACACAATGTAAGACCACAAAACTTTTTATTGAATTAATATAAAATTTAGTTATAATTTTTATTAATATTATATTTTTTTAATTAATTAAATTATTGTTTTTAAGTTCAACTAACAATATATGAATTTATATAAATTTAATTTGCACAAAACTTTTTATTCAATTAATATAAAATTGAATTATTTTTATTAATACTATAATTTTTTAATTAATAAAATTATTGTTTTTAAGTTAAGTTAGTATTATGTGAATGTTAACATTTAAAATATTTAATAATTTTTACTAATTTCAATAGATATGAGTGGTTAAAAACCCTATAAATTTTCATCAAATTGAATCTATTTATACATTAAAAATGTGATTTAAAAAAAATATTATTTCTTAAAAATAAAAATAAAAATATAGAAAACCAAAAATAAATTTATTAAACAGTTAAAGTGTTACCTCACAATTTACTTAACTACTACATCAAAATTGATTGACTCTCGGGCAAAGAACTTTCTACCCTTGGCTACCGTTACCCCTAAATAATAACATACTCTAAATAAAATATATCACGGAAAAAAAAAACATAGAGTAAGAACGAGCGGATTTGACTTTTTCACGGTCACTGTGGAGGCACCATAGTTCGTTCAACTAATACAAAACGACTCCTCAATTAATATAAAACGGCTCCTCAAGTTTTTGCAAGGTCTTAATAAATAGTATGCTATACAATAATAAGAGATAAGATTTTTGCAGGGTCTTAATAAATAGTATGCCATATAATAATAAGAGATAAGATTTTTGCAAGGTCCTATCAAATATAGGCAAATAACATGTTTCCTTCATTCTTTGTTAAATTGTCAATTTATTATTTGTGTAATCAATTTTATATATTGAATGACGTGAAACATGCAATAACAGTTGAAAGATACCAGCCAAAGAATATTTTTATTATTATTAATAATATATATATATATATATATATAGATTTCCAAAATTACACATTGTATATAGCACATAAATTTAAAATCAACAATAAATTAATACATAGCTAAAGGGCAACTCATTACTATAATCACAAGCCTTTGAAAGGACTAATAAGTAACTAATGTATCACAAAGTATATTCCCTAATAATACATTCCCTATTTTTATTTGCAAATAATTGTCTATGCACATTGATTTTACCCTACTTATATTAATTATACTATATTTTTTCCTTTGACTTTGCTAATTGTTTTTAAACTATTTATATTAACTTATAATATTAATTTTTACCTACTTTCCCTTATAATCTTCATTCATTTTCGTTAACGAATAATCCATGATCAATATTTTTTTAATATTTTCTTACAATATAACTTAATTAAATATGAATCAAGGTACTATCTTATCTAGAAGTTTTGTCAATTTATTCTTGTAATGATATGTGTTTTTAATATTGTGTGTTTTGTTTTAATCATAAATTCCTAGATATTTTTTATTATTTTAATCATAAATTCCCTTTTATATTATAAAGACTTTTTATTATTATTATAAATTTTCTTAATCAAACATATGGATGGATTAATGATGTTTTTGGAATTGTGGAACAAATTGTGTATAATCTTGGAATTTTATTTCCAGAACCATCCACATGTTTTAGTAAAATTTGATAATTATGCAGGAGTTTCATGGGATGAATCATTACCTCAAATAATTTCTATTACACCTATTGAAAGAGGTAATAAAAAGCATCTTCCTTTAAAACTTGCTTGAGGCTTAACAATTCATAATTCACAAGGACTGATGTTGGAGAAAATTACTGTTGATATTGGGAAGCAAGAGAGACAAGTTATGGCATTTATTGTAATATCTCGAGTTAAAGATTTGAATGGTCTACGATTTCAACCTCCTTTTTCATATGATCAACATTAAAAGATGGTAAAACTAGCAGGTGTGACTATAAGAAAAACAAAAGAAGATAGATTAAGATTGATCACAATGTATACTATTTGTAATTGATTAGATTCTTATTATTCACGTTTTTCATCATTGTTTATTTATATTCAACTTATTCCTCATGTATCTCTTCAAGCATACTTTTGAATAATACTCTCTATGTTCTAAAAAACTAAGGAAACTAAGTAAATTTAAAATGATCAAATTCATAATGTTGATCATCTACAAATTGTGTCGATATAAGAAAAAATGAAGAAGATAGATTGACATTGATCCTTCTTGATAATACTCTCTATACTTTCAACCAATTGAGGAAAGTGAGTAAATTTCAAATGATCAAATTAATCCTGACATATACATATACACAATGTTGATCATCTACAAATTATGTCACTATAATAAAAAACTAAAGAAGATAGATTGAGATTTAATCTTCTCGATAATACTCTTTATATTTTCAAACAACTAAGGAAAGTGAGTAGATTTCAAATGATTAGATTAAACTTAGACATACACATATACATAATATTGATCATCTACAAATTTTGTGTGACTGCCCACGACTGAAACTAGCCTAGATTCATCTTAACCTCAGATCTATCAAGTGCTTAGAGGGATCAAATCTCTCGAGGTGCAAACATTTCCTCAAGTTTTGCACTCTAAAAGATGTTTGCATCTCGAGAGATTTGATCCCTCTCGACACTTTATAGATCCGCAATTAAGATGGATCTAGGCTGGTTTAATTAAATAAAGTTTCATTTTAATTAATTACTTTTTTTTTTTTTTTTAAATTTGGAGAATTTTAAAATAAACTATTTTTTTTTTTTAATTATAATCAAAATTTCCATCAATAATAAGATCGAACTATTACCTTTTACAAAATTCCTACCAAAATTAGTAAAGAATTAAAAAAAAAGATTAAATTATTTTACTAATTAACTTACTCCTTTTCAATTTTACTATAAATATAAATTTGAGCGGGCCTAATGGTTAAGAACATTTGTTTCCTCCTTGGAGGTCACATATTCAAATCTAGAAGGGGGCAGGGTTTGTAGCAGTCAAATGGTCGCGTTGAGGGGGTCGCTTGTCCCACAAACAAGGGGGTCTCATATATTAATTTGGTGTTCGGCTTCACCGTAACCTGGAAATAAGATTATTATTATTATAAATATGTATAATGCTTTGATTTGTAAATTTTTATTTATTATAATATTCCTTTTCATTTTTACTCTAAATATAAATATTTATTAAATATGGTATGTATACCTTCGTAGAATTTGGTAGTCAAATCGTTGAGTGGAGGGGGTCCTTTGTCACACAAACAAGGGCTCTCATACACTAATTTGGTGTTTGGTCGTGACCTTAAAAATAAATTATTATTATATAATATATTGATTTGTAAATTTTTATTTAGAAAAAAAACAAACATTTCTGTTTCACATAAATAAATAATTAATAATAAATAAATGACCAATTAACAATGATTATTATTAATAAAAACTAGAAACTAGATGGTTAGTAAAGAAGGATGGATGAAATAATTAATATTATATAAAAGTATAGTTTTCCAAATTATATAGTTTTATTAGGATCCCTTATGATACCTTTGTATATGACAACAACAACTTGGAGGAAGTGACATCATACAAATATCTTGAAATTGATATTCACCACAAGCTCAATTGGAATTATAGTATTGAGAAAATGATTTATGGGGGACGGAAAGCTTATTATGGGCTTGAAAACAATTGTAAATCATCTGATCTTTGGAATTGGGATCAGAAGAAACTCCTCTTTGAGACTCTTGTTACACTTGTTATTCTTTATAGATGTGAAGCCTGGGGTTGTAGTATCTCTCGTGAATCCTGGAGAAAGATAGAGCAAATACAAAAGAATTTTATAACCTATAATCTCAAAATTAAAGGAAATATGCACCATCCCATCCTCCTCTTAGAAACAAGCATCTCCCCCATTGAGAGCATGACTATGACTAGATACCTAATGTATAAGAACAAGTTAAACAACATGGAAGACAAGAGGCTTCCTAAAATTGCTTCAAAATCGAGTCACAACCACCATCGACTCAAGCGAGGATGGCATAAAGATGCCTAGTCTTGGCTAAACTATTGAGGAATCCTGGAAGATCAAAATTATCTATCTGTTTTGCCAAGTGTAAAGAAAAAAATAAGCATTGTTAAGATAAGAACAAATTCTCACGAGCTCCATAGTGAAACTAGGCGTTGGTCAATTCCTAAAACGCCATGGGATGAAAGAGTGTGTCACCTTTGTGACACTAAGAAGGTTGAAGATGAAAAACACTTTCTCTTAGATTGTCCAGCCTATAGCCATATTAGATCTCATTTTCAAAGTATTTGTCACAATACCAACCTTCCTAACTTCTTAACTCAACAAAAATATGGTGATCTTGGAAAACTTCTCTTAATACTTTTCGAGTACAAAAACAAAATTCTAAAGAATCACAAGTAATCACTTACCCTCTTAAGGTCCGATAAACCAATTCAGTTTTAGTGGACGTTAATCATCATCATCATCAATATAATATTTTTATGATTAATCTTATTTAGTTTTATTATTATAACTTATATTAATATAGATTATTTTGAATATTAAATATATTTTTAAATTAAATATAAATTTTTATTAATAAAAATAAATAAATTATATTAATTTTTTAATGTTAAAATTATAATTTTTATGTAAAATATATAATTTTTCGTATTATATTATGTAAGTAGCCCGACATGTGACTTTTTTCGATAGTGCTACTAAAATGTATACCCAACATCTAACTTTGTTAAATGGTTAGAAGAATAGTTTACGATCGTGAACTATTTTGTTGGAACATTGCCTTCCTGGTTTGCAATGTTATGCTTTTTACATTAAAACAACATTACATATTCTAATATTTATATATTTAGAATGCCATTTTTTTATATATATAAGATACCATCCATACTTAAGAAAAATTTCCATTTTTCCATATTTAAAATATTTTATAATTTTTTTAAAAACTAATAAATTAATTAAAAATGATAGTTCTTGCCACTTGAAAAACGATAATAAAAATATGTAAACCATATAATTTTATTTTTAGTTTTTTTAACTATCACATTTTTATTTTCAGAATAGAAAAAACACTTACATTAGTAGAATATAAAATCTGTCTTTTTCAGATCAATACATAAAAGTGGACATGCTCTAAAACAGAGTCGTTTATTTTTTTTTATCCTATCCATCATTGTTCAATCTGTTGAAATATCATATCTGTATTCAGCGAAAACAAAAGAAATATATCCTCTTTATGTTTCTACTTTACAAAATAATTCCAAAATACATGGAATTCTATAGGCTGATATTGATTCTTTCATATATTTCTTGTTTTCCATCAATAACCTATGAGCAAAGTAAATCTCCTTCCTCTAAAAACAAAGCTTTCTTAGATAGTTGATCCGCAATTTGATTGTAGTTTCTATATATGTGCTGAGCTTTGATTTACTGGAATTGGCTACTTGTCGATCTAATCTTTGTCATCCAGTATTGCAAAGATATCATCGGAAAATTATTATCAATGTTAAACCAATCGATAATAACCTTAGAGTCACCCATCAATAATAACCTTGGTACCTGTTTAAAATAAGCAAACAATAATATTAACTAGAGTGCCATCAATTCCTCTTTTGAGTTTGTTCCTTTTCCGTAATTTAATTTTAGTTTAAAAGTGCCCATTAATGGACATTTCAACATAGCTCCAACCCCGCACTTTGAGCCTCTATCCTGTAAGGCCCCATCGAAAAAGCCTACTGCCCCGTCCCAGTCCATAGCAAGAGGTATGTCAATCCTTTTGATACAAATATCCTGTGTGAGTTTTTGTTCCCCCAAATCCTGTAAAATGAAATTACATACTCTATAAAGGCTTTTTTGTTTATCCTAAAAAATCAATAGGTTCCTATGCTTCTAAACCTCCCAGCTGATAAAACAAGGGATTTCATTCCAGTTTTCCTTCCTCTTTGACCAGTTAAGAAGACTATTTTCAAACAATCCTCCTTGCCAATTATTGGCCATTTTAAGTTCCTTAATAATAATCTGCCAAATATTTTTTATGAAATTACAGTCCCCAAATAGGTGTATCACAGATTCTTCACTTTCCTTGCAGAGCACACACATGCTAGGTCCCTAAAAACCCCTTTTTAACAAGTTATCCCAAGTAAGTATTTTATGTTCCATCAGTAGCCAGACAAACAACTTTATTTTCAAAGGTAATTGCCACTTCCAGATCTTAGAGTACAAGAATTTTGACTCTACTCCCCTTTCCTCTAGCATTTGAACTTCATATGCTAATTTGGTTGTTACTTGACCTTGTTTGGTGTCCCATGACCACATTAGCCTGTCTTTTTCTTCATTTAATTCACTTCTAGCACTTACCATCCCCTTTGTGTAATTTGTCCATTCTACTTTATGAGCTCCTTCTAGGCCTAAAGTTTCAGCTGTTTTCCACCTTGAATGGTCAATCCCTTCCTGTGCAGGTTTCCCTGCATGAGCAAGACAGGTAATCCCTTGTTCTTTTAGCATCAATAAAATATTTACAGATAATTTATAGAAAGTGTGGGATCCTACCATAGGATCAGTCCCTAATATGATATCTCTCCCACTCCTAGGCTTCCAAGCTAACCAATAAGAGATCATCTTTACCGAAGAGGTCAATGCTCTCCAGAAGTTTGAACTTCCGTTCCATTTTTTCCTCCCCTACCTGAACCAATTCTCAATTGTTTTCCTTTTAATATATTTGTTCATGATTACCTCATGCCAAAGACCAGATAGCATAAGACATCTCCATAGGCTTTTTGCTGCTAATGCTTGCCCAAAAATGTATATATTTTTTATTCCCCATCCACCAACCTTTTTAGGTTTTGCAATATTTTTCCAATTTGAAAGATGTATGCCTTCCTTTTCCTTTTTACCAGACCATAAAAAACTGAACACCCTTCTCCTAATACTGCTTATTACACTTTTGGGAATCTTTTCCAAGTATAGCCAATACAATGAAATGCCTTCAAGTACTGCTTTAACAAGAATGACCCTACCACCCAGGGTAAGCCACCTGTGATTCCAACTCAGGATTCTCTTTTCAATTTTTTTCTCTAACCAAAGCCAGTCCACTCTTGTATAAGAATATGGCTTAATGAAGAAACCCAGGTACTTAAAGCCTGTATCTACTGGTTTAACTTCAAAGGGGAATAGTTCCTTCAATAATTTAATCTCTGCCTCTTCCCAACCTGCTTGTAAGCAACTAGATTTTTGAGGACTAAATTCCATCCCTGTAGCTTTACAAAATAAATCCAAAACCTCCTTGAAAACTTTCCATTCAGGTATGCATCCGGAGCCAAACAATATTACATCATCAACGAACATTAAATGTGTAATTTTTAACCCTCTCGCCACAGGAACACCCTCAAGTTTCTTTTCTCGCACCTTCATGATTCTACTCATCCCTTCAACAACAAGGAGGATGTAATGTTCATGACTTGGCTAGTCTAGGAAACACTGCTAATGTGTGTGTAGGATCAATCGTTTACAACATATAAATGGTCATATAAATAATAAATGCGACAAAGGACTGCAAAGTTTGTATTATGATATCTCTGTGGATTACAAAATGGCCGAATGCGGCTAAATAAACTGAAAATACTCGACTAGATCAACAGACAAAGGATCTTAGCTAGAACACAAATAAGCAACTAAAATATAATACCTGGAATATGGGGGTACTGTGGAATCAATGGATGCGTTAGGACTATGTCATCTCTGACGGTAACTGCTGGAAGTATGGAAAGTTCGCCCTGGGAGCTATACTTCTCGGAATGACATGAAAACTGTCCCAAATGATGCGCCTTGCTCTAGTCCTTAGTATTGGTATCTGTCGAACCCCTCTGCTGATGAATCTGGATCCTGGATGGATACCCCTGGGGGAATGCGCCCCTCTTCTTCTGGCAAAATGTGTCCTAGTGATTCCACCATCAGAATCGGATGAGCTATGTCTCAAAATGACTGCCTTGGTCTACTGGGAAATGGGTCGGAAGGGTTTCCCTGAATCTGGTCTGATGCTTGCTCTAGAACCCAAAATGTGCCCACCAAAAGTGTCGCACGTCCAAGTCTGGAAAATGTGTCCCAGTTGATTCCTTTGTCGGAATCTAATGAGGAACTAGGCAAAAGATGTGCCTTGCCCTCCTCTCAAATGGGTTGGAGGGGAATCTCGGAATTCTCCCTGGATGGGAAAAGTCGACTAAAAACCCTCTCAGAAGTTGCGCCCTCACTCTCGATGAATGCACCCTTCCTGTTGAACACTGTGTAACTATTGATGAAGAATAATGGAAGACCTGAATGATCTTCTCGATGACTAGGGTGTGTCTCTCAACACCGAAATCAGCCAACTGGTGTCTTCCTCCTGGAATCCACTGAACTATCTCTCTTAAGATGCACCTCTGCTCCTCAATGACAAGTCATAATTTGCATAATGATGAATTAGGTCACTGACCCTTCCTTTATAGCTTTCCAAAACCCTAAATCATGCTGAAACCCTAATTCGTTGTTGATTTCCAAAACCCTAAATCATGCTGAAACCCTAATTCGTTGTTGACTTCCAAAACCCTAAATCACTGCTGAAACCCTAATT
>ML781028.1:1014596-1026547 GCA_009831015.1 Picea engelmannii | reverse complement strand
TTAACTAAGGAAATGTGTCCCAAGACACAGGAGGAGATAGAATACATGTCCAGGGTCCCATATTCATCAGCAGTTGGAAGCTTGATGTATGCAATGGTTTGCACAAGACCAGATATTGCACATGCAGTGGGAGTTGTGAGCATATATATGAACAATCCAGGCAAAGAACATTGGGAGGTAGTAAAGTGGATTCTCATATACTTGAGAGGTACTGCTAATCATGTATTATGTTTTGGAGGTTTAGAAACTGTTCTACAAGGATATGTTGATTCAGATATGGCAAGTGATAAAGATAGCAGGAGGAGTACCACAGGGTATGTGTTTACTATAGGTGGAACAACAATAAGTTGGATTTCAAAACTGCAAAAGGTTGTTGCACTTTCAACAACAGAGGCAGAGTATGTTGCTGCTACAGAGGCTAGTAAAGAGATGATTTGGTTACAAAGGTTTATAGAGGAATTGGGAAAGAAGCAAGAGAATAGCAGGTTGTACTGTGACAGTGAGAGTGCCATTCATCTTGCAGAGAACTCAACCTTCCATTCGAAGACTAAGCATATACAGTTGAGGTACCATTTCATACTATCCACCTTGGAAGATGGACATTTGAAGTTGGAAAAGATACACACTAGCCAAAATCCTGCAGACATGTTAACAAAGGGAGTAACCAGGGAGAAACTGAGTTCCTGCTCAGTTTCAGTTGGTCTTCAAGAATGAAGATAAAGATGAGAAATTTTCCAGGTCCAAGAAGGTTCAGAGTCCAGCATATACAACAACGGTGGAGTTTTTTAGATCAATCTCCAAGTGGGAGATTGTTGGTTGTGGAGCCTGATTATCTTCTTGATTCAGAGGTCTTTTACTTTCAGCCGTGTTTATACCCCATGAAGTATTTACACCACAAAAGTATGTACACTCTTCCACGCGGGGGAGTGCAAAGGGGGGGTATCCCCTCTATAGGGTCCGAGGGCAAGCGGGCCCCCAAAAAGGGTTTGGGGGTGAAGCCCCCGAAGGAAAAATTGCCTTGTAAATGTATATTGTAATTTCATTGTAAATCTGGACCGTTCATTACAAGGTCGCAGATCTAACGATAGAGATTATGTTAGGGTTTTTTGCCCTAGAAGGCAACCCTCTTTTATTAGGGAAATGTATTACAGCTACGGTGGATGACGAATATTGTATTCTGAGATAGGATATTGTGAGAGAAATAAGAGGAAGTTACAATGGGTTTGTTGTAGGTTGTATCCCTTCATATGCTGGATAATAATAAAGGAAGGACCTGGCAATTTCTCTGGTGGACGTAGCCCACAATGGTTGAACCACGTAAATCTGTGTCTCTATTGTATTGTGTATCTTCTGTGTTTTATTTCTGCATTTGTTTTATTTTATTGGCCCACGGTCCTTTTTTTCTAACACTACCCTGTGCGTGTCCGGACTTATCTTCTGTCGGTTTTGCACCATCTGCAGGTTCTCTTTCAACAACTTGAGAATCTCCTGACTCTCTATGATCCAATCCTTGGCCTTGGGAGATATACTCTCCCCGAAGACCAAGTCTACCAAAGTGGGAGCATCATATCAGTACAATGCTTGGAAGGGTGCCATACCAATGGACATGTGGAAGGTGGTGTTGTAGCAATGTTCTCCTAAATGTAACCACTTTACGCACGTTCTATGTTGTCCTCCTACATAGTTCCTCAAATACCCTTCAACCCACTTGTTGACAATCTCGGTCTGCCCATCTGTTTGAGGGTGATAGATGGTGTTAGGTGTCAACTCTATCCCCACCAACCGAAACAACTCTCTCCAAAATGTCCCTATGAACCGACTGTCCCTGTCACTGACGATGTTCTTCGACAACCCATGAAGTCTGAAGACCTCCCTGAAGAAAAGATCGGCTACCTGAACTACGCTATACTCTGTCAGTATGGCGTAGAAGTGAGCAAACTTGGTCAATCTGTCGACCACTACATAGATACAGTCCTTACCCTGGACCTTGGGTAGACCGGTGATGAAGTCCATAGATATACTCTCCCATTTCTGCTCTGGAATGGGGAGTGGCTGAAGTAGCCCTGCTGGATGAGCATGCTCTGACTTGTTCTGCTGGCAAGTCACACACTCATTGAAATGTCTCATAACGTCTTGTTTGAGGCCCTTCCATGAGAACCTCTCTCTGATCTGTCTGTAGGTTTTGAAAAACCCCTTTATGGCCTACTAGAGGTGAATCGTGAACTTTGGTGAGGATCTTCTTCTTAAGCCCTGAATCTGGCACCAAGTAGACTCTATCCTTGTAAAATATGACATCGTCAATGACCCTATACCGGTCATCTTGTATCTACCCATCCATCACCTCACAAGTGAACTTGTTCTTGGAATATTCCACTAACAAGTGGGATTTCCAATCTGCTGAAATCTCCATCAAAGAACATGCCGCAGGTCTCCTCGATAGTGCATTGGCCACAATGTTCTTCTTCCCCTTGACATACTCTATGTCAAAGTAGAATGCATGTACCTTCATCACCCATTTCTGTTGGAGCTCACTGAGGTCCTTCTGCTCAAGGAAATACTTCAAACTGTTGTGATTGGTCTTGACCACGAATTTGCTGCCCACTAAATATTGTCTGAACTTGGTCAAGGAATGCATGATTTCCAACATTTCCTTGTCATAAATGGAGTACAACCTCTCAGGTTGACTAATCTTCTGGCTCTTGAATACAATGGGGTGTCCTCCCTGCATCAAAACTGCACCGATCCCTTCACTGGATGCATCACACTCTAGTACAAATGGCAAGATGAAGTCTGGTAGTGCCAACACTGGACAAGTGCCCATGACTTCCTTCATGTGATCAAAGGCTTCCTGTGATTTCTCGGTCCATATGAAGGCTCCATGGTTGGTAAGATTTGTCAGCAGTGCTCCAAGCTGAGAAAAACCCCGGACAAACCGCCTGTAATAGCTGCACAACCCAAAGAAGCTCCTCAATTCTGTCACGTTCTTGGGCGTCGGCCAATCCAGAATGGCCCTGATCTTCTCTTGGTGCACCTGTACCCCCTTTGCACTGATGATGTGGCCTAAGTAAAGCAGCTCTGTCATACCAAACTCGCACTTCGACTATTTGGCATATAATGACTATGCCTCCATGATGCTCAATACCTCATCTAGGTGCCTCATATGCTCTTTCCATGACTGGCTATAGATCAAGATGTCGTCAAAGAAAACCAACACTGATTTCCTTAACTGATCCTTGAATATATGGTTCATGCAAGACTGGAATGTAGAGGGTGCATTGGTTAGCCCAAATGGCATAACCAGGAACTCGAAGTGTCCAAAGTGACATCGAAATGTCGTCTTCTCTATGTCCTGCTCTCGGATGCTGATCTAATGATATCCAGAGCGTAGATCAATTTTTGAGAAGAAAACTGACCCATGCAGTTCATCCATCAACTCGTCAATGTGTGGGATAGGGTATTGTTTCTTGATGGTTTTCTTGCTCAAGGCTCGGTAATCAATGCACATCCTCATGGTGCCATCCTTCTTCAGAACTAAGACAACTGAAGAAGCAAATGGGTTGTTGCTTGGTTTGATGTGTCCCATCACCAACAATTCCTTGATTTCCTTCTCTATCTCATCCTTGAACCTCCTAGGATGATGATAGGGGGGGTGATCATAGGTTTGGCCCCCTCCTCCAACTCAATGGTGTGCTCAAACCCCCTGTCAGGGGGTCTCCCTGGTGGAATTGCCTCAAAGACCCGTTGATGTCGTCCTAATAAATTCTTGATCTATGTATGGTATTGTTGTCGACCTTCTGAATCCTTTTGAGTAGTGATCAAGCATTATGCAACACATGCTACCTCCCCATGTCTAAATATCCTCTCGATCCTCTTGGTTGAAACTGTTCTGGGTGCTCCTGTCAACATACCTCTTAGAACAACCTTCTTCCCATCTTGATCTTTGAATCCCATTTCCAAGGTTTGGTAGTTGGTAGTGATTTTTCCCCAGGTAATCATCTACTGAAATCCTAACACCACATCTGTGTCTGATAGGTCAACCACATAAAATGTGTCTCTCACTGTGTAGTTGCCTAACTTCATCTCTAAGTTTGGAACTTTGTATAGGCACTCCATTGTGTGGCCATCTGTTACCGCAACATCAAATCCATCAAATTCCTCTGTCTGAAGTGCCTGTCTCGATACTAGTGAAGCGTCAATGAAGTTGTGGGTGGCCCCACAATCTATTAGGGCGATTTCCCGTTGCCCCTGGATAATCCCTCTCATACAGAGGGTATCATACCTGGGAACACCAGAAAGGGTTTCTATGACACCTCCCTTTGTTGGTTTCCTCCTATTAGCCTATTCTGGTGGTTGTGGGACTACTAGAGGACGGGCTCCTGCCGGTGTCGGTGGTCTACAGGGAGGTTGTTCCTCTGTTGATGCTGACTCCTCCTCTAAACTAGTGGATCCAATGTCTTGCTCCTCCTCCTCACTGTCCACGCTGTCTGTTGCTACCTCAATATAATGAATCTCTCCCTTGCCCATGCACCTGTGGCCTGGGACCCAAGGATCTCTGCAGCTGAAGCAAAGCTTTTTCCTCATAAGCTCTCGCCTAGTCTCATCATCCAACTTCTCCTTGCCCTTCCATTCTCTCTGGAATGGATTCCTATCTCGATCCCTCTGGGGCACAAATGATTTGGAGAAAGTTTTAGTCTTTGGGATTGATTCTGCCAGATCTCGAGTGCGAAGGATGGCATCCTGCAAAGTGGGAGGCCTGTATGTCTTCACCCATCCTTTCAAAGGCTCTGTGATTCCTTTTGTGAATAGCATGATCAACCTGGGCTCTGATATATTTGTCACTGCCATGGATACCTGCTGAAACTCTGTGATGAATGCCTCTATTGTGCCAGTTTGTCTCAACTGGGCTAGATCCCTGAAGTGTATCTTGGGATCCTTCCTATCAAACCTATCCATGAGCCTATCTGTAAACTCCCTATAGGAGATGATGTGACTGTGACCCAATGTCACCAGTCCATGGTACCACCACTCATGTGCCTCACCCTCCAAGTGTAAGGTTTCAAAACTGATGGTCTCTATCTCAGTCATCTAGTTGAGCTTGTAATACGTGTCTATCTTCTATACCCAAGCTCTGGCGGTGTATTTGGATGATCCATCGAAAGAAGGGATGGTGAGTTTCCTAACTTTTCGGATGAAATCGAGGTTATGCCCCTGCTGTTGTTGTGGTCCTCGCCTCTGCGACTCTCTGGGGTGGTTCCTGAGTCTGAGTCCATAATACTCGACTAAGGTCATGTCCTGATGGAAGTCACGACCTAATGCTGCGTACTCCCTCTTATACTTTGTAATGTCGTCAGCATAAGTGGGTGGCCTCTGTGGTATCGGTGGCGGTGCTGCTACCAGGGGTGCCCTCTAGAAACTGGGAAACAAGGGTCTAGGAATCCTACTCACAGAGGTGTATGTGCAAGAGGGTGATTGGGGTCTACTGCCTACTCCCGAGTTCCCCTGTGTTGCATGCGTGACTTGTGTATCTAGGGTGCCCACCCTAGCCAATCTATTAACCACCTGTGCCAAGGAATTAGACATGGTCCGTTGACTAGCTAACATATCGTTGATAACCTGCATGAAAGTTGCCTCTGGATCTACGGGGGCCTTGCCACTGGCCTCTGGTCACTCATATCTGTCTCCTAGCATCCTCTCTACCTCGCGCTTAGCCTCATGCTCTGCCCTTCTCTCTGCTTCTCTGTGTGCCTCTTCCTCTTCCTCTGAGCTAGGAGGAAAAGGGGGAAAATCAGGCCTATGCCTTCTTTCCTGATGCCTGTTGTAAGTGACATATTCGTCACCTACGTGTTCACAGCCCTCTGGGTCTTCTACTGCACTCATTATCTTTAGTCACAGGCTGGCAGGACTAAATCTTTGATACCACTGCAATGTTCCTGAATTGGCTAGTCTAGGAAACGTTGCTAATGTGTGTGTAGGATCAAAGGTTTACAACATATAAATGATCATACAAATAATAAACGCGACAAAGGACTGCAAAATTTGTATTATGATATCTCCGTGGATTACAAAATGGTCTAATGCGACTGAATAACTAACAATACTCGACTAGATCAACATACAAAGGATCTTAGCTGAAATATAAATAAGCAACTGCGGCTGAATAAAATAACAATACTTGGCTAGATCAAAAGACAAAAGGATCTTAGCCGGAATACAAATAAGAAACTAAAAGATAATACCCGGAATATGGGAGCACTGCGGAATCAATGAAGAATGATGGAAGACCTAGATGATCTTCCCGGTGACTAGGGTGTGTCTCTCAACACCGAAATCAACCAATTGGTGTCTTCCTTCTGGAATCCACTGAACTATCTCTCCTGAGATGCGCCTCTGCTCCTCAATGACAAGTCATAATCTGCATAATGATGAATTAGGTCGCTGACCCTTCATTTATAGCTTTCCAAAACCCTAAATCATGTTGAAACCCTAATTCGTTGTTGATTTCCAAAACCCTAAATCATGCTGAAACTCTAATTCGTTGTTGACTTCCAAAACCCTAAATCACTATTGAAACCCTAATTCACTGTTGACTTCTATTTTTATCTCATAATGACTTAAAAGCGCTTTTAACCCTTTTTAGCTCAATGTCACTTTTTGAATATAACACCTGTGACTGGAGTGACCTCTAGTAACCCTGTTTACCCCTCTTTGGCCCTGGCTATAGTCTAACAGGGCGGTTTAGACCATTAAGCCTCCTCTTCGGGAGCTCCTATTTGGAAAGGGACATTACAAAGGAAAAGTAAAGGGGATAAGGGACAACCTTGTCTTAGTCCCCTTGAAGATTTAAAAAACCTAGTAGGATTGCCATTGATGAGTACAACAAAGTTTGTTGATGACACACAACCCAAGATCCAATCAGTTGCTTCTAAACTTACTCCAACTTGTAAAAGGACAAGTCTAAGGAAGCTCCAATCCACCTTATCATAAGCTTTGGGTAAATCCAGTTTTAAAACTAGAGCTTTTAGATTCTTTACTTTTGTGCTATGTAGAGCTTCCTGAACTACTCCAGTTGCATCGGTAATTTGTCTACCATCTAAAAACCCAAATTGTTCTTTTGAAATACCAGTGGACAGGTAAGTTTTTAATTTTTTGGAAATTATTTTTGTAATGATCTTGTAAACTAGATTACACAAAGCTATAGGTCTAAATCCCCCAAAAGAAAAGGTTTGTCACTTTTAGGAATTAGGGAAATAAATGTAGCATTCAAAGCTCCTGACACTTTCCCTGCCCTCCTCGACTCTTCCACAACCTCCAGTAATTCATTACCAACCAGATAGAAAAAAACAAAAACAAACTCCACTGTCCAGCCATCCGGCCCAAAACTTTTTGAGCTTTTAAAGCCTTTTAAAGTTTTTAAAATTTTCGCTAAAGAGACTGGATCAACTAATTTATTTCCTTCCTCCTCAGAGAACATCCTCGAGTAGTTTCTTAAAACAACAAGTTGATCCGTAATTGCTAGGTTTCCCTGTGCTTTAAACATATTATGGAAGTAGTCAACAACTTCCTTTTGGAGTTCAGTTCTATTTGTGATAGTAGTACCATCTCCCTTTGTGATATCCCAGATGGTGTTAAATTGTTTTCTTGAGTTTGCAAAGGCGTGAAAAAAAATAGTATTTCTATCTCCTGCAACCAGCTAGTTTATCCTGCTTTTCTGTCTCCATGTTTCCTCCTCTTGTTTTAAAATTGACCTTTTCCTCTGCTCCTTGTCCAATACTGCTACCATAACATTATCCTCCACAAAACCCCCAGGATAGTCTGAGTATAGTTTATCCAACTCAGATTCCAACTGTAACAATTCTTTCTTATTTGCATGCTTTCTATTTTTTTCCCAAACGATCACCATGCTCTTCAGTCCTTTTAACTTTTTTACCATTGATTCCATAGGTCCACTCCCAACAAATCTGCCTAGCTATTTCTTACCAAATTTACAAAATGTTGATCCTCGAGCCAAATTTCATTAAATTTAAAAGGATAGTGGGTAATATCATTCCCAAAATCTAGTTGTAGTATTATTGGCATATGATCTAAGATCTTGTCATTACACGTCCATGATCGATATCTAATTCCTGAAGAGACAATCTTCTCAGATATCAAAAATCGATCCAGCCTTTTTGAAATGTAATCTTGACCTTTTCTGCCATTCCTCCAAGTCGGAAGAATTTTTACAGGCTCAACATCCACTAAGCCTCCAGCTTGTACCAAGTTACTAAATTTTTTCTATAAGGGATCCACCCTCGCTACAACACCCCAAACTTCCCTACTAGAAATGGTAAAGTTAAGATCTCCCCCCAATATCAAGTTTTATTCATCAAAAAGCCCATCTCTTTTTAATTCTTCCCAATAAACCACCTTGTCCGCATATGGCCCATAACAATTGATCATTTTCACCTTTACATTAGATTCTATCACTACACCCTCTAGTAAAATCCCAGCAGGCGTCAGGAATGCTTCAAAAGAAGCCTTGCGCGGATTCCACGTTGAAAGTAGACCCCCCGAAAGCCCAATAGAGTCAACACTACAAAAATTCAAATTAGGAAGAAGTTTGGCAAAAACTTCCCTCGCTTTTGTTGCATTGACCATGGTTTCATGTATGAATAAAACATCGGGTTTATTTTTCTCTAAGAACCTAGTGAGGGATAGAACCTTCAGGGACCCCCCCACTCCCCTCACATTTAGAGAAGCTACGATCATATTTTAACTCTGGCTAGGGATTTCGTAGCTCTAAGCGCCCTTGGTCTAGTAGCAACCTCTAGAACAGGCATGTTTGGAAGTTCCTTCACTTTTCCCAACTTCCTAGCACTCCTAGTTTTTATAGGAGAGAAGTCTGTTTCCAACCCACATAAAATTGCCCCTTTTACCAAAGCATGCCCACACCCCTGACCGCAAGGCACCTAAACCCTGCCCCCCTCTACCTTCCCCAAATTTTTGATAGGGTTTTTTAATAGGTCCCCACCAACATAAGTTGCTAACTGAGTTCGGGATAAAACCTCCCTGTATGAAGGAATAAAATTAAAAAGAGATTCCTCCACTTCTGACTATCCAACTGTATCTAGTCCATTAGGTACAATAACACTTTTAGCTATCTCTGGATCCAAGCTGTCAATCTGACCTATAGTAACCAGATCTGAAAAGCTCACTCCCTTCCCTACCAATCCCATCCTATCTTTACCACCAACTTTTTCGACGTCCTCATCAAGAATAGAACCCTTTGACTGACTTGGGATCCTATCACGTACCAATGAGGAAATGTGCACTTCAAAACCTACATTCTCCCAATCGACCCCCCTACTCCCGAATGCAGAGGCAACTTCAAACGAAATCCACCCACGTCTTTACAAATAGGCTCAATTGTTAGGTTTCTCAGACACCTCCCTAATCTTTTCCGCGCCATCGAATCTGGATGAAAACTCACAGATCCTAAACCCGCATCCACCACCAGTCAGTTTTTCTTCACGACCTCAGCATTACAAACCACGCCCAACCATACCTCCTTTAAGTTTCCAGTAGATTGAGGCCAAATACATTCCAGTGTCGGGAAATCTGCATCGGTAAACAGTCTACCAGAAATCCTGATCACTTCCTCCTCTCTCGGACTCTCACTAAAGGCTTGGTTCAAATTTAATATGGGTGTTGTCTTAAAAATGGCAGAATTGGTTTAAAAATGTATCGGGTTCTTCTCTTGCCCTAACTTTGAATCCAATTTAGAAGACAAACTCGCCTCTCCGAAGCCCACAACCACCATTGAACAATTATCCCTTTTTGCCTCAGCTATACATCCCGCACCAACCAATAACTCCCTTGGATTGTTACCCTTAGGACAAGCCTCCCATCTATGTGAAACCTTCCCTCCCAACCCACCCAATGTACATAAATCCCTCCCCTGGGAAACTGGCACTAGTCCCTCCTCCACAGACCTTAATAATTTTTTCGTGGCATTAGAGTGAAAAGGAAGGCATGGGAAGGACTTACCATCGTTTTCCTCGATTTCCACAGTTTGATGCTTAATCCAATTGCTCTGAGCTTCCGCCTCCCCAAGAAAATCCCTAACTGTCCTCCTCGGAGATCCATCTACATATGGTTGCTTATCATTCCCCATCTCCGCACATTGGTGGCGTAAATGTCCCATTGATTTGCAATTCAAGCACCTGAATGGTACACCGTCATAATCCAGCCTCTGATAGAGTTTTTGTCCCTGCCAAGTGATATCAATATCCTCGGGAAAACCTTTGAATGTGTCCATTTCAACCATCAAATTTCCCATATGTCGGTCAACACCCCTCATTTGTCACATACTTTCATAAAAAAATCCAAGTGTATTTATTATTATTAAAAGTGTGCTTAAATTTAATTATAATGTATTCGTTTTTATTAAAGTGTGTTAAATTATAATCATAGCACTATGCTATTGGAGTAACAATGTATTTTTTATTTATTTTTAAATAAAGTGGATCCTTATATTAAACCAACTGAAAGCTTACAAAACTTGCAGCCTATCAACATACACCAGATTATAATGCTTTTCATGGTTTTCCCCACGTCCCCAAGAGATATCACGAATCGCTAATCGCCTGCGATCCTAAGTCTTTTTCGCATTTCGCAACTCACGACTTCGCATGCTCCCTCCATGCTTCAGATTCCCGATTGTTAGGTTCCCGGAATCCTCTTGCGATTGACAGTTCAGATTACCAACGGTCTCGATTTTCTCTCGCTCTTTGTGATTTCGCATTTCACGATTTCGCTACTTTGGAGGACAACAACCTATATGCTCCAAGTTCCCGATTGCCGAGTTTCCGGGGTCTTCTTGTGTCAGAAGAGTGGGAACAAATCAACGATCCAGAGCACCTATGTAGCTAATGGTCCCGATTCTCTCCCCTTTTTCGTGACTTCACATATCGCGACTTCGCGAGTCTGGAGGATAACTGCCTTCGTGCTCTGGACACCTGATAGCTGATGTCCCAAAATCATCGGAACAGTGGCCCAGATCGACGGTACTGAGCGCCTGTGTAGCCAATGGTCTCGATTATCTCACCAGTTTCGCGACTTTGCAAATTTGGAGGATAGGTTCCTCTGTACTCTGGACGCTCGATAGTCGAAGTCCCGAAAACATCGCGCATTTGAACAGTGATCCCAGATCGACGGTCCTGAGCACCTGTTGATCCAACGGTCCAGATTCTCCCACACTTTCGACAATTTCGCATATTGCAACTTCGCGGTTTCGGAAAATATCTCCCACCATGCTCTAGAGTTAAGAAAGCCGATTTCCCGAAATCCTCTGTCAGTTGTTTAGCATTTGTGTTATCACTGACGGGCGCCCTCTCTCTCGAGCTTCTTATTGTTTCTAACTTGGAAGAGTTACTGAGTGATCGAGGATGACATCCTGTCCGGATTAGGGTCATCCAGCTGGGAAAACTTCTTGCATTGGAGCCAGGGGGTGAGCTTTGTGACTGCCTGGAGTTATGGAGAATGATCTGCTGCATTGAGTCAACCCCTGCGTTGTCCAGTCTTTCTGCAACTTTGTTTTCACTTCACCGGATGTGTGAAGGGCTGAGACTTAGAGTGGGTTTGAGAAGTGCCCGGAAGCTGTAAAGAGGGCCAAGGAGGTGCCAGGTGGGAGTGATTTTGCTTGGATCTCTTCCGTTCAGGATTTTTGTAACCAAGTCGATTATAATTTTGGAGTTTCCTTCAATGATCATAGAGGTGAGGTTTTGTTCTAGAGCCATTTGCACTCCCTTGAGAAGACCCCAATTTTTTGTTGAATTGTTGGTGTCGCATCCGAGATTGTCTGCTGCGAGGCTTTGAATTTGGCACAAGTTGTTTCTTATGACCGCTTCATAGCCAGAGCGACCTGGATTGCCTTTTGATGCTCCATCAAAGTTGACTTTATGGAATCCTGG
>ML781028.1:975475-1014565 GCA_009831015.1 Picea engelmannii | reverse complement strand
CACTTAGAGGGACTAAGGGATTTTGAAATTAATCGGGGCTGCTGAGGAGGGGTGGAATGTAAAAATGAGAATCCTCAAGAGTTAAGGAGAGAGAACTCACTTGGGTCAGTGGGGAAATCTGCCTGGGTCCACAAATGAAGCTGAAGAGTTTCCTGGATGTGCGAGAGGATTGTGTTCCAGGGGAGGGTGGGGGGAGAGGGCTGGGAGTGAAAGATTCTTTTGTTCCTTTCTTTCCATAGTTGCCAAGCTATGAATCCAGGTAAGAGTTGCCAGGTTCTGTTCAGGATAGGAATTTTGAAGGAACCAGAACCCCAATCCCTAATTGTGCTTGTGATGTTGTTTTTATCTTGTTTGGTTCTTCTCATGAGTTGAGAGGCTTGGTTCCAGATGTCCTCGCTGAGTGGGCAGTTGTTTAGGAGGTGTTCCATGGTTTCTGCTTGGAGAAGGCAGAGATGGAAAATCAAGGGGCCAATGAAGCCTCATCTTTGAAGATTGTCCCATCTTAAGATCTTGTTTTGTAGAAGGAGCCAGAGGAAATTTGAGATTTTGGGCCAGAGTTTGGATTTCCAAATGGTAATCCAGATGTTGTCCTTCTAAAGATTTTGGAATTTCTCCTGTAGAGTATATCCCTCTTTGATAGTGAAGCTACCATGAGATGTGTATCTGCATCTAAGAATGTCTTGATCTATGCTTTTCTGGATTCACCTTTGAGATGTTGCTTGTTTCCAATGCTGCAAGTCGTTGTCCAAAGCAACTTGGAGTTCCTGATGGGTTAATTTCTAGCTATGCCAGAGAGAGTTACTGGAGGTGTCTATCCAAATATCTGCCACTTTGAGAGTGGCAAGTCTTGTATGTGATGCAGATAGGATTGGAGATTTTCTTCCAATTGAAGGGGTGGAAGTTGCTGCCAAGAATCCATCCAGAATAGGGCATTCTGGCCATTGTGGACTTCCCAGAAAGCATGATCCTGAATGAGTGGCCAATTTTTCCAAGCCCCATTCTAGATGCTGGAGCCTTGGATTTTCTCTTGCATTCTTATTAGATGGATTTGATGCGTGTTGGGGGCATATTTGCATTTCCAGATTTTGGCCCAAATCTCTGCTGGAGTTTTGAGCCATCTCCACCAAATTCTTGCTCCCATGGTGCTATTCAATTTCCCAGGGTCTTAGAGGCCCAATCCACCTGAATATTTGGGCTTGCACAACTTGTCCCAGCCGACTAGGGCCCATTTTTTGTCCTGATTGCGTCCGTGCCATAGAAAGTTTCTTTGCAGATTTCTTATTTTCTTTATGACAGAAGGGGGGGAAACTAGGGTAGAGAAGAGGTAAGCAGGAATGGCTTGAAGAAATGACTTTAAGAGAACGATTCTGGTAGGAAGGTTGAGGGAACAAGGTCTAGTTCCTAAGACGATTGGAAATTGAGAGTAGGAGAGAGTCCCAAGAGATATTTCTGCTGCTGAGTGAGAGGGAGTCCCAGATAGCGGGAGGATAGAGTGCAAACAAGAGTGTTCAAAATTTGAGAAAGGTGATGCTGGATTGCTTCCGGTGTATTAAAAAAGAAAATTTGTGACTTGGCGAGATTAAAGGTGGTGCGAGAGGATTCATTGAAATCAGAGAGGATGGAATTTAGTTTGTTTACCTCTTGCACAGTGGGAGTGTTCATTAGCAGCGTGTCATCAACAAATTGGTTGTGGGAGGCTGTCGATTGTAGCCTGTGAAGAGGGATACCTTGGAGGGATCCATTTTGGATGGACGCCTTGATGTAGCGTCCCGAGCCTTCTGCCATAATAACAAAAAGGAACGGGGAGAGAGGGTCACCTTGCCTTATTCCTCTTGTGGGGGAGAAGGGTTGAGAGGTGACTCCATTGAAAAGAATTGAGAAAAAGGTTGAGGATATGAGGTTCATTATCCAATAGATCTAATCCTTGCTGAAACTAAAAGCCAATAAAATAGCTTCCATGTACTACCAACTTAATTTGTCAAAATCTTTTGAAAGGTCAAGTTTTAGAAGCATACCTGGAGTACGGGTTCTTTTGAGCGAGTGAATGATTTCATGGACAAGGATGACACTATCCATGATTTGCCTTCCTTCAATGTACCCTAATTGCTCCTTGGAAATGATGAAGGGGAGTATGGGCTTGAGTCTTAGAGATATGACCTTGGAGATGATTTTATATATCACATTGCAGAGTGCTATGGGTTGAAATTTCTTCGGATTTGTTACTCTTTCTTCTTTGGGTATAAGGGTGAGGAAAGTGGCATTTAGAGCTGGAAGAACTTTGCCTGAGCTGCGAGATTCCTCCGCCAGCTGCCACACTTCTTCCCTTAGCATTGGCCAACAGAAATGGAAGAAATCTGTGGTGAAGCCATTCAGACCTAGAGCCTTTCATGTGGGCATGTCCTGAATAGCCTAATCTACTTATGCTTACGCTATTAGTGACATGAGAGCCTCATTCTGTTCCTGGGTTATGATAGTTGGGATATTTTGGGTCACCCTTTCAATTGATGAGGTACAATCCACCGTGGGTTCTGAGAGGAGATCCTTGTAGAAGTCCGATAACTCATGCGATATTTCCTTATGAGTTAACAAGATGTTTTCTTGCGGGTCTTCCAGTTTCGCGATTCTATTGATTAGGTGTCTGTGGATCATGGAACGATGGAAGAATTTGGTATTTTTCTCTCCCTCATTGAGCCATTGAACCTGAGATTTTTGTCTCCATAGGATTTCGTCCTGCTTGTGTCTTTCTTCCAGTTTCCTTTTGATCTCATTCTCCTCTTGCTACTGAGTGATTGTGTAGCCTGAGAGAATGAAATGCTCCTGAAGGTTCTCTAGTTTTTGTTCCAACAATTTCCTTTTTTGGAAAATGTTCCTGAAGAATTCTTTGTTCCATTGGTGCACCTGTTGTTTGAAGTATTTGAGATTTTTTTGGAAGCAATACATTTTTGTGCCCTTCTGGATTTCCGCTGTGCTCCACCAGTGACGGGCGAGTTCCTGGAAGTCTGGATGGGTAAGCCATAATTTTTCAAATCTGAAGGGTTTTAACTTGGGGGTAGCGATAATGTCAACCCATAGCTGAACCGACTAGTGATCCGAGCCGGAGTTCGGGAGGATATTGGAATCTATTAGGGGACCTACCACCATGAGAGTTTCTGAGATGAGAAAGTGATCTAGCCTGCAGGCTATTTGTTGGTGACCTGATATTTTGTTGGTCCAGGTTTAGGTACCATTGCTATTCTCTATATCAACTAGTTTGAGGTTCTCTAGGAGTTCCTGAAATTTTACGTTGTCCTACTCCAGGTGTGCCCCCCCCCCCTCTTTTCTCCTCCAGCATGAGAATCATATTGAAGTCACCCCCTATTATCCATCATTTTTCCTCAGTAAGAGAACCTAAGTAAGACAGGCTTTGAAGAAAGAGGTCTTTGTCCTAGCTATTTTGCGGTCCATAGGCGTTCATGATCATTCCCTCCTTGTCCGAACCTATGGCTCTATAGTGTGTTTTGATGGTATTTGAAGTGGAGAAACCTTGATCTAGGATGACTGTAGCAGGGTTACAAAGGATTGCCAGGCCCCCTGAAGCCCCCTTTGAGTCTGTTTGATAGGAATCACAATTGCGCCAACATATTTTGAGGATGTCTTCTGCATTTTGCCCTGCACATTTTGTCTCTTGTATCAGGAGTATATCAGGGTCTTCCATTTTGATGCAGTTTCAGAGTATCCTTTGCTTGGATATTCCATTTAGGCCTCTGATGTTCCAGGTGAGGATATTCATAATTAATAGTTGGGTGGGTGGGAAAAGGAGCTCTATGAGAGCTTGTGAATCTGTCCCGAGTTAATCATATAGTTTTTTGCTTCCTTGATTAGCCGATGAGCCGATTTTCTACCTCGTCGCTTGTTTTCTTTTGGATGTTTTCTTCGATATTGGTTTGGGTCTGTGCAGATTACCAACCTTGATGTAGCCCCTGCTGATGAGTACATAAAGACTTTGTGAACTTTCCTGAGTTGGTCCTCTGGTAGCGTTTGAAGATCCTTCTTGTTGAGTGCTTCTTCTAACTTGTCTAGGTCTATTTCTGCTAGGTCTTGTTCATTCATTTACATGACTGTATCTTCCTCTCTTTCTGGTTCCTTCCCTATGCTTGGGTAGGTCTGTGGATTTGTTTGATTTGATGGGGTTTGGTACGATTGGTCTTCCTTGTGCTTGATGGGATCTGACCCCACAGTGTTGTGGGGGTTTTCCACTTCTTCTGCTTCGGGGAGGGGGTTGAGGGCTTCAAAGGAATTGTTGTTTGGGTTCTTTTTTCCATTGTTGGCGGTGGGCTTCTTCTGCACTTGTTTCCTTCGATTTTGGACCTTAGTGAATCCTTCCTTTGTTTTCTCTTCAGCTTCCCTTTTGGGGGGTGTGTTGAGAGGGCAGTCTCTGTAAAGGTTCCCATGTTCGTGGCATTTTTGACATCTAAAAGGAATGCGTTCATATTCTATGGTTTGGGCCCATTCCTCGTCCTGGTATTCTAAGGTAAATGTGCCTGGCAGAGCTTTGGAGATGTTCATATATACACAGATCCTTGCATATGAGGTGTATTTTCTCTGTTTAGTGGCCTCAAAAGATTTGACATATTTACCCAGGGTGTTTCCTATGCCTAGTAAAATTTCTTCTAATCATAACTCTTGAGGTAGGGAATAGAGGTGAATCCATACCGGTGCGTATGCAAAATTCTCCTTTTCTGGGCAGAAGTGGTTTGTCCAGAAGCGGAGGGAGAGGCCAGCCGAATTGTAGAAATATGCTCCCCCTTCAAAGATCATGTCCTTGTCTTCCAGGTTGTAGAATATTACTGTGAAGAAGCCTTTGGAGCTCAGCTAGAGCTCATAGTATCCCTTGGGGTTCCACCACACCTTGATCCAGCAGGTTAGGTTCTTTTCTGAGGGCTAGAGACCTAGGAATTTTCCTATGAGGGCATGGTCTCTCATGAACTGCATGTGTTCCCCTATCCTGGTGGTTTTGATGACGTATCTAGGCACAACCGGGGCTTGGGGGATATGTTTTCTGGGTATCCAGGCTCAAGTGGATTTTGGATGCGAGGATTCGACATCTGTATTCGAGTATTTGCTGATATCCATCTCTTCCTGCAGAAACTGGTCTCGTAGGTGCAATGGAAACTCAAAGGTCGGTCTGCGCACCCGCGAGTTCTCCGGATCTTTAGCGGCAACATTGAGGTAAGAGGGGGCTTTCACCACCCCTTCTGTTCCCATTTTTTGAGGTGGTCAGAGCTGTTGGGCTGAGGTGATCAACGCGTGCCTAGGGAGTCAGAGATGGTCTGGGCAGGCAGGAGTTGGGAGCGTGAGGAAACCTAAAAGTTGCAGAGAGTAACAATGTATTTATTATTATTAAAGTCATTTGAAATTTAAATATAGATTAAGGTTAATAAAAAACACAAAAGGATGGGTAAGGTCATTTGGTTATGTTGATAGAATAGTAACAGAGGATTATTATTATTTTTTAAATAAAAATGGTTGATATTTGTATTAAAATAAATTGTAGTTGAGTTGGACCATATAGTAATACAAAAAAGAGTTGTCTCCAATACTATTAGAAAACATTATATGTCGAGTATAGAAAATTCCAAATCATTCTTAGCAGAGGATTCCAAAAAGCTTATGTCAGTGTATATTTTATAAAAGACACCTAATATTAAAAATGCTCTACATAACAAAAAAAGAACTAGTGAAAAACATGTTTGCTTAGAGCTTTGACTGTCAGTGTATATTTTGTGAAAGACACCTAATATTTAAAATGCTCTACATAACAAAAAAAGAATTAGTGAAAAACATGTTTTCTTAGAGCTTCGTCTTGATCAACATTGGTGCGATGAGATTTCTAGTTGCACAAGTCCACATCTTCAATCATTTCATGGACTATTTCCTCTTCTTTGAGATCATATGGGGGAAATTCACTAGCATTATGAAATTTGAGGCAATTCAGTGGGAGCATTTATTGAGATTATATACCATATTCCTCAACATGGAGCATTCAACTTTCAAAACCTAAATTTATGTATTTTGCTACATAGGAGTGTCTATAACCTCTACATTTTGAGATATGCATTGATGTTCATTCTTGTGAACCTTAATGGTTACCAGAAAGATAGATGTCCTATTGTTGTTTATAAAATCCTCATGCCTTCGAAGAACTCTATGTAATCCCTATATTTCCCAATAATCCATAACCAAAAAATTCCACAAGTGTCCCCACAAAGAAGGTATACACACCCAAAGGAACAATTTCGAAGGACTAGACTAGGCATTCCCAATTAGCAGGAGCAATAAACTAGACTAAGATTCCACCTTGAAAGAAAAAATACACAACAACCTTGGAATAATACATCTCATACAAGAGTATAGAGAGATCAAGGATGACCAGTCGAAATTTACTTTAAAAAAAATCAAATAAAGCCCATAAATTGGGGTGTAAAACCTTTACCCACAAGAGACAACCTAGGAAAGGAAGAAGCTCAAGGCCCTTGAATCCCAAGCTATGGTGTAGGGGCTTCAAACCAATACATGCATGCCAAACCAAGACCAAAATCCAATCAAACTTGAAAAGAAAGCACCAAGCCGAGGAAGAATCCACCAAGGACAGAGCCAAACTCACTAGAAGAGCGTCGAGGAATAATCAAAAGGGAGTGCTTACTCAAGGTTTCAATGAAACCAGAGCTGTCCACTACCAATATCCCACATGAGACATCACACCTGCGAATTGAGCAATTATCCCACCTTTTCCCTACTTCAAATCACCATGTGATGTGATTCAAATTGTTGATTGAACTTTAAGTCGGGCATGTGCGAGGATTGCATAGGTGTGATGATATTCAAATTCCACCTCCTTCTTGTTATACTAAAACTACTTGAGTTCATTAACATATGTTGATTGATGAGTTTGGAGTGTTTCATTATGCATAAATGACTTTGGATAAAAATATTAGGGGATTGGTTGGAAAGAAATACCCCCATTTTTTTCAAACTTTGCTCAATTTTGAATTAACACTTGCAAGGGAGTCTGCTTGATGAATTAAAACCCTTGGAACTTGAAAAAGGAGACATCCTTGAACCAAAGGGTCTCCTTTTTTATTCTCATAATGAGGTGGACTAGCTAACTATTAGAGGGGGTTTTCTTGTTGTTCATAAGGTTGATAATTATGTACAAATCACCAACGAAAATCAAAGTTCACATTCTAACCATATTTGCAAAGAATAATTCTTGAAGGAGAACATACACCTTAGCCAGATTATTTGTAGTTGTCCCTAAATCTCATTCATCTACTTCTTGATTCCACTAAAATCAAGCATAATCCCCACACCTACCGCCCTTAAATGAACATTATTAAATATAATATATTAGTATTTATTAATTCTTTCTTATCGATAATAAAACATAATGCAAAATTAATAAAATAAGATAAATTTACATGGTATTTAGTCTTTATTTTTACTTTAAGATTATTTTAAATTAACATTTATAACTACATTCATGTAGTCATGATATGCTAGTATATAATAAAACATAATGCAAAATTAATAAAATAAGATAAATTTACATGGTATTTAGTCTTTATTTTTACTTTAAGATTATTTTAAATTAACATTTATAACTACATTCATGTAGTCATGATATGCTAGTATAAAGTAAAAATTTAATTTTTATTATAAAGATTTATCAATTATTATTCTCAAAAAACACAAATAATGATATATCTAACAAATGAAAACAAATAATGGTCCTTTAGGTTTTTAAAGCTAATTTTCGTGTTGCAATGAGTTAATGGGATGCATTTAGTTTTTCCGAATACAGATTTAAAGTTTAACACAGTAAATTACACTCAAAGTGTGAAAGATGGAGATATTATGGACATAAAAAATTAGACGGCAATAAGTATATGATAAAATAATATGTCCATAAAAAACCAGATGACAACAAATATATAATAATTTAATATAAATTTGGAGTATCAAAGTTATCATGAAGTGGAAAAAATTCACAAAATAAATTTGAAGGATCGAAGTCATCATGATGTTTTCTATTGAAGTGGAAAACATTCACCATAATTTCAAGTATGATCAACTTGTACCAATAACACTAGAAAGCATATACATTATAAAATCTTACACATAATTGTGTCACATGCGTATTTGATAGAAACTTATATATATATATATATAATGATGCCAGGTTAAAAGCTTTTCACAAGAGTACAAACAACCTACCATTTTTTAAATCATGATGCCATGTTAAAACCCCGCCACAAGCTACAAACCAACAATGTTAATGAGTATCAAAGAGTTGTTGACAAATATGGAATGCTAAGCACATGGCTTATTCAACCTCTCATGAGTCTCAAATGTTCCCTTTCATGTTCATAAGTGTTAGCTCATGCATGAATAATTTATTTTTTACATTGTTGTTTGTATATGATATAACAACATTTATCTCGTCTGATCTTGGATCGATTAATACATTTTTGTTAATGCCATTTGGTGTGGGTTATATTGAGATAGATGTATTATATGTTAGTTGAGAAATCAAGTTATTTGTGAAATGCAACATTAATGATGGCAGAGGCAACGAGAGAGAACCTTAGAGCCCAAACATCTACCTTACATAGCTAATGTGTGACTGTTGTCAAGTCTAAACACTCTTATTAAGCACGTCTTTCATTTAGCTTGTGGCATGCCTTTGTTAACATAGATGTTGTATAGAGGTTTCCACTTGACCAATGATATGCCTTTTTCAATGCAAGTGTTGTATAGAGGTTTCCACTTGACCGATGATATGCCTTTTTCGATGCAAGTGTTGTATAGAGGTCTCAATTGATTGTTGTATAGAGGTTTCAATTGATTTAGTTCACTCTGCCTCATAGTAAGATGAAGTGATTACTTGAGAGATCATCATTTAATGCTTAATAATGCTCCATGCCCTTGTCGTTAGGGTTCAGAACAACACTTATATGTCACTCAAGGAGGCGTGGTCTAGATTTCATACTATAGGAGGTGGAGAAATGATGCAAGGTAGTCAACAAAGCAAAGCAACATACAAACATCAATCAATTTAATTTTGGGTTGAACCTCCTTCATGATTGAAATTGGAGGTTACAAATTGATAAGCAATTTCATTCCAACATATTGCTTTCATTCCTTCTTTCCAAAATGTGGCACCCAACATGGCATCACTATTTATAATAGAAGGTATTAAGGCAAGCACTACTATCTGCATTTTGTAAGTTACTTCTAATTTCCTCCTTCCCACCTCATATTCACATCCATTCACCTCATAAATTGTCTCCTATTGAAATCCATTATTTAAATCATGTGCAAGCGATGGGATAATCATATTTAAATGTTGCCGAAATTGGGATTAGTAAGCTTCATCTTCCTTATTTTGCAAGAAAGTATTGATTTACAACTATTATATATCCACAGAAATATCTAAATCAGGTCGGATATAAATGATATCTAGCAACTATTTAATTGATAGGATTGATATAGTGCAAAAAGTATTAGGTATATGTATGAGACCTATCAAGCACCACATCCTTCAAATACTTATGGGTTCCACGAGTAGGAAATGGGATGGGTTGTTTTCGAAACTACACAAGTAGAAAAACCATCTCATTCTATGTTGTTTACTGAGAAGGGGCTCTCATTGCAGAAAAAGAAGGGAAAAAAGAGACCCATGAACTTTCTAGTTTGAGAGGAAGAGATGTAAACAAGAATATTGATCCAAGCACTAGTAAGACCAAGAAAAGTGTTGTTACGAAGGAGAACAAAGAGACTACTCACAAAGATGATAATCCAACAGTTCTAGAAGAAACTATTCCTCATACATAAGTGCAAGAATCAAGTGTAATTGAGGTCAATAAGCCTAAACCCTTTGGAGCGTTAGAATATTTGAGCAATCTTTCTATTCCTGCAATAGTTTTAAAGATTTGTAAGAATATTCTTGAACAAAAAGATAGGTTGTTGAAAGCATTAGAACAACCAACAATACAAGCAATTCGGGGAGTACCTAAAGTCTATTTGGGACTAGATAAGAATGAAGGAAATGATTCTCCTCCATTCTCCATCATCATGTATGTCGAGAATATGAGATTGCATAATTATGTTCTATACAAGGGCAAAACATTTGAAAGAAACCTACCACTAAGGGTTTTCACTTACACTTAAGCGTCACCACTGCTTGAACACGCCTTCCTTGCAATTTCCAAGCTTCACAATCCTTAATCAGTGAACCATCAATTGCACTAAAGTTTCGATATTCACAATTAAAAACATATTGAAAAAAAAAGAATATGCCAAGGCATTTATGATTTTTGAAAAACACATAAAACTAGAAACTCATTTGCCTCTTTCTTTGTATAGGTGTGCAAGTGGGTTCACATGGTGTGTCCATCCCTTCCAAGAAACTAAAGGCATTGGTGCAAAGATTTGAAAAGTGACAAAAAAATGATAATTAATTATGGTATCAAGGAATTCTTGAAATCAATGTTGTGCTATACCACGTTTGTAGCAAGTAAGGAATTAAAAAAAATCAAATTATTTTTATAAAGTATAAATTTAGGTCGTTTCCACATGAGTGGAATTATATGAATCTTTGCAAAGATTAATATATAAAAGCTTGGAAATATCATGTCAAACCACACTATTGGAAATATCATGTCAAACCACTAACTGTTTCTTCTGTGCCACTGTCATGTTGGACGGGGCCATTCTTGTACTTAAAAATTGCATAATGTCTATGAAGTAGTCGTCCACCATTTTAACTGCAAACAACTTCACATCTGGCAAGTTGTCATCTGCATTCCTTGCATCTTCTCCTAATAGTATGCACGATAAGTGATCTGGTCTCGTCTTCAACTTCCCTGGTTTCACAACAACCTCAAAATCATATCCCTGGAACAAAAACAACCATATGGATATTCTCCCCCCCAACAATGGCTTGTTTACTAAGTATCTTAGTGTAGAATGGTCTGTATACATTTTAAAATGAGAACCCAACAAATAATGTCTAAAATTTTGTAGCACATATACCATTCCTAATCTTTCTCGTTCTGTGGTAGTGTAATTATTTTCTGTTGTTGACAACTTCTTGCTTGCAAATGCAATTGGATGGTCTATGTCTCCTTCTCCTGGATGATATAATATTGTGCCTAAAGCTATGGACAATGTGTCCATAATCCAGATTTTATGAGCAAAACGAAATGACTACAGATTATTAATAGGTGCTTAACACAAAATAACGGAGATACAATAAAACTGGTTTTCTGTTCAATAAGGAAATAAGCTGAAACTGTAAAATGCAGCGGAAAACAAGCTTGCTGGAATGGTGGCGGCTTATCTCTGAGAAGAGATGTGACGACTGCACTCATTCGCAAGAATATGATTACAATGAGGCTCTGAAGGACTTTTTACAATAAACAGGAATGCCAAAAACCCTAGACATCCAAAAACCTAACCCTAGGAGATGAAGCGCCAAAAGTCACGTGGGCCCCATTTGGGTAAGTTTGTACATTAACTTCCTAGGGTCATAACTTTTGCATACGATGTCTGTTTTAGGTGCATGATAGCCCGTTGGAAAGGTATAGTCGAGGAGATTCATTTTGGGGAAAACATCTAAGGAAGATTCATATTGCTTCCCGTTTTCCCAAAAAATGTCGTTTAGGGCCTCAAAACGGCTCCAGAAGTTTCAAGACCCGAAAAACTGCTAAAAATAGTAAATTACCAAAATTGCCAGAAAACTATTTTGAGCCAGTTGGAAAAGGTGGGTGGCCACCGATATCTACCTGGATCAATCCTCCCTCCTTAGGAAGAAATGGTATCCGTTGCGTTGAGTTCCCCCATTAGATGAGGAAATTTCTGCTGAATTTGGCCCTGGGTGAGCCACTTGCCTTGGTGCAGGAGCTGCCCTGTTTTGACGACTCGATAAAGATGGATCCTTTGTTGTCGAGTGCCCTTGATCTGTGTGTCCACAATCTGATCATTGGATGCATGTTGTATGCAGTCGGGGTTGAGCTTTGTTGGTGTCAGTTGTTCTGCTACTTCTGAGGTGTCCAATAATGGTGGGAAATAAGGGCGAAGGAGATCCATGTTGAACACTGGGTGCAAGCCAAGAAAAGGAGGAATGTTGAGCTCAAAATCATTATCCCCCACGACCTTGCTGATGGTGTATGGCCCATAATGGAGTGGGTGAAGCTTCTGATGGTGTCCTGTAAGGCGTTCTTTCTGCAAGTTCAACCAAACTTTGTCGCCCACCTGAAACTTATGTGGCACCCGATGTTGATCATGGCGCTGCTTGTACTTGTCATTGGACTTCTGTAGGATATCTTGAACCCGTTGGTGGATGTGATGGATCCGTTCAATGAACCGGGTGGCTTTGTCAGCTTCAGTTGGAGCAGGAGATGAGTGGGTCGAGGTGACCGCAAGAGGAAGTGAAACATATATGGGACCCAATGGTTGGAATCCCAACCCCATCTGAAAGGGGATGTGGTTGGTTGAGCTATGTAGGGCTCAGTTGTAGCTATGATGGACATAGGGAAGGCTCTCATCCCATGTGAGAGGGTGCTTAGAATTATACATGCGAAGGATATGCACAATCATTCGATTTATGACCTCGGTTTGGCCATCTGTCTCGGGGTGGAAGGCCGTGGATTTGGTGAGCTTGGTGTCCAATAGTGACCAGAGACTCGACTAGAATGTGCTAAGAAATCTACTGTCCCAATCTAAGACAATGGTTTGTGGGATTCCAAAATGTACCCAGACTCGTTCAAAGAAGAGCTTGGCAGTGGCCTCCACTGTGATGCTCTTCTTGCAGGCAACCACAATCGCCATCTTAGAAAAGAGATCAAAAACCACAAAAACACAGTCATTTCCCCGCTTGGTGGACATGAGGCCCGTCCTGTAGTCCATTGAGATGGATTCCCATGGTCTGTCAGAAGTAGGAAGAGGGGTGTACAGGCCCTGTTTCTTAGTGGTTGGTTTGGCAATAACGTAGGTAGTGTAGGACCTGATATACTTGCTGACCTCCTGATGAAGTTTCAGCCAGTAGAAATGTTTATGTAGCACCGCCATTGTCTTTTCGACGCCGAAGTGTTCTGCCACCCGAATGTAGTGGGATTCCAAGATCAGCTTCGCTCGCTTGCTTGGTGGAACACAGATATGGCCCGGATGACACAACAACCCATCCTGAAGATGGAAATTATCGACAATTGTGTTTGCACCCAACATTTGGTAGGTGGTGGTGAAGTCTAGGTCTATCTCATAGAGTTGGGGCCATCCAGAGGTCTCATGGCCACAAGAGTCTAGCACTATGGTGAGTGTCGTGACTGGTGGTCTGCTGAGGCAATTGCTGCAAGTATGTGGACCACTTTTGATGGTGGTCATTCTGCAATTTTCCTTGTGTCTGCATGAATTGCAATGGCTTATGATCAGTGTAGATGACTGTCTCCTTCCCAATAATGTAATGTCTCCATTGGCGACAGGCTTTCACAATGAAGTACATTTCTTTGTCATAAGTAGGGTACTTACGGACAACATCTAATAGTGTCTCACTATGATGGGCCACGGGGTGGCTGTGTTGAGTGAGAATGACGCCCACAACATAGTCTGAAGCATCTGTCTCGATCTCAAAGGGTTGTTGAAGGTCTGGTAGTGAAAGTACTGGGGATGAGCACAAGTGTTGCTTCAAATCATTGAACGCTTGTTGTTGGGACCGACCCCATGCAAATTTCACCTTACCACCACCCCTGGTTATTTGGCTGAGGGCCCATGCAATATGGGATAATCCCAACATGAACCTGCGGTAGAAATTGGCAAGGCCCAAGAAGCTCTGAAGCTCAGTGAGTGTGGTTGGGGCTGGCCAGCCACGGATGACTTGGATCTTGGCTGGATCCACATGTACGCCATTTTGATAAACGATGTAGCCCAGGTAATGGACCTTGTCCATGCCGAAGGAGCATTTTTCCAAGTTGGTGTATAGCTTGTGCTGCCGCAGGGTGTGCAGAACCTGTTGAATATGCTACAAGTGTTTGGCCCAAGTCTTGCTGTAAATGAGAATGTCATCCAGATACACCACTACAAAAGTATTGGTGAATGGTTGTAGGATATCGTCCATCATCCTCATGAAAGTGGCTGGAGCATTTGTCAAACCAAAGGGCATGACCAACCATTCAAAAAGGTCTTCCTTTGACTTGAAGGTGGTTTTCCATACATCTATCTGTTCTATCGAAACCTGGTGGTAGCCAGACTTCAGATCAATCTTACTGAAGTATTTGGCCCCCGTGAGTTGATCAAGGAGGTTGTCGATTCAGGGAATTAGGTACCAGTTTCTGACTGTGATTTTATTCAGATCCCGATAATTAATGCAGAGTTTCCAGGTTCCATCTTTCTTCTGTACCAGCATGATTGGGCTCCCACAAGGTGATAAGATGGGATGGATGTGCCCCTTGTGGAGCAGTTCTTGGATATGTCACTTGATCTCCTCATTCTCTAATAGAGAGCGATGATAGACTATCCCATTGGGCAGCAGTGCACCGAGGGTCAGAGCGATGGGGTGCTTGACCTGGCAGTGCAGAGGTACCCCGATAGGTGAGGAGAAGATATCCGAGTATTATTCCACGACCTTATCTACTTGCTTCTGCTGTGTGGAGAGGTTGGCCACAAAGACCCTAGATGTGGATGTGATCTTTCGCTCATTCTAAGAGCGAATCACAAAGAAGACAAACTTCCCCGTCTGAGAGATGACCTTCCTTCATTTCTTAGCAGCGATCAAGGAAATAACACTAGGTTGGACTGCCCTGGGTATCTTGTACAATTTCTTGTTCAAAGTAATAATAACACTACGAGGCCTAGACTCATATACAACATGACGTTTCCACAAATAATGTTGGCCCAAAAGAACATCAAAAACTTCGAGAGGAGCAACATCACACAATACCTTGTCTTTGGAGGGCTTGATGTCGTACGACAGTCAACACTGTTGGCTGACGCGGAGATCGCTTCCATGGAGAAGCCATCCAATGGAGTAGGGTTGTGGATGCGGTGTTTCCGGTAGGGATAGCCACTTGACAACCTCTGCTGAGATGAGGTTCTTCTGGCTACCGCTATCAACGATGAAGTGCATCGGGGTGCCTTTAACCCACATCTTTGAATGGAAGAGGTGCTCTCCTTCTTCTGGCTCGTCTGGTTCACCATGCTGGAGCTTGGTGGTAGAAACGGTAGCATTGGGTTCCGTGTCAGTGATCCATATTCCCCTTTCTGGTTCTAGGTCAGAGTCAGAACCCGCATCTGATTCAGATGCTTTCACTTCAACCACCAGCGACTGCTTTGAGCGGCAGTCAACAATGTTATGCCAAGGGCTCTTATGGAAGTTGCACCACATCCTGGTGTCTTTATTTGTCTTTCCGTTGTCCTTCTTTTCTTATGGCTTGGACTGGTTGTCCTGATATTTTCCATCTTTGCTTTGTCCTTTGTTCTGTGGGTTGGGGCCACCCTTTCCTGGCTTTTGTTGTGAGGGGTTCCCAGACCCAAATTGTCGCGTCTTTTGTTTGAGCTTCTGCTCGATTTTGACGACATATCAATAGGCCACGCCCAAGGATGAGATGTCTGAAAATTCCATTTCAGTTTGGATGTATCTATGCAGAGCACCATGATAATTGAGCACTAGATGTCGCTCTGAATATTTTATACCCAGCTTGGTGCACAAGGTATGGAAGATATTTGTGAAATATGGCACTTCTTGGTCTCTTTCTTGCCGCAGTGTGGTCCATTTGGTATACAAGTCGTCATAACTTATGACAGGGTAGTATTGTTCCTTAATAACATCCTTGAAGGATTCCCAGGTCGTCGTGACTGTAAATAATAAGGGTTCCTCTGTTTTCTTTTGCTCACAGAAAGTTTCCCACCAATCTTTGACATGGGGAATGACTTTGAGGAGCGCAAAAGTAATATTTTCTCTATTCGAAAAGTTATGGATAGAAAAATACCCTTCTAGTAGATTCAACCACTTGTCTACAACATCTGCATCCATCTAACCTTAAAATATAGGAATATCGAAGTTTATTTGTACCTTGAAGGGGACGACATCTCCGCTTGAAGAAGATGCATCACCTGTTGGTAGCCGCCGAAGGATTTGCACAAAAATATCCATCATTTCGTTCCTCTGTTGCATGAGGGCTTCCTCAAGAAACATTTTGAAAGGATATCCTGTCCCTTCATCTTTCTTTTCTCCTTCCATGAGAGGTCGCTTGGGCGTGCGAGAGCTTTTTACCTCAAGAGAAATAAGCTCGAGACCCAACTCTTTGTACTCCGACCTCGTTGGGGACATGCATTAAGATGACAAGGAGCATACCGCTCTGATACCACTAATACATATTTTATGAGCAGAATGAAATGACTACAGATTATTAACAGGTGCTTAACATAAAATAACAGAGATACAATAAAACTGGTTTTCTATTCAATAAGGAAATAAGTTGAATCTGTAAAATGTAGCGGAAAACAAGCTTGTTGGAATGGTGGCGTCTTATCTTTGAGAAGAGATGTGACGGTTGCGCTCTTTCACAAGAAGATGATTACAATGAGGCTCTGAAGGCCTTTTTAAAATAAACAGGAATTCCAAAAACCCTATACATCCAAAAACCTAACCCTAGGAGATGAAGTGCCAAAAGTCATGTGGGCCCCGTTTGGGTAAGTTAGTACATCAACTTCCCGGGGTTGTAACTTTTGCATACGATCTCCGTTTTAGGCGCATGATAGCCCGCTGGAAAGGTATGATTGAGGAGATTCATTTTGGGGGAACATCAAAGTAAGATCCATGTTTCTTCCCATTTTCCCAAAAAACATCGTTTAGGGCCTAAAAATGGCTCTAGAAGTTTCAGAACCCGAAAAATTGCTAAAAATAGTAAATTACCAAAATTTCCAGAAAACTATTTTGAGCCAGTTGAAAAAGGTGGGTGGCCACCGATATCCACCTGGATCAGTCCACATGAACATGAAATTCATTTCCCCAATATGAAAATATCAAAATCGACGCAGTCACTGATTTCTTCTTCAATGTATCCAAATCTTTATGACAATCCTCATTCCACTAGAACTTAGCTTCTTTCTTCAAAAACTTCTCCATAGGTGTTGTAATCTGCGCATAATCCTTAATAAACTTCCTGTAGTATTTTTTATGACCCATGGTTTCTCTCAACTTTCTGACTGATGTGGGTGGTTGTCAGTCCAAAACCATTGCAACCTTAGCAGGATCCACTAACAAGCCTTGCTTACATACCACATGGACCAACAAAATTCCAAAAGGCGCACATAAAATACGTTTCTTCAAATTCAGTGAAATTTGACATTGTCTACACCTATCCAACATTAACCTGAGTAATTCTATTTGATATTTCAATAGACTAAACACAATCCAATTCTCTAAGTAAACTTCAAGGAACTTATGAATAAATTTCTTAAAAGTTGTGACAACCACGCTTGAAAAACCTGCAGGTGCATTCTTCAGCCCAAAAGGCATTAATATATACTCATAGCTTCCCCACTCTCTTGCAAAGGTAGTCTTATGTCTATCTTCCTATGGAATCTTAATCTAGTGATATCTTGAAAATCCATCTATGAAAGAATAGGCCTCCTATCCTCATACATTCTCTAGCACTTCATCTGTAAAAGGTATTGGAAATGGATCATGTAGACATGCATCATTTAGCTTCCTTAGGTCTACACAAATTCTAATTCCCTCTATTTTCTTATCTTGTACTACCATTGTACTTATCCATTATGATTCCACCACTCGTTCAATAATTCTTGCTTTTAACATTTTGTCTATTTCTACCTTTACCTTCTCTTTATATTTCAAATTCAGTCTATAGGGTCTCTGTCTTACTAGCTTAGCACCTAGTTGCAAAGGGATCTTCATTTCTCGTAATTACCTGGATATCCCTTTCATTTCTGAGAATGTAATTGGGAATAGATCTTGATACTCATGCAGTAAATGTGCAATCTTATCCACAGTTTCATCATTCTAGTAATCTCCTATCTGCACAAGCTTTGTATTTTCTTTTGTCCCATTGTTTACCTTTCGTGCCTTTATTGGTTTTGCATATGCAACAAATTCAAGATATGGTCCTTCTACTGTGTGTTCCCCCTCAGTTTTAGGTACTTGTATATTCCTTGGACTTCCTCATCTTTTTCTTCTTTAGCAACATTATAACATTCCAGTAATTCATGAACAATCATAGAAGCTCTGTGCACACTACACATAGGTACTACCTCCATCGACCCTTATTCTAAAGAGATATTAGTTCTAATGGCCTACAAAACTACATCTAGTAATGTAGATTCATGTTCAATTGTAAATGTTACCTTAAACCTTTGAATTAGCTGGTCCTAATTCACTATTTCTCTACACATTTCTAGTTTTGGGTACCAATTCTTAGGAATTGTATCCAATGTATGTATAAACTTGTGCATCCATTCCTTCTTCAGTATCGATCTCCATATGTTTATTCACTACTCAACATGATCTGTTGTATCACCTACCCCTGTATACTTATGCACAATATACTCCACCTCGGTACCGAACCTAACTTGCATCAATATTCTACATTTCTACCAGTCTTCTATTCCTTCTTTGTGTGCAACCCACCATTTGGCTCGAGTGGCCTTCAAGACAACATCTAACACCAACAGTCTTTATTGTTCCAGTATATGCAACTCAAATTCCTTTACAAAAGATTCTATTTCAATCAAACCATCATACTTGGGCGGGTCACATAGTTCTGTTCCAATCCAACGAAACAATCGAGTAATGCGAGCACATTTTTTGGTGGATACTTCGTGCATTCTCTGCTGCCAATGTTCCAGACCTTCCTCTGAGTCTGAGGCATGTGAGCTAATGCTTATCCAACTTAGTACACCATCTACAGTGGGGTTAGCATAGTCATCCATTCGTGCAATCATATTATACAAGTTGTCAATTTCGTTCCCTTTTGTAGGTTCTATGTACCTCTTTCCTTTTGTCAGATCCAATGGCGTGGTAATGTTTAAGTCTCCTACCTCAAATACCATTTCCCTCCTTTTCATATTAATAATTTCTTGATTTTCAAAGGCCCATTCTAACCCCATTAGTGTTGGATATGGCTGACTATCATCCGCGATGTCGATGACTTCGAAGTCTGCTACACTCTGCACCTCATCTATATTCATAGGTGTCCCTATCAATCAACCAATTGGTACTATTTTATGTTGGTTTGTCAATATTAATTGGACGAGAGACTAGATTAACTTAGGTTTCCTCATCATTTCCCATGTTTGCTTTGGTAACACATTTACATCAGAACCCAAGTCTAAAATGACATTGTCCACATTGTATTCTTTAATCTACGCACTTAGTCTTAACTCTCCATGGTCCTCTTTTTGTGTAGTACATGATTCACTACCGTCTATGCAGTAGTAATTTCCCTTTCTTGTGCACAATGATCAATCATTCCACATAATGCATTCAATGTAGTTTCATTATCAATTCTACGCAACTTCTTAGAAACTCTCTTAGAGTACTTACTTACTCAAGTGGATTTTCTGGTATAGTATGATAATAGACCAAGGGCATGTCAACCACATGAGGCACACATGATGTTGATGCTACCCAATATGGTCCTAGTATCTCTTTTCTTATCCTTTTATACGTCTCTCCTTTTCTTGCTATGGGTCAAATGTTGGCATAGCTACTGTTGATTTCATTAGCCATTGCTCAACCTTCCTCCCTCCATTCATCACATTAGCCCATGCTTTAGCTTATCCGTGTGTGACGACTACTATTCTAGGTCCTTCATTGCGTTTCTCGACTGATATCTTTTGTACGTTATGATTTGGGTTCTAGTTCCGATTCCCTCTTGCCTGCCACTTCGCAAGTAGTTAAGGAAAATATTGTATCATATGATCTAGTGCTCTACAATATGTGTAGGTTGTATAAGGATTCAGGGAGTCACAAGCTAAATGTCCCAGTTGATTACAATTGTAGCAGATTATTGGGCCTCTACCTCCTCTACCAAAACTTCCTCTGCCATGACCTCTGCCAAATCCTCCTAAGTTTCCTAGATTAAAGCCCCTCTGATTATTATACTATGGACCACCTCCTTCTGTCACAACATTCTCCTCTTGAATCCTATAAATATCTGAAGTGCACTCTCTCATCAAATCGAATGTGAAAAAGTCCTTCTCTTCGTGCCCAATTGACTTGCAAAAGTTACAAAACAAATTTCGTGGCAGACTCTAGTATTTCTGCCGTAATGGAAAATCATGCAGACGATGTGCCCATTTCTTACATATTTCACAGTACCCTCCTCCTGGTAATGGGTTTGGTGCTCTAGTCACCAAATATTGTGCAAAAGAGGGGCGTTCGTCCTTATGGTGGCCTTCAGTCCTACACTTGGTATACCATACTTGTTCTACTTCTCCTTCCCTTTCGTTAGTTATTCCAATTGAATGGTCAATGTAGCTAACTACGTATGGACTTGCGTCATCCCCCCACCATCTCCTACAGGAGATGCTTCCATCTTCATTGCAATCTCCAAAGCTTCAAGTTGCGACACAACCTTCTATTGCATCAATGGACAATGAATGTGTGGCAATATTCCTGCAATAAACCATTCCTAATGTTGTTGATCAGGAATATGGAATGTCAACCTACCCATCAAATCCTTAAATCTTTGATCATAGTCCCAAACTGACTCAGTTTGCACTTGTTTGATTTCCTTCAATTATGTGATGTACTGCGACTCATATTTTGGCTTCTTGATCTCTTTCAACAATGCTTGTCTAATTTCTACTAAATTCCTTGCTTGTCATGTAGGTGTGGTACTCTACAGTTTCATATAACAAATCTTTGCACGAACTTGAAATGTTGTTTCCAAATTCACAATCTTTACGGCCTCATCTTGGACATTCTTCGCAGCCCAAATTGTTTCATATACAAATATATTTTGTTCTGGGTCTTCCGACCCAAATCCTTGAAACTCAGGAAGTCTTGACGTGTTGTCTAACCCTTCCATGTTTTTTTTGTTGTAGTACCTCCCCTCGGGGATGTTGGTTGACTCTAACTTGATGCACTACTTCCACTACTCTGAATATTGCTACTCTGTCTGCCTATGCTAACTATAAGTGCTTTTGACAAATCCTCAAATGTTACCTCAGATATCAGTGATGCACATGGGGTCATGGAATCGACACAAGATCTAACCCGAGTAGGACTTAATGACTCTTCTATTATAGTACTGAACTAAGAATCCTCTTCCTCTCCTTATGTGTGCGATATTTATACGACATGGACTACTACACAGGGCTCTCTACTCTCATACTTACTGCGTGACTCTCCTTCATCAACCCCAGTCTTCAGCCTCTTGTACCTTCTTCGACTTCATAGTACTCCAAAATCATCTTCTTCTTCTGATACACCTTCTTCATTTCTTTGCATCCTCAGTTCCTCCCTTCCTTCTTCATTATTTACCGCCTTCATACTATCCCCTGGTCATCACACACTTGTTGCACAAAAAAATATTTATCCAGGTACCCAATGCTTTCATAAACCTTCTGCGCGAGCTCGTGAATAAATCCCTTTCTGCAACAATCAGGGTACAATCTACTGCAAATTACGTAATATAACCCCCCAATATATTGTTCAACTAGAAATGTGTTAAAATAATAGGTGTGATCATTTCACCATAGATAATATCACTATATTGTCACCCAACCATAGGCACAAAGGCCACCTCGAGCACCTTAACCTTGAAAGATAGAATAATTCTAGAAGAAATCACTAGAACCAATAACCAACCAAGGTAGTGTACCTCTCTCCAAAGCTAGTGTACCAAGCAGAAAGTCCAAACCATAACCAAAGACCAAGTCACCACTGCAACAACTACAACTCTCCACCAGTCATGCACACCACTAGTCCTTATGTAGTTGTGAGAGTGAGTGAGTGAAAATGAGCTCAAGCACCCTCTATTTATAGTCCTCCAAGTGACCTAATTGGGCCAACTTCTTCTTTTGGAGGCTACTAATTTAATATAAATTATTCTCTTGAGCCGACTTGTCTTCTAGGGTTATTACTCAACTATTTAGGGTTTATCTTGCTTCCCGAAATATTCTGATCTCATCAAAGGTTACATGTAGAGGTTAATACCTCCCACAGCTACCGTAACATCAACACTCCCTCCTAGATAGGGAGGTATTACAGACAATGTTCTTGAGCACAAACATACCATTCAATCGGTAGCAACACCAATAGCCACACATGATATCTCATGATCACACAGATTAAATCACAAGCACCAACATCACTATCCAACACTAGTGATAGTCTCCATGGCAATCATAATGCCATCCAATATAACACAACTATTCTATCCAAGTAGTATACAACTATTGTCCAGTGGTATACAACCACTGCTAGTAGCTCACAACTACTAACCAATGACATACATTCATTACCAGTGGATCACATCCACCATAATAGCATACAACTACTATCTAGAGACATACAGTCTCCACAAAAATCATATCATCTGATATCATCCTGCATCAACAATGTCATCAACTACATCACCTCTAAGCCGTACTAGCATGATGCTCATGCATCATATCTAAGTTGTATTGGCATGATCCATTGTATTATCTACATCATCTCTAAGTTGTACTAGCATGAATATAACTAGCATGATGTCAATGCATCATCTCTAAGCTGTATGCCCACCTCTAAGTTGTACTCGCATGATATAGATTAGTGCCTCACCATGTCACCTCTAAGATGTATGATCATCACTAAGTTGTGCTATCGTGACATATCTAGCATGATGCCAATGCATCATATCTAAGTTGTATGCCACATCTAAGTTGTACTTGCATGATCATATCTAGCATGAGACGAGCCCTCCTGTATCATCTCTAAGCCATACTAACATGACATATCTAGCATGATGCCAATGCATCATATCTAAGCTGTATGCCACCTCTAAGTTGTACTCGCATGATCATATCTAGCATGATGCGGCTCACCAACATCGTCTCTAAGATGTACTAGCGTGAACATAACTAGCATGATGCAAGCATCATCTCTAAGTTGTATGTCCATATCTAAGTTGTACTAGAACGATGCTCCTCGGGCCACTGTATCAACAACTCCAACCATCTATATCATATATGCGTTGGACTATCATGATCATATCTAGCATGATGTAGGCATCATCTCTAATATGTATGAACATCTCTAAGTTGTACTAGCATGATACAGATCCGCAGCTCACTGACAATCCATGATGCCACATATCAGTGCTCCCTTCCAACTAAGGAAGTCATCTCCTCCCTTTCAACCAAGGGAGAAATCTCCACGATCCCCAACTTGTCCTTCAAGTATGAAAACTTTATCTTGGACAAAGGCTTCGAAAATATATCTATAGTATGCTCATCAGTGGAGATATAATGGAGAACCACTTCTCCCCTCTTGAATTTATCATAGAGAAAATAATACTTGATCTCAATGTGCTTCAACTTGTCATGGAACGTTGGGTTCTCTGTGAGCTTCACACAGATTTGGTTATCACAATATATCATGGTCGAATCCAACACTTGATCAAACAGTCTATAAACCAGCTTATAGAGCCACACTGCTTCCATACAAGCATCACAAGCTGCAATATATTCTGCTTCCGTAGTGTTGAGAGCAACGAACTTCTGTTTTCTGCTAGCCCATGAAATTATATCAGAACCCAAACTAAAACACAGTCCATAAGTACTCTTTCTATATTCCGCACTCCCTGCCCAATCTGAATCGGTAAATCCATGCAACTTTACTTCACTGTTTGAGGCATATCTCAAACCATACATTATTGTCCCATGAAGATAGCTCAAGATATGCTTTGCAGCCACCTAGTGCTCTTGTCTAGGTTCCACATGGAACTGGCTCAACATGTTCACAGCAAAGCATATGTCTGGCCTAGTATTTACCAAATACATCAAGGTGCCAATCAATTGTTGGTACAGGGATGAGTCTATTGGATTAGAATCTGAGTCTCTCAACTTCCTCAAATATGTTACCATGGGAGTTTCCATGGATTTGCAATCCTTCATCCCAAACTTTTGAAGGATATTTACAACGTACTTCCCTTTCCCTAGGAAGACTTCACCATGCTTCTGCGACACTTCTAGTCCCAAGTAGTAGTGCACGAGACCAAGATCCCTCATATCAAATTTAGTGGATAGATCCTTCTTACACTAAATAATTAGAGGATCTACACCTGTCAAGAACAAGTCATCAACATATAATAGTAGAATAACAGGTGCATTGTTCACAACCTTGTAATAGATATTTGGATCAACATGACTCTTGGAAAATCCAAGTCTCGTCAAATAACTATCAATGCGTGCATACTAAGCTCTTGGATCTTGCTTGAGTCCATACAAGGCCTTATTTAATATGCATACATGGGTTTCTTTTGGGTGTACCTCAAAACCTTGAGGTTTATCTATATATACTTCTTCCTCAATAACTCCATTGAAAAAATCGGTCTTTACATCCATCTTTTGTAAGCTCCAACCCATGAAAGTTGCTAGAGATATTATGGCTCTGATAGATGTATTTCTGGAAATTGGAGAAAACGTCTCATCATAATCTTCTCCCTCCTACTGGGAGAACCCTCTAGCCACAAATATGACCTTGTACTTATCAATACTTCCATCTACAACATGCTTTATCTTATACACCCACTTTAAAGTGACTACAGACTTCTCTTTAGGTCTCGACACAACTTTCCATACATCATTCTTCATGATGGATTGGTATTCTTCCATCATGGCCTCCTTCCATTCTTTCTTCTTAATTGCTTCCTCAAAGGTGGAAGGTTCTACATTAACTAAACTTGTCATGAGTGCCATATAACTAATGAACCTTTTGGGTTTCTTGATTTGTTTGAAAGTGCAAGTGGGAGCCTTATTATTTTCTGCTTCCCCCAAAGAAGTTTCAATCCATGCTGGTTTTTTCTTGTCTTAGGTATAATAGTTGGTTCCACAGATTCATGTGTTGTTTCTTGTTCTTCGTTAGATTGTTCTAAAGAACATATACTTTCTTCTTTGGTATCTTCATGTTCCTCTTCTTCGTTGGATTCTATAGGTTCTTCTATAGACTTCTTAAATGCAATCCTTTCATCAAAATTTATGTCTCTACTTATTTCAATCTTCTGTTGACCTGGAACAAAGATTCTATACACTTTTGATGATTCACTATAACCAATGATTATTCCTCTCTTTCCCGAGGGTTCCAACTTCTTTCTCTTATCTTTGGGAACATGAATGTATATAGGACATCCAAAGATTCTCAAGTGTTCAATGATTGACTTCTTTCCTGAGAAGGCTTCTTTGGGAGTCATGTTCTTCAATATTCTATGTGAACTTCTATTATGAATATAAACAACTTTCATAACTGCTTCTCCCCATAGGAACATAGATACATTCTAATCATTCATCATTGCCTTGACTGATTCTTCAATGGTTATGTTATTTCTTTCGACCACACCATTATATTGAGGATTGTTAGGGACAATGAGCTCCCTCCTAATCCCATCTTCTTTACAAAAGGAAATGAGCTCCTTGGAGGTTTATTCTCCTCCATTATTAGATCTTATTGTCTTGATCTTCTCATCTGTTAGGTTCTCCACTTCAGCCTTGAATTCTTGGAATTTGCTAAATACTTCATCCTTAGTCTTTAACATATACAACCATGTATTTCTTGAGAAGTCATCTATGAACATTACATAGTAAAGAGATCCTCCTAGAGACTTCAATGGCATAGGTCCACATACATCTGAATGTATTAGGTCTAAGATCCCTTTGGATCTATTCTCACTACTTGGGAAATGTTTCTTAATGTTCTTCCCAAGTGCACATCCTCTACACACACCTTCATGTATTGACTGTAATTCTTGTATGCCTACAACCATCTGTTTCAGGGATGGAAAGGCTTGATAGTGAAGGTGATCATACCTTCTATGCTATAACTCACTAGGGTTAATTTCATCATATAATAGGGCTTGAGTATTCTGACCTAGAAGTTTATATAACCTTCCTTCACGGGTTCCAATAACTCTAGCATTTTCTATCTTGGAGTCTTTATACCATACAAGAAATTTTCCATCCACAAAAGCTACTCTATCTCCTTTCTCTTCCAAACATGAAATAGATACTAGATTCTTTTTCAAACTAGGAACATATAAAACATTACTAAGATGGATAGAGTTACCCGATTCAATTTTGATAGTAGCTTGTCCAATTCCCTTGACTGCATAAGAGTTATTGTCTCCAAGCTCCACTTTATGAGGTGTCTTCTTCTCCTTCATGCTTGAGAAATTCCTACGGTCACCTGCCATATGCCTTGAAGCTCCACTATCAATCAACCAAATTTCATCTTCAACGGTTCCAGTAAGAGACGAGTAATAGAAGAAATATGTCTCATCATGCTTTGTCCTCTTTGAAGGTTCTTCATCATTGGTAGTTGATGCATGATGTCTCTCTTTTCTCTTCCTTGTTAGTTTAGGACAATTCCTTTTGTAGTGGCCATAATCATGGCATTCAAAGCATTGTATCTTTGACATATCTCTCTTGAACTTATTTCTTGAATTAGATCTTTTCTTTCCTCCATGTCTTTTAAACTTTGTTGCAAAGGCTTGACAATCTTCTTCCTTCCGAGGTTTAACCTTGTCTCTTCTTGTGCACAACATGTCCAAAGTTCTTCTAACGTTGGAAACTCCTTCCTTGTATTCATGCTTGCAACAGATGCATCCCATGATCTAGAGAGACCATTGAGAGCTATGTTCACAACTTCCTTTTCTAGGATGGCTTCTTCAACAACTTGTAGTTGATCTCTGAATTGAGAAATCCTCACGAAGTATGAATCTATAGTGTCATCCTTTGTCCTCTTTGTGTCACGGAGTTCATTATTCAGACTCATCACATGTCTAATATTTTTGACCGAGAAAAGGTTTGTTAGGGAATTGTACATCTTCTTGGATGAGTCAAGATGAGAAATGTAGGGTATCAAGTGATCCTTTATAGATTCCACTATGATACTCATAGAATTAATGTCATTATCCTTGAACTTCTCTAGTGTTTCAACATTCTTAGGTTCCTTCTCTTTTCCTGCTTCAAACTATGGTTCCATGATATTGCCTTTCACGATATCTAGGACTTTATTCTTGGCAAGGATGAGGTCAATCCTTATCTTCCATGCTCTAAAGTTTAAAGCCCCTTCTAACTTGTTTTCTGAATTCATACAGTAAGTCATGATTGCTTTGACTTGGTCAACCTTTGACTTTGACCAAAAACTAAAACTTGATGCCTTGGCTTGCCGAGAGTATGAGTAGGTGCACTTGGCTAGGGTGCACTAGGCTATCTAGGAATTAGGTCAAGCGCTTCACTTAAGGTTCCTCAACAAGAGGGTTATGGTTTCGTTGCTGCAACAAAACTCTGACTGCAACTACAACTGCAACTGAGCAAATCCTCCCAATCTACCTTCCAGTGGTTAAACTGTCTGAAGATAGTATGGGCCCTTAACCTGTTAAAATAATAGGTGTGCTCGTTTAACCATAGACAATATCACTATATTGTCATCCAACCATAGGCGCAAAGGCCACCCCCGAGCACCTTAACCTTGACTGATAGAATAATTATGGAAGAAATCACTATAACCAATAGCCAACTAAGGTAGCGTACCTCTCTCCAAAGCTAGCGTACCAAGCAGAAAGTCCAAACCATAACCAAAGACCAAGTCACCACTGTAACAATTGCAACTCTCCATCAATCATGTGCACCACTAGTCCTTATGTAGTTGTGAGAGTGAGTGAGTGCAAATGAGCTGAAGCACCCTCTATTTATAGTCCTCCAAGTGACCTAACTGGGTTGACTTCTTCTTTTGGAGGATAATAATTTAATATAAATTATTCTCTTGAGCCAACTTGTCTTCTAGGGTTCTTACTCAACTATTTAGGGTTTCTCTTGCTTCTCAGAATATTCTAGTCTCGTCAAAGGTTACATGTAAAGGTTAATACCTCCAGCAACTACCGTAACATAAAAAAAAATCAACTGTGTGGGAAGTATTATTGTTTATAGAATTCAATTGTCTTACCAACTCAGGAGTCCAATTCCTCGGTGCTACAGTATGGTATCTTTCAGTATTCTCAACTAATATTTCTAAACATTTGGTCAAAATAATCATAAATTCACCAAAGAAAATCTCATGCAGCTCTATAAACACATACATTTGCAACCATTGTTCACCGCTCATTCGAGGGTTTCTATTCTCTCCTAGGGAAAATTCCCGCTCCTTCCTTTCCAGCCATTCGACAATCTCTTTCTTAGTCAACCTCCAAAACATTCCCTTAATTACAAATTCGGGGTCCTGGCAAAGGAACCATTTGTTGGCGCACGACTGTAAGACCATAGGTTCAAGTTATCTAACCAACAAAACCCTTCAGATACCAACCATTTCAGCATCACCTGGATGCAAGTGAAGTCTCACCCGATGCATCTACTGGGACTGCAGAAACCAAGTTTTTGCAGAGATGAGGGGATGTGAGGTCATCAACAGGTTCATTGATACTTATATACCCTGCACACAATATTTCATGTCTCTTATTCCTTGATTAATTGGTAAACTCAATTATACAACACCATTATAATGCAGATTGGGACATAGACCATTCACTGGAACATTCATAATTACTGCACAAAACTCATATAACAGTCTAAGCTAGATCTAATCATGCATAAATAGAACATCCATGAACAATCACATAAAAAGACACATTCAAACATAATATAACATGGTTCACCCAATCCTTGGGCTACATCCACAACTACTGGATTCTTTATTATTCTTCATGCAATCATCTTAGGCTTGCACATTGGGCTACAATAGACACATCATGATATCATCCCCCATCATACCTAGCCGCTATGTAGTGCAAGCCTCTCATACATAGACTCTCTCTCTCATTCTCAACCTATTTTCTCAGCAACAACAATGATAGCAACAACCTATTCTTTAGCCTCCTCTTCGCTCATCAACCTATTATTCCCAACCCATTACATATTTTAAGGCTCAAAACCCTACTAGCTTATCCCAAAACCCTATGACAATTCATCATGACTCATTACAACTCATGACAACACATAGTTTGTGCGTACTTTTCCTTCCTTTTCACTTGCATGCTACTTTTCTTTCTTTATTTCCTTTCTTTATTCCCTTGCTTCATCCCCTTGTTTCATTCTCTTGCTTTATCTTCATATGCGCTGGCAAATGTGATTTTAATGTGCACTTCAATCTTGAATGCGCGAAATGCGCCTTTACTGCGTGTTGGGTATATGTTATATTCTTTGAATGAGTAGCAATATCTACGTTGTGCTGGGTGCTTAGGGGGGTTTGAGGGGGGGCAATTCCCCTGAGAATTTTTTTTTCCTTGGGAAATGTGTCACATTTTTTGTGTTTACTTGATTTTTGTGTCCATTGTTGGGCAATTTTTCGACACATGGTTTTTGCCGATGGTTTTCTATTTCCGGTTAAGGAATTAGGGTTGTTGACTAATCTAGGTCATTGGGTTAGGGTTTTGGATGCCGCTGGATCCTATATGTATATTGTATTGAAAAAAATGTATCACTATGAATGAATATAGAATATGTTGGTTTTCTCAGTTTGGGTTTCCAGGGGAAAAATATCTGTGTAATGTTTTTATTTTCCATTGTATCTTTTATGTTCTTTTATTGAAAATATGTTTGCAGTAAATATTGTACAAGGTTAAAATCTACACTACACACTCTGATATTGAATGTGCCTTTCCTACACACTTTAGTCCTACCTTCTCTTCTTTCTTCTACCACTGCGCATCTCCTCAACCCTTAGGATATTTCTCAAAATTGCATCCAAAATTCCTGTCCAGCACAGAGTTTGAGAAGTTAAAGAGGTACGCCAAAAATTGAAATAAGTCACTTCATAGGAAACAATATTAAATACATTACTCAAGAACTGGCCAACATACTTTTCTTTAACTTATAGTAAACTCAAATCCCAAAGAACAATAGTTGATGACTTGAAGAAAACAAGGGACCTCACCACTGAATCAAAATCTAAGGCAACCATAGCGACTCATATTGCAATGGAAAAAACAACTAAGACATAATTGGAAAAGCAAGAAAAGGAATGGTTGAGAGAGGCAACCAAAGAACAAATGGAAACAGATCAAGCCGCTAAGAGCCTCGACTTGATCAAAGGAAAAACAAAGGAATATGAAGAAAAATTCGACCAAGAGTCGATCATAGTACATGAAGCCTCATTGAATGACAAGATGGATTTCATGTGAAAACTAAAATCAATAGGAATAGAAGCAAAACACTCCATTGAAGAATGACATATGTTCTGCCATCACTTTCCGCATACAAACTTGACTATTTGCTAGACAACATTAGAAGGACTACCACAACCAGAACAATCGGGGGCTACATTGACTTACCAAAAGAACTTCCATTTTTTCAATCCCACAACATCTAAGTCGAACATTACGACAATCAACCATTAATCAAGGAATCTATATTCAGTCATGGAAGGATCATAATAATCCCATGTAAATTTCAAAGTATCTCCACTTCCTCCAAATGTAAGAATGCATGAGTGGCAAATTCCTCAAGAGAAAAACGATTAGACAATACAACCAACAAACAAGCCCTTAGCTAGCATCCGATAGACAATCAAAGGGATTCCAGTAGTGCTCGACACTGACATATTTTCTCTTCTATATTTATCTCTCTAATTCTCCCATTTTGTAAATATATTTCAATGTACTATCCACACTCCCCCCTTTCTCAAGACGAGAAAGGAATTGAGAGGGAGGGGAGATGTTGTAGGTCTAGTCGGCTCTGCTGACTAGACCCTCTAGTCAACTAGCCAAGTTTACTGCAGTAGTCGGTTAGGAAATTTGGTTGAATAGATAGTTAGAGTCAACCGACCAAACAATTAATAAATGTAATCGATTGGTAACTATACATCACACACACACACACACACACAAAAACATGATTATGTAATGGAAAGATAAATATTGTTCCAACTATAATAAAATTCATTGATGGTTCTCTCACCACTTGTGTATGTATGTCTGTATGTCTATGTGTTCCTCTATATGATGTTTCAACATATATTTCTCTATGTAAGGATCTACATGTAACCTTCTCGTACTTTCCCTTAGACTACAACAACCTTAAATTCCAAAAATAAATTTAATACTAACTGAGATACCACTTCAACAAGTGTTAAAAAATCTTGGAATATCACCCTTTTGCGAGACCACCATATATTTTAAATGAGATGATAGGGAAGACCTTTGAGATATTTAGAGGGGGAATTCCTTACTCAATCCTCCATATAGATATCCAAAGAAGAGTTGTTCCATAGAGTAATTAAATGCAGGCTATAGGAGATCTCTGACCAACATCCCCGATGAAAGGACATGAAAAAAATAGATGGTAAACATACTCTTCTTCTTTTTTAGACAAGGAGAACTTATTTGGACCAATCCAACCTCTTTTTAAACCATTGTCCCATGTCAAAATTTTGTTCAAAGAGAAAGACAAACTATGATATTGATCTTCAATGGGATTCCCAGTTTCAAGGCTCACCACCATTTTTCCTCTACTTGTTGCCATGCATGCTTCATAGCCCAAATTTGTGGTGAAATCACCATTCCCTATTTTTTTCTACCAAACTAATCTATATTCTTCATTTGATAAGTTGATTTCACTTAGGAAAAACATCTTTGTATATCTCCTCCATCCTTCAACTTGAGGACCAACCAAATGTAATTTGATATCCAACAACTAATGTTGACTCCAAAGAGCATTTCTGTCCTATTTTTTGGCATTGTTTAGATAGAAAATGCTTTTTTCATGTAAGATATTTAAGAGCTCAATTGTCAACACATGATTATCGAAGGCTCTGATCCACATATCTTCACCTTTCTGTACTTTCTTACCATTTCCAATCCTCCAAGCTAACCACTTACTAATTTGTGATGCTACATATACAAATACTTTCCAAATAATTGAACAAAAATTTGGAGTCTTTGGGTTTGTTCTGAACCATTCTTCCATCATCCAACCTCGTGGGTATTTTGATTTCATAACCTTTCCCTAGAGAGAATCATTATAAACCAAACACCAAAGATTTTTCACCACCAAAAATTTGTTAAATTTGTAAATATTTTTGAGTCCCCATCCCCCGATATTTTTAGGGAGAGAAAGGGTGGACTATTTTACCAAGGAAGTACCTTCGTGCACTTTTTCCCTATCCATAAGAACCAAAAACATTTATTTCTATTTTTTTTAAGAATACATGTCATCCCCTTGGCAATGGACGTCTAATATACATGTATATTCTTAACCATTACTTCAATTAGCACAAGTCGACCTCTTTGGGATAGACACATATTAACCCATACCAAGATTCTGGCTTCAATATTCTTATATGACCATAGCCAATCCTCGAAGTGGTATTTGTTTGGTTTCAGAAAAAAAACCTAGGTACTTGAAACCTTGGTCAAAACCATTGCAAGTGATAGGCGTAATGTCTATCTAGTTATAATTTTTTTTCCAATAAAGAGTTAGAGATCATACATGACTTTCTTAAGTTTAGTTCTATACCCGTGGCTTTACAATGCAAGTCCAAGATATATCTCAATGAACTTAATTCTTGTGATGTCCCATACTCAAACAACAAATAAGATATGTGAAAGATACACTAAGATTAAAACTTTAACTCCTTTTAGAGATCCTTTCTATCTAGCTTCCTTTAATATCAAGCTTAAACTCTTCTCCACCAAAAGAAAAAGGAAAGAAGAAAGAGGGAATCCTTGCCTCAAACCTCTATAAGCTATGAAGAAAATTGAGGGAGAGACATTGAGCATCACATCGAAAGAATACATCCCATAATTCAATTTATCGATTGTAAATTAATTCCTAGCTATAACAACATTAGTATAATGAAGGTCTAATTAACCTTTCTATATGCTTTTGTGAGGTCGACCTTTATCACAAATGCAGGAAAATTTGAAGTCTTTATGGAGTGAAGGCCTTTCTATGAAATTTCCATGGTGTCATGAATTTTACGATTGAACATGGAATTGAACCATTCTTCAGAGATAAAACATGACTTCAAGCATTTTAACCAATTATGAATAATTTTAGCAATCAACTTGTAAATCAAATTGCATAGGGAAACCAATCTAAAATCCTCAAAGGATGTGACATATCATTTTTTTGGGATTAATGTTGTGAAAGTAGTATCAATTTCTTCCGATAATTTTCCAGAGATCATCGATTCTTGGACATCCTTAACCAGATCTTCATGCATTAGATTAAAAAAACACAAAAACAATTCGACCATCAGGCCATTCGACCCAGGGATTTTCCTCTTTTTGAAAGAGGATAATGTTGAAAATACCTCCTCATAGGTAATATCAACCTCCAAAGAGTGGTTCCTATCTTCATCTATAAGCCTTAGAACTACCTGTAGTACTTTCATGATTCTATATAACACATCCTAGGATTGGAAAATAGGGATTTAAAAGGTTGTTTTCCAGCTTCCACCTTTTCCACAAAGGACTTCACCATATTTCCAACCCCATCGGAGATTTCCTAGATCGTATTGGTCTGCTTCTATAAATTAGCATAGCTATGGAAAATTTTTGTATTGTTATCACCTTCAAGAATCCACAATGCTCGACTCTTTAATGTCCACTTATATTCCTCCTTTTCGAGCCACTATGACCTTTTGGATTCTAAGGCTTTTAATGCATTTTGATATTCATAAAAGAAAATTTTGTTTGCATTTCCTTTATAAAGGGGTTGCATTTTTTCCTCTATATCAATCAGATCCACATGAAGCTTATTTTCATGTTCCACGACCCACTTTTTCATAACACCTTTCACCCTAGAAATATTATTCACTACCTACTTCATCATTGATTCCTCACTGTCAGGGTCCACATGCTTTTATAGTGAAGAAATCATCTTTTCAAAATCCTCCTCCTATAACCATGAGTGATTGAACTTGAAGGGATAGGGAGATTTATGATTCTCTTTTTTCTTGTTCAATGAGATTAGAAGATAATATGATAACCCGCCTAAGACAACCTAGGATTTGGAAAGAAGATCTCCTCCCAAAATGGATTTTGAGCGCAAAAATCTATCTAGATGTTTAGAAATACCTTCATCACTCTGCCTATCATTTCTCTGAGTAGGGACCAACTTAACCAGTTCCAAATCCACCAGATGCTTGTCCTCAAATAGATGAATACAAAAATCTCTTAAAACATCATGCCTAGCATGTGCTCCCCAGACTTCCCTTAGGGATAGATTTAGGTTTGTATCCCCCCCAATGAGAAAATTCAACCCTTCTATACCCCCATTAGAAATAATGTTCTCCCAATATGTTCTTATTTCTACATAGGGCCCATAGATATTAAGTATCGTTAATCTTGAATCCAATTCCTTCACTTTTAATTCAACTTTAATTCCAAACTAAATTATCATCGATGAATATGCCACCAAAGATAGCCCCCAATTGGTTATTATACTTCCTAACATCCCATCCACATCCAACAAACAAAAATGCCAATCCTTTAGGAATGAAAACAAAAATCAATAGTCTTGTTTCCTGAACACATAGTCTCATGAATCAAAACAACCTCAGGTTTATAGAACCTAATTAGTATTTTGAGGGCTAGCCGTTTTGGAGCACCCATAACCCCTCTTGCATTAAAATATAACAGTATCACGAGGGGGCCCTTGAAGGGGATTTCTCTTCTCCAGGCACTCTGTTATTCATTGCTTTCTTTCCTACTCTTACCTCCTTCCCACCTATTCTTTAGAAAGGGAGATATGGGACTTCCTACCAGCATTTGAAACATAGTTTACTTCCAAATCCATGCCCCCACAACTCCTAACCCTTCTTTCAACTTATATTTAGATCCCAAGGAATACCTAGCTAAGCATGAAGCATTCCCTTTAGAATCTTTTTGTCTATCCAAAGTCTCGGTGGAAGACTCCAATGAATCTTTAGAAATCTTTGCCTCCTTTAACCTGAACAAGGAGTTCTCTTTTAGTGAAAGCCTCCTAAAATATTCTGAGAATGTATTAGCCAACATAAAAGACATTGAGGAATCCTACATCTCAACCTCCATTTCTCCATTGTCATTGTTCCTATATCCCATGAAAGGAGGAATTGGGATTAACGAAAACAAATCTTCGATTGGGTCAAGAACTGGGAGCACTAAGGGAACCCTAACTGCAAAATCCTTCTCAAACCCACCCTTATAAGGAAGAGGAGAAATATATTTAGAAAGAGTCTTACCTGTAGAAAGAAGTGGGTCGTCTGTTGCTTTTACCTTCAGAGTGAGATCCCCAACATCCTCCAGCATAGGGGTCATCTCTTGAGATGAAATTTGTTGGTCAACATCTTTCAAGGATTCCTAGGAATTCACCTTAACCCTCACCTTCATTTTCTTATGAAAATTTTTAGGAGCTCTAAGAGAGAGAGGAATGCCCATTTTACACTAATCTCTAACATGCCTAACCTCATGGAAATGAAAAAATCTAAATGACACCTTCCAATATTCGATTTTCTCCATGAAAACTCAATCGCTAAGAATCATCTCAACTTCTTCCAAAAGGCCTTCCCTTATATCTACTTCCACCATGACCCAAGCCCATCGACAATCAATCTTTTTATCCCATCCATATTCAAAACAAACGAAATGACCAAAAATCCATGATTTTTTTCAAAATATTTTCCTTTCATAGAGGCCAAGGTAAATCGAGAAGTATCACCCAAATATTTTGAGAAAAACAGGGCTCTCTTATGGGGTCAAAGTCTGACTTCCAATGTTTTAGAAACAACCCCAACAATGCCCATCTCCAATCTACACTTAATACTTTATCAACATATTATTTTCTACACAGAATAAAATTAATCCAATTCCTTACCAAGACATGGAACATAGGGGTGTAACCAAGCATAACCTCCTAATTTTCCTCCAACCATCCTTTTAACGAAGTTGGCGAAACTGATTTTCCGCATAACCTACCAACTACTGCTTTCTCCATCAAGTCTTCTACTTCACTCAACTAGATGTATTCTCCCACAACTAAGTGGAATTTTCTAGGCTTGTAGTGTATGCACTTGTTCTTCTTAACCGAAGTCTCCTCTATTTTACTATATCCAACTTCCTTAGTAACTTCCAGATTCTCCTTAATATCATATACAACTCCTTGAAGCAACAACTCGCAAGCCTTCCTCAGAAAAAAAGGGCCTTCTACAGCCCTTCTCTTAGGTCTCAAAGATTCACCCAAAGAATTGAGATTTGAACTAAGAACCTCAGGTCCCCTATCCAATTATCATTGGAGCGAGTTAATACCTTTTAGGATGTCTTTGTATGAATCATGCTCTCCATTCTTCGCAGGACTCAGGGAATTGAAGCAAGGCGAGGATTTTTTTTATTGAAATAGCACCAAATGTCTTTTGGCTTACCTTACCTACCACCTTGTCTCATGTGCCAGACATCCCCTGGATTTACTTTAAATCCTCATCCATGGGAAAAATGTCAATTAAATCCATGGGATTTCCTTCATAATCCACGTTGTCCTCCCATGGGTAAATAGTTCTAAATCGAACCTACAATCAAGATAACAATTAAAGGCTCAAAATTGTGGAAAAACACTCATCGAATCTACTAGGGTTTTTCTGTACCATGTTTCAATCACATATCTGAACCTTCTTTCATGTTTCCATAGGGGGGGTCAAACCCTCCTCCCCCTCCTCCACTCTCCCGTCACATTAATAGTACATGATCCATTCCCTTTGGGGCTGATCCCCCCAATCCAGCCTCTGCAAGTAATGGAATCCTTCAAGCTACGAATTCCTCTCTTAAAGAACCCATGCCAGATGCATAAATACCTTCTGTAGGTAGCGCACAGTGGAAACCGAGACATTGCATCCCGAAGGTGGAGGAGACACCAAAATATGAGATCCATTCAAAACAAATTGGACGATATGTGCAATACATGAAATATCATTCAATAATTGGTAAGTTCTTGGGTATTTGGCCGAATGAGTGTTACACATTATTTTCATCATCCCTATGACCGTTAATGATGTAACCCTATATGTTGCCCTCAGAGGGGTCAGTGGCCTGAATTCCCGAAGAAAGAAGGAAGAAGAAATTTCCCTGAGAGAAGAAGTTGTATTTTTTTTTGTAAAAACCCTATTAAGGAGGATTTCTGCAGGCTGCGGAAATGCCTAATTTCCGCACCTTGCTCTATAGCTGGGTTGCAGATTTTTCGCAGGCTGCACTATAGCTAGGGTGCAGATATTCCTGTACGTGGGAAAATGAGCGTCTTCTCGATGCTTCTAGAAGGAGAAGCTTCTATGGTGAGGTGGCCTCCGAATGGTTTGGATCTTACTTGCTTTGATGATTTAGTGGGATCATCCTAACCTCCTCACCTTATCCTCTTCAACTTATAAAAGGAGAGGAGATCTCATGGATAAAGTTAGATTGGCATGTTATTGAGTTTTGTAGCTTGGAGTTTTTGGAGCTTTTATATTCGACTTTGAGATTTTCTTTGTCAAGATAGATTGTGAGTAGCTATCAGATCTACAGTCTCAGAATCCGTGGGTTAGAAGTGTGTGTGAAGAAAGGAACTGTTGGAAGGAACCTAACAACATCAAGGCATCTGGTTGTATCTTTCTTCCACATTATATAATACAGTGGCATGTTTCTTTATCATAATTTTTTTCTCATTTTATTACATGACTCCTTGATCACATGTATAATCTTTCATTGAGTATACTATTGTTGCTTTCACTTTGGTTGGTATGTTTCATTGCAGATCCAATATCACAAGAGCATCGGAGTGGAGCGAGGAAAACAAGGATATAAGGAAGCGATATTCAAAGGTATTTCACCCATCTCTTCTTTGATAGTAAATTCGATGATTAAGCTTAGGGAAAGTGCCATGTCCTGTCTTGTTTTGTTCTAGATGTAGGTGGATCTGGGTGATCCGGATTATTTTCGGCACGAAATGAGAGCAGAGATATAATAAAGAAATGCATAGAGATATCGCGTATATCCAGTAATATAACGGAAATATATCAGAGATGCAACCATAAACATCGATATATAGTAATACACGATTTCTATTAATCAGAGAAATGTACAGAGACTGTAAAAATACAGAGTGAAAGATTCGCTAGAATGGTGGCAACTTATCTCTGAGAAGAGATGTGACGGCTACTCGCATTCGTAAGAAGATGGTTACAATGAGGCTCTGAAGGCCTTTTTACAATAATCGGGAATGCCAAAAGTGATAGACATTCAAAAACCTAACCCTAGGAGATGAAGCGCCAAAAGTCATGTGGGCCCCGTTTGGGTAAGTTGGTGCATCAACTTCCCGGGGTCGTAACTTTTGCATACGATCTCCGTTTTAGGCGTGTGATAGCTCGTTGGAAAGGTATCATCGAGGAGATTCATTTTGGGGGCTAAATCATGCCTTTGGCTATCATTGAGAACCTCTATCTCGAAAAACCTTCATTTGGACCCTCAAAATGGCCCCGGAAGTTAAAACCTGCTAAAAATAGTAAATTGCCAAAATTGCCAGAAAGCCATTTTGAGCCATTTGGAAAATGTGGGTGGCCATCGATATCCACCTGGATCAATCCTCCCTCCTTAGGAAGCAATGGTCTCCATTGCATTGAGTTCCCGGGGGAGAGGGAAAAGCATTTGTTGAATCTGCATCTTGGTGAGCTGCTTGTCTTGCTGGGGAAGTTGCGCTGCTTAGTTTGTGGAAATCTGTCACGAACCTGTGGCTGGAAGGTTTGGACCTTTTTAACTAGTCTGGCTATTTTAGATGACTGTGTGCAGAAGGAATCTTCGTGCTTTGCTGCAACCTTGTCGACCTGCTTCTGTTGGA
>ML781028.1:945956-973581 GCA_009831015.1 Picea engelmannii | reverse complement strand
GGAGATTCATTTTGGGGGCTCAATCATGCCTTCGGCTATCATTGAGAACCTCGATCTCGAAAAACCTTCATTTGGACCCTCAAAATGGCCCCGGAAGTTAAAACCTGCTAAAAATAGTAAATTGCCAAAATTGCCAGAAAGCCATTTTGAGCCATTTGGAAAATGTGGGTGGCCATCGATATCCACCTGGATCACTGGGGGGATTGATTTGTGTCCACACTTAACAATTAGCCCGATAACAAAATTGGCGACTCCACTAGGGAACAAATTGTTTTCCTAGTTTGTCTTGCTTTCTTGCTTTGATTGAGTGGGTTCTATTTTTTGAGTCTGCGGGGGATCTATCCAGACTATCTGGATCTGAAAGCTCATTTAGACTCTTTGCCCCTTTTCCAATTTTCCTTTGTTTACAATCATTTCCGCACTGTATCCCATATGCAGCCTGTAGAAACCTTCGATCACCGCACCCAGACTGTTTAGACTAGTGCAGAATCTTCGTACCCTACCCATATCTAGCCTATGGAAACATCAAATCACCGCACTGTACCTTACTGCTAGGTTGCGATGTCTCCTATAGAATTTTTGGATTAGATCTTTGTTGTCTTCTGATACCCAGTTTTTCTTTGATCACCTGGGATGAAATTTTGGAGCCTGTATTTGACTGTTTACAGTCTGCTTGACAGTTTTTGAGCTTCTTTTAGCCATCTTTGCTTTGTTTGCTTTTGAAAGATTTGGTCTCTTTCTTTGAGTGTCTTTTAGTTACAAAACATTGTTTTTTCTTTAGAATTGTTTGGTGAAAGAACTTTTTCTTTTATTGAATAGTTTGTGTTAAAAGAGAAAATTTGTTTGGGTTGCTTTGTTTTATAGAGATTTGCTATTGCGTTTAGCTATATTTGAAAAAAAAAATTTGATTTCTTGATTTATATTAGATTGGGAGCATCCTTGCATTTGAAGTAGCGAAATTACATGATTTTTGGCATTTTTTGATCTTGAATTATGAAATGCCAAGAATTGTGTATTGGTGTACAATCTCTTTTGCTCATTTCTTGAAGATCTTGATATTGACGAGTTTAATAAAATTTTGGGACATTGTGCATATGGGAATGATAAACATTTTCTCCTTCTCATAATATAGCTTTCATCGAAGTGAAATATTTGCATTCTCATTTCTTTGCATTGTTTAGAATCGGTCAAAACATCATTTAGTCCACGCCATTTTCCTCTTGACTAACAACATCCTTAAAATAAAACACTTATAAAAATTGATTAGAAATTTTTATATTTTCTGGTAGCAAACCTACATTATATTAGTTGTAGGGCTTTGGAATAGGTGTGAATGATAACTTTCCAAAGCTGCAAACAAGCATAGAATCTTGTGATAGGGAGAGTTCAAATCCATTTGCAACATTTTGTCCTGGGAATCCCTTCTAACACAAGGGTCAATCACGAGGTCGCATTATGACTGACAGAGTTACTCACCTTGCTTTGTTGGTCTTGGTGTATATATTGTTCATATTATGGGGGTCACTTGAAGGTATACCCGCAATGATGAGTGGAAGCCTTTCAAGTTGATTTCGGGCTAGATATCCTTCCCTTGCGTATGGATCAGATTGTCGAATTTTTCCCTAGACATCACTGTTGTAGTTGGTAACCTTAGTGGCCTATCTCTTTAGGGTCTTTACACAAGGTGATTGTGAAGGGGCAAGTCTTCACGGTACCTAGAATCGATGTTGGCCAAACTCACTCGGGCTCCTTGGAGGGTATACCCACGATTATGTGTGGGAGCTTGCACCAAGGTGTAAGTCCGTTAAGAAAATCGTCAACGTAACTTTTCCACCCACTCTATCTCAGCCCCTTCTTAATTTGTTCCCGTGACATTGGATTTCATCACCAACTAGTGTGCTCATTATGAGAAGGGTTTGTTTGCTTGCTTGCTTACTAGATTTTTAGCGTGTGTTGTTTGTTTTCCCTGGTGGACTCTAAGTTGGATTTTTGTTTTTAATGTTGTCAGTTCCTGGAATGACCAATGAAGGAACCCCTACTCCAGGGGAACCTTTTGTTTTTCCTTCTTATAGAAACATTGGTCCTCCTCACATTACTACTTTGAGCCTTCCAGGTCTCATGATTGGATTGCCGGTGTGGCTGTTTTCCACTCAGGTAATCCCGAATGCAGCTAGTGCTTCGTTTGTAAGCACTCCCCCCCAAGAACATTAACCTCATGTTGATCCTTAACCTTCTTCACTAGAAAGGTCTTCTTTGCCTTCTTCACTTGCAAGGTCTTATTCTGTTTCATCTTCTTCGCCGAGTGAAAGCTCTGAAGCTAGTAACTCGATGAATAAGAAGAAGAAGAAAAAGAAGAATAAGAAGAAGAAAAATAAGGAAGGGTCCAAACTTCCAACCAATGCCAAACATATTGCAAAACAACCAGTTACTATTCATCGTGTTGGGAGTGTTGATGATGTCAAGATCACCCACACAACCCGTAAGCCCAAGTACCCTTGCAAGCTTTGTAAGGGTAGCCATCTTCTTAAGGATTTCCCTGGTCTATCCAAGGTTATAGAAGCATGGTCTACACAACCTCGCTAACCCATGTCGTCAGCCTCTGAACAACATACTGATGCCCTCCTGTCATATAGTCAAGATACTATTAGGAAGAAGAAAAGTAGATTCAAATTCCCGTGTATGTTATGCAAAGGGATTCATCTAACTCACCTTTTCCCTCGTATGGATGACACCTCAAAATTACTGCAAGGCCTGACAGTTTACCAACCTCAACTTCCGGCTGCTTATCATATGATTACTCTCGACCCACCTGTAGTTGATGGAATGATCAATCCGGTTGATCATGCAGTCAATCTGGTCATATCCTTATTTGAATTGGTTGACAAAGTGGTCGATCTGATCCCATCATCGATCGATCCTACTCTCCCGTTAGAGAATGAAACCCACGAGGTCGATCCGATCCCATCATCGGTCGATCCTAATGTCCCGTTGGAGAGTGAAACCCACGTGGTCGATCTGATCCCGTCTTCGGTCGATCCCACTCTCCCGTTAGAGAGTGCAACCCAAGCGGTCGATCCGTTTCCACCTGTTGACCCCATTCTCCCCTTGGAGAATGAAACCCAAGTGGTCGATCTGAACTCGTCATCAGTCGATCCTACTCTCCCGTTAGAGAGTAAACCTGATGCTGCCCACGTTTTTCTCGTTGATACAAAATCTACCATGCTGAGGTGTATTCCTCCTTCTCCCATGGAACCCCCTCCAAGTAATGAGGCCATCCTTTTTAATTGGGGTGTGCTAACTGGACCTTGTCTTCCCTCTCACATTCGTTTAAAGACTAAAGTACAAGTTTGTGGTCGGGACGTTCCTCAGACGCTGATAGACGAAAGTTCGTCCATTAGTATTTTGTCCTCTCTTGCTTGGAAAGCTTTGGGTTACCCTCAACTTGTGCCGGTTACCCAAACTCTGTTTGATTTTAACAGAAGAGCCAATCACCCTTTAGGGATCCTTCCTCAGTTTCTTGTAACTTTGGGAGGGAAAACTATCCTTGTTTATGTCATGGTAGTCCAAGACCCCTTGGATTTCGATTTACTCCTTGGGAGAGATTATGTCTATGCCATGAAAGATATTGTGTCCACTATTTTTCGTATGATATCTTTCCCGCATGATGGAAGAATGGTGACTATTGATCAACTTTCGTTTGTTGGCCCTGACTTGACCATCGACTCAATGAACTCCCTGAATGGTTCATATATGCAGACGGTATCGCCCCTGCCACATGTCAATTATGTGGCTTTGTCTCCCATGCCTTCAGCTGCCGATGCAGATGAACCTCTCACTGTAAGCTCAATCTCTTATGACTTAGATCTGGTAGTTGACATGGTGATATCTTCGGTAAGGCTATTGGAGCCTGACCTCCTTACACCTATCGCAACCCTCGACATGTGTTCCTTCCAGAGTGTGTTTCTTCCGTCAAGTGAGGATCTCTCAGAGGCCATGACCGAGTTTTGTCCTTTGACATGGTGTCCTTCCAGAGCACTGTCCTCTTGGAAGCCATGACCAAGAAGAGCGTTGAGCATGGTTTTCTAATTTCAAGCTCATTAAAAAATGAAACCAGCCTTGAGCATGGTTTTCTGATTTCAAGCTCATTAAAAAATGAAACCAGCTATGAGGATAGTTTTCGCATCTCTGTAGCAACCTTGTTAAAAAATGAAATAGAGCTTATGAGCATAGTTCTTATTTCTGTGTCAAGCTTGTTAAACAATGAAACAAAGGTTTATGGATTGAACCTAGAGTCACAAGCATAGTTTCTTATCCTGTGTTAAGCTTGTTAAAAAATAAAACAACTTCCCCCTCTCTGTTTGAGTCAAGTCCTTTGTCTAGTATTTGAAGCTTCTTTTCATCCCCCTATGTCATTGGACGAACTGAAGCTTGGGGGGGCAATGATTTCAGCCTCCGGACTTCATGCTGAAGTTGAGCCGCTAGATTCTTAAGCTGGGGGCTAAGTACCGACCATCCCTGTGTTATGTGTTAGGAAGTCTAAGCATAGTTTTCTATGGTTCAAGCTTGTGTAAAAATGAAACCACCTACCTCAAGCATAGTTTCCTTTGGTTCAAGCTTGTGTAAAAATGAAACCAAGTCCAAGCATAGTTTTGTTTAGCTTTTAATCTTGTGTAAAAATAAAATCTATCCCAAGCATAGTTTTGTTTTGTTTTAAAGCTTGCGTAAAAATGAAAACAATCCCAAGCTTAGTATTTGTTCTTTCTCATGCTCATAAATACATGAGAATAAGTTACCGAGCTTAGTCTTTGTTCTTTCTCGTGCTTGTGAATATGTGAGAATGTAACCGAGTATACTTTTATCACTTTTTCAGACTCGTAAAGGTTATACGAAAAAGCAACCCCCTGGAGTTCCCTTTAAGCTCTTTTCAGACTCTCTAAACATGAAAAGATTGTTGAGCGATATTGTTCTTTTCATGCTCGTTAAAGTATAAGAAAGATCATTTGTTGAGCGATAGTTTATCTCTTTTTCGGTCTCATTAGACTACTTTACAAAAAATGACATTTTGGATTTTCCTTTAAGTGTTTTTTAGACTCTTTAAAAATGAAAAACCCTTGAGTTTTCTTTCTTTGGACTTGTTAAGCAAGCAACAAAAGACCCATATGGGACCGAACCACTCCTTCCTAGGGTTCGTTAAATATACTCCAAAGGAATCATCCGAAGGATGAGCTTACATTACAAGCATATGTTATCTTCCTCAAGATTGTGTAAAAATAAATAGGTACTCGCCATAAATTGTGGGGGAAAAATTGGGAAAGAAATGTATCTAAACCTGTATTCTATGGAAGAGTCACCTTTGAACATGACACCCTTTCACTTGCTTTGTGTCTAGGTTGGAAGATCTACTTGTCTCTTGATCATACCCCTTTCTAAGATTACAAATTGGTCTGTGATCCCTGTTGTTGAGTCAGTGTTTCCAAGACAGTTGTCGTGTCGTCGATATGTTCGAAGAGAAGTTCAACCTGGAAATCCTTCTATTGCATCGATCATTTATGCAGTCCTTAAGCCTTCTATTGCGTCGACCACCCCTGAGTCAGTCCTAAATCATTTGTTACTCTGATCTACTTCAAATCTTGTTACTCGTTTCATGTCATTGATGGGGGATACATTAAGGCCCTCCTATGACGAGTCTTTTCTTGTCGAATTCAACTCATTATCCAGGAATTATACTTAGAAAATAATTGGTACCTTGGAACTTGCATGCCTCAATGACATGTTTCCTCACTTTCGACAATGGTTTTTCATTATCGACCCCTGATCGGGAGATTCCATCGAGTGTTCGACTTCAACTCATTAATTCACATTCGTTGGATTGTACTAGAGTACCTTAGGAGTCATTGACATTAATGGTGATTTCCCTCACACTTGTTAATGGTATTCACTATTGACCAGTAATCAAGTGGTTTCTAACATGTTCGACTTCAACAGATGTATTTGCATGGTTAGATTCGTACTATAGAGTGGTGGAGATGAAGACCCTGAATCTTTTATGACATATTCAGGTTGCGTTGGAGTATATTCAGTTTGTACTAGTGCATAGATCCACATTGTATGTCTCATGGATATGTTCAAATTTGAGTCTTTAACACATAGATCCATAGTGTATTTTTGGTGGCTATGTTCATATTTGAGTCATATTGGCATGGATCCACAGTGTATGTTTGGTGGCCATGACTTGTCTTACTTGACATGGATCTTTGCATGTCGACATTTATGCTTTGAGTCATTAGTATTCTGAGTATGGGAATGCCTACCTTAGTGATGATATATTATTGTACTTCATTTCCTTGTTTGTTGGCAGATTTCTGAACGACGTGTTCCTTGTTCCCTACACACAATCGACAAAGTATTTCAACTATCACTCTGTTCTAACTTCATACTTTGGGGGGCTCTCTGTTACACATTATTTTCGTCATCCCTATGATTGTTAATGATGTAAACCTATCCATTTCCTTCAGAGGGGTCAATGGCCTGAATTCCTGAAGAAAGAAGGGAGAAGAACTTTCCCTGAGAGAAGAAGTGGTATTTTTCTTTGTAAAAAACCTATTAAGGAGGATTTCCGTAGGCTACTCTATATGCAGGGTGTGGAAATGCTTTATTTCTGCACCTTTCTCTATAGCTGGGTTGTGGAGTTTCCATAGGCATCACTATAGCTAGGGTGCGGAAATTCTTGTACGTGGGAAAAATGAGCGTCTTCTCGATGCTTCTATAAGGAGAATATTCTATTGTGAGGTGGCCTCTAAATGGTTTGGATCTTACTCTCTTTCATGATTTAGTGGGATCATCCTAACCTCCTCACCTTATCCTCTTTAGCTTATAAAAGGAGAGGAGCTCTCATGGAGAAAGTTAGATTGTATTGTTATTGAGTTTTGTAGCTTGTATATTCTGCTTTGAGCTTTGCTTTGTCAAGATAGATTGTGAGTAGATATCAGATGTACAGTCTTAGAATCCATGGGTTAGAAGTGTGTGTGAAGCAAGCAACCATTGGAAGGAACCTGACAACATCAAGGCATGTAGTTGTATCTTTCTTCCACATTATATAATACAGTGGCATGTTTCTTTCTCATAAAATCATTCTCATTTTATTACATGACTCCTTGATCACATGTATAAGCTTTCATTGAGTATACTATTGTTGCTTTTACTTTGGTTGGTTTGTGTCATTACAGATCCAATATCACAAGAGCACCAGAGCGAAGCGAGGAAAACAAGGATACAAGGAGGAGATATTTAAAGGTATGTCACCCATCTATTCTTTGATAGTAAATTCGATGATTAAGCTTAGGGAAAGCACCATGTCCTATCTTGTTTTGTTCTATATCTAGGTGGATCTAGGGGGATTGATTTGTGTCTGCACTTAACAATTAACCCAATAAAAAAATTGGCGATTCTCGATAACAATGAGAGGGATCTGGTTGCATGGATCAACTCTCCCAGGAAACCTACTTGTCATATTGATATAAAAATAGGCTCTAAAGGTTTCTTTATTGTTATTTTTGAAAACCCTCATGAATGTGAATGGATCTTTGAGGGTGGCCCTTATTTCTTCCATTCAACGGGACTACATATTCGATACAGAAGGATATATTCAACCCAGATAAAGAGGAATTATCCTTTTCCCCTGTTCGGGTTTGAGTACACTCTCTCCTGCGAGAATACTGGGAGGAAGAAATTCTGGCAGGGATTGGAAATACCTTGGGAATTTTTTTCAAGTCCCTGAAAGATACCAAACAAGGTCGATATACAACTTTTTCCTGAATCTGCATATATATGAATGTCTTAGTTCCCATCCCAAAATTGATCTGCCTATCCTTCCAATATGTAGAATGGATCTAAACCCTGGACTATGAATTCATCCTTTCTGTTGTCGTCATTTTCATGAGTATTGCCACCTTTACCCAGACTACCCCTTATTGAACCTGCCTAATCCCTCTAAAGATAAACCTGAAAAGGATGATGAGGGTTTTACCAAGATTTCTTCTTGTCCCTGGTTAAACCAAAAACTTTTATCTCATGGTCCCCCTGGACCCTCAAAAAATACTAGTCTCAAAAATTATTTCGATTCCATTAGCTCCCTCCCCCCTCGACTCCAAAACTTTTATTGAAGAGATCTTGGCCTCCCAAAACCCCAAAACTCCGAAACTCAAAAATTTGTGGATCCTCCCTTCATTTATGATGAGCACAAAATACCAAAAACTTATGTTCCCCCTCCAGATATGCCTCCCCTAGAGGATACCCCCATGATCCAAGATATAGAGGACAATATGGAATTAGAAATGGACAAAATGGAGCTACATGGGATATATATGCAAAGTATAGTTGATGCAACCTACATGTAGGATATGCAATCGATTCCTCTAGAACATATTCAACGGGTAAATAAATCCCTTCATAAAATAAGAAGGGAGACCCCAAGCCCCTTTGGAGCCACTGCATCAAATACAAATCTCGACATTCAACCCAACAAAATCAATCCCAAGAAAACTCCTAAGGAAGACAAACAAAGAGGCATGAAGTCCAACCTTCAACTCTTGCAGGAAATTGGTGACATCCTAGTCAACTTAGGCCAGGATTCCCTAATCAGAGACACATTCCAACCCTCCCAATGTTTCCAATGAAATTAATCTCTTGGAATATTCATGGATTGAATGGTAAGAGTAAGCACAAACTCTTACGAAACAAGTTGCAATCAGAATCATCGAACATCACGCTTCTCCAAGAAACTAAGTGTTCAGGAGAAGTGCTTGGGACAATTCTCTCCAAAATTTGGACAATCGGATGTTCTATGGCCATTGACTCTACAGGGACAATAAGAAGCTTTGCACTCCTTTGGAATCCAAAAAATTTTCTTGTCTGGAACTTATTTTGTACAAAATACAATATTTCAGCAGAGTTCCAACTTCTTGGGGAGGAAACTTCAATATTTATTACTAATGTCTATCAATCGTAGTGGTTGGGGGAAAATATTAGTTTTGTGAAGCAATTGCAGTATACTATAGAACTAACCCATCCCCACTTTTGGCTAATGGGAGGTGACTTTAATCTCATCACCTCCTTATAGGAAAATAATGGAAGTATTAGACACTTCAATCATGAGCACTTGGATTTCAAATATTTTATACAAGGTCACTAGTTAATTGATCTAGAGACTAGCAATGACATTTTTACTTGGAACAACTGTTGAGGAGGCTCTCAACAAGTTCCTTGTAAGTTAGTTTGCTTCTTAGTCTCATAATATCTCTTTCTCTATGGAATGCACATGGAATCCACCATACTCCCAACAGTAGGATCATATCACTGGCCAATTTGTCTCTCCCTCGATACCTTTAATAAACCCCACAAAAATCCCTTTCGGTTTGAATTTTTTTTGCTCTCTCTCCTGAATTCCTTATCAATGTCAAGATCTGGTGGGAGGGGAATAAGACAAATAATGGATCACTCATGTATTTTTTCCAGCAACGTCTCAAGATCCTCAAGCAACACATCAAAATCTGGAATAAGATAGTCTTTGTGGACATTTTCCAAGCTTAGAGGCTCCTAAACTCTCATATGGAGATGATTCAACAACAAATTATCTCCAATGGCTGATCACCAGAGCTAGCTGAAAAGAAAAAATATTTGGCATATCAAATTAAGGAAAGACAAAATTAATAAGAAATTCTCTAGAGACAAAAATCTAGGGTTCAATGGTGGAAGGAAGGAGAATGCAACTCCAATTTATTTCACCATTCCATTATCCAATGATGAAACTCGAACCGCATCACCTATCTCATTTCAAGTCAAGGTAAAAAAATCACCTCTCATTCGGATATTGAGCAAGAGCTAACCTTTTTTTTCTAGGAGTTTCTTATAGAGCCCTAACCAAATCTCTCTATTTCCATTCATTCCATCTCTCAAAATATCCCCCACATGATCTCCGAAGAACAAAACTCCAGACTCATGAGGGCCATTTCCCTCTCTGAAGTTGAAGAGGCTAATTTTGGTTTGGCAACAAGAAAATCCCCAGGCCTTGACGACTTTACCTTTGAATTCTTCCATCATTCCTGGTCGATAATCAAGTGGGATGTATTGGCCCTTGTACATGAATCCCAAAGAATCTCAGGGTTTCTTCCATCTTTGAATTCCACCTTCCTTACCCTCGTTCCCAAAGAGGAAAAGGTAGTTGACCCCAACGAATTTCATCCCATCATCCTCTGCAATGTCATTTACAAGATCATCTCCAAAGTTATCTCCCTTCACCTTAAGTCCCTTCTACCCATCCTAGTCGCTCTTGAACAATCTGGATATGTGGAGGGACACCAAATTTTGGATAGTATCCTCCTAGATCATGAGGTTTCTCACTCCTTAAAAACCATCGAAACTCCAGGCATGCTTATCAAGTTGGACATGCCAAAATCCTTTGACAAGCTTAACTGGTGGTACATTAAGGAAATCCTCTTGGATTTTTGGTTTCAACGGGACTGGGTTAGGTGGATCATGGCCCTAGTTTCCTCTTCTTTCTTATCCCTCTTGGTTAATGGCACCCAATCCCCGCCCTTTCATCCCTTGCATGGTATCATGCAAGGAGACCCCCTCTCCCCATTCCTCTTCATTCTTATGGATGAAGGGTTAGGACATAGTCTCAAAGGTGCAGTGTCTAATCATAAGCTCCAAGGTCTATCTCTCCATAATTTTGTTGATCCCTTACCCATAACTATTTTTTTTATGACATGAGTCTAATGGGTGTCTCCTCTGCCTAAGAAGCCAGAGCCTTTAAAAAAGTTCTTGATGATTTCATGGAAGATTCTGTCACTTCCATCAATCACCTAAAGTATCAACTTTTCTTGTTCAACACCCCCCTCTCTGTCCAATTTCATATCACCCACATCCTGGGATTTTCCAGGATCTCCCTTCTGTCCAAATATCTTAGGTTCCCCTTGCTCACCTCTAGAGTCCACAATAGTTCATGGGAGGATTTCCTTTCATGACTCAACACAAAATTATCTAGTTGGACCTTTTTCCTTCTCAATATTGCTAGCAAACTGGAGCTCCTCAAATCTATTCTTCAACCGATTCCTCTATATGTATTTTCATCCTTATCATCTCTAGAAAGAATTCTTAAAGTGATCAGAGGCCTGGAAAGAAAATTTTTGTGGAAAGGATCCCAATATTGAAAAAAATGGGCCTTGGTAGCATGGAATACCATATGCATACCAAATTTAAAAGGGGGACTAAACCTCATGGATCCTGAAGTTCTCAACAAAATTCTCGAGGAAAAAACTCGGTGGTGATGGCTACAACAAAAGGGGGATTTGTGGAGTGGCATATGGAAACATAAATATGCATATCATCTTGGCTCCATGGAGCTCATTCGAATGTTTGATACTGCCTTTGGCTCCCTCATTTCGAACTTGGCTCGGAAAAACAGGTGGCTCATTCAACATCACAACTTGTAGGAAATCCGCAATGGGCACACAACTCTTTTTTGGGAGGATTCATGGAAACAAATTCCCACTATACAATCTGATCAACAACTTAATCCCTTAAAAATATCTCTCCAGGCTCTTCAAGGTCAACAGGTCAAGGACTACTGGTCATGTGCCTCGGTATATTCAAATTTCCAGTCATGGCATATAGATCCTGACCACATTCCCCTCCAGGATCGTCCCCTTCTTTAATCCTTGTTGTAGCTCCTCAATCGGTGGAAAATTAAAGTCTCTTCCCAGCCTGATAAACTCAGATGGGGCTATCATCCTGCTGGCAGTTTCACCCTCAAGGAAGCTTATCATCTTACTTCTCACCACTCTAACCTCCCAGATGGGGATATCTAGAAGAAAACATCGAAATCAAACCTCTTAGCTATGTTTGCTACCTTCCTTTGGTAGGTTGCTCATAGGAATATTCTTACATGGGATCATATGTGTAAGAGAGGCTTCCAAGGACTTGGATTATGCATTCTTTGCACCCAAAATAATGAGTCTATGGAACATCTCCTCAAATCCTATTCATTCAGTAACTCACTGTGGGACCAAGGGGATATCACTTTTAGGCAATTTAATCGCATCAAAAACTCCATTAAATCCACCATCACTTCCTAGTGAGATTGTTACAGAATAATTCCCCTGTGGACAAGTGAATCTTCCCTTGGAGTACAGACCCCTAATACCAAGAAGAAAAACACAAGTGGACACTAACATCCCTTTGAATTTAGTTTAACTAATCAGAAAGAGAGAGAACGAGAAAATGTGTGATGCACCTAGTTTCGAAGTTTGTCCTTGCTGCTTCCAATCCTAGCTTGATCTCCAAACTCGTTAGCGCAACTTGATACATGCAATGCAATAGACAACAAAGATAAACAAATAACTCCTACTATACAAGATTATATTAAACAAATACATCTACGAAGATTGGAGGAACAATAGAAAAGCACATGCAAGAATACACAAGCTTGAAGGAAATAGACCAAGTATATTAAAATGAGAACCCAAAGAGAATACTTACAATCATGGATGATGATGCAACATTCCTCCAAGCTCCCCTCGTCCAACCCTTGCACGATGCTGCCAAGACCATAAGTTTGATATCTAAAAGCTTCCTCCTTTCTCCATGTAAAGCGTTCATTATATAGGATTTAGAGGCTTAACCACCATTGAGAAGATAACTCACTAGATCCACTAAAATGGGATCTCCAATATTTTTAGGGAGAAAATATCTCTCAAGGATTTTAGGGAGAAAACATCTCTCAAGGATTTTAAGGAAGAAATATCTCTCAAGATCCACCAAATTAGTATTTTGGTTTGACAAAATATCTCAGCCATCCATGAGATTCTCAACCTCTCCTTGAGATTAGGAAACTAAATGTGAGGTGGATTCTCACACTAAATTAATTTCCTTTTTATGAATATTAATAAATAATTCACGTGCACATTGACTAGGGATTGTGACATATGTTATTTCATGGCGTCAATGTATGTGACACTTTTATGACACTTGCGACACTTAGGGTGAGGTACTTAAGTGTGGCAATTTTATGTGTAACATTTTGCACCCTAAAGATCGAGGTCAGAAGAGAAACTGATGGTCGAAACACTTTACAATTCTTCAATGCAAGGGTGTGGAGTTGGAGAACCTGGAAGAAGCTGCAAACAACCATCAAACAATATTAATATATGTTCCATTTCCAAGGCAGACATACCTATGCTTGGAATACGAGATGACTCAAAGCACGACCACTGACCAATACATTGTGGATCCATGAAAAATATTGACTAAGAATATGGCCACCAAGGATACAATGTGGATCCATACCTCCATGACATGAACTGATCGTAGCCACGAAAAATACACAATGGAGCTACGAGATGATAAAACATAGGCACAGACCAATACAATGTGGATCTATGTGACAATAAATATATCAACATGCTCAAATGATCTCCTTCGCAACCTTGGAAAAGAGGATAACATAGTGAATTCTCAACCCAGAGTCTTCGTCCCAATCCCGATGTGGTACGAATCTAGCCATGTGAATAGATGATTTGATGTCGAACATTGTAGAAACCACTTGATTACCGATCATTGAGGTAAACCATTAACAAGTGAGAGGGAAATCACCAATGATGTCAATGACTCCCAAGGTACCTTAGTACATTCTAGTGAATGTGAATAAATGAGTTGAGGTCAAACATTCGTGGAATCATCCGATCATAGGTCAATGATGTGAACCTACTTTCAGAAGTGAGGAGGCCTGCCATTGAGGCATGCAGGTCCCAAGGTACTATCTGGTTTCTAAGTCTAATTCTTGGATGATGTGTTGAAGTCAACAGGAAAAGACTCGTCAAAGGAGGGCCTTGATGTATCCCCCATCATTGACATGAAACTAACACAGGAAAGTGATATAAGATGGTCAATCAAATGAGTATGGACTAACACGGGAAATGGAAATTGACAATATTGTAGATGGATGGTTTGAAGTGAAACTTCCCTTGAACATGATGAGGAACGACAACTGACTTGGCAGCATTGACTCGATGAGTACCGAGAATGTAATGTGATGACAATAAGATCACTCTTCGACTAGATGAAAAAGTATGGCGACACATGGAATTGGTATGACTTAGAGACATGCAGATTACCCAACTGTAAGATGAAACACAAACATGTGCCACAAGGGAAACAATAGCTTCCATAAAGGATTCCCAAAAACTTGACCCACTTCCTTCAATTTCCCCCCCACCCAGATAGATGAGTACCTCTTTTTCATTTAATGAGCTTGAGGGTAACACATGCTCAATATAACTCACCTTTGGTAAGTTCCTCTTCCTTTATTTAATGAACTAGAAGAAGTAAGGGTTTGTTCCCATATGGGTCCTTCAATGTGTAGTTTAGCGAGTCCATAGAAAGAAAACTCAGTGTTTTTTCATGTTTAGAGAGTTTGAAAAGAACTTAAAGGTGACTCCATGGTTGTCCTTCATGCTTGATTAGATTGTTCCTTTTTCATAATTAGTCTCGCGAGGCCTAAAAAGAGATAAAATATCACTCGAAAGATGCCCTTTCAAACCTTTTAATGAGTGTGAAAGAAAGCAAGATCACTCGAGAATCTTTTCATGTTTAGAGAGTCTGAAAAGAGCTTAAAGGAGACTCCAGGGGGTTTCCTTTTTGTATAACCTTTATGAGTCCAAAAAAGTGATAAATTATACTCGGTCACATTCTCACGTATTTATGAGCACGAGAAAGAACAAAGACTAAGTTTGGTAACTTATTTTCATGTATTTACGAGAACGATAAAGAACAAAGACTAATCTCGTTCTAGAAAAATACTACTACATTACGATGGGAATGACCTTCAAACGAGGATCACTCCTAGTAGTGTGTCTCTCTAGAGGTATTTTTCCCTCAACTTCTTTGGCAAAAGTTGGCGGTTTTTCTCTAGCATGATGTCTAGAGGCTGGAGACCTATCCCCCAATCGTCGTTTCCTCCAACGACTCTTCTTCTTTCCTCGTGTAGGTTTCTGGTTACTAATGAAAACATTTTCACTAGGTGAAGGAAAATAAGGTTCAAGTACTTGATCTAGAGTGAGAATCGATTGTAATGGAGTGGGGTCTATTTCATTTTTAATGAGCTTGACAGAGACAATGAACTATGCTCAGCGAGACTAGGTACTACCAACAAATGAGATGAATCAAAGGATTGCCATACCTGAGTCGAAATCATGTTTAAGGTGGAAACCTGCATGGTGGGAGAAGAAGGAAAAGGAAAAACCCCCATGAGTGAGGAATCCTTGAGAAGACCTACACCTACACTCTCAAAATTATTCTGTCAAAGAAAAGGGACATTATTTGCTGTGACATTGTTGAGATGTGGAGTTGTATACTCAAGTTGGTCAACAATGATAATCTTTCCTTGATGTGGAAATCGTAAGATACGAAACACGAAATATGCGATGGAATTCAATGCATAGAACCAACTATGACCAAGTAACAAATGATAATCCAGGGGCACGTCGACTACTTCGATAGCAAACGAAACAGTCTTACCGTTGATAGTCACAATGAAAGATTGAAAAATTCCGTGAGGTTGGAAACCATGTCCATCAAACGATTTCAGGGTGGTAGGGGATGGGGTAAGTATAGGATAACCAAGGGCTCTCCAACAAGGCAAATACATGACACATGTAGAGTCTCCCTCATCCAAAACAGTACGATGGATGTTATTTCCACCATGTTAGCACTTGATTATTTATTTGGGCTGCATCAAATAAATGCCAAGGTAACCTACAAACCAACTTTAGAGCTGGGTACTAGCCTACTCATCTCAGAGATGGATCTCTCCTATCACTTGGTCTTTTATAAATGAATTTTCTTTAACAATTCAATGGCCACGTTTTTTTTTTTTTTTTTAATAATTCTGTTGGCAAGTAAGGGGAGGGACACTTAGGGATATGGAGTTAAAATTTTGAAACGAATGGAAGCACTGAATGGTCTGTAGAACTCTCCAGAGGATAAAGGCTAAATGAGGTGATAAATCTAAGTTATAAATTGTAAATTTGCAGAGTGTAGAAAGAAAAGAAAACATATAACTGCATCAAAGCATTATATAAATGAATTCTGAATTAGTTAGGAAGAACTTAACACAGTTTAAATTGCTTCAGCTGAGAGCATCACAAGATGAATTTTGGGCCTTTGAATATCCAATTTAAACAAAACACAGTGAAAATGAAATAAAAAATACAGGAAATAGATACAAAGAAAGGAGACAAAACTCAGATCATCACCATTATAATCTTTTCATGAAAACTTGAAGACTTCTGCATGTGTATTCAATTCAGCTTTATAAAATTACATTCAAGTTCCAAATAGCTATAATCGTGCCCTTGCACTTCTGCCAACCCTTAATACATTTGGAATTCCTAATATTTATACAAGTTGAGTTCCTTCGGTTTGAAACCGATTACAATGATAAAAATGAAACGTTTCAGTTTCTGAAACTGATTACAATAATTATCAGGAAAATGTTTCATGTTCTGGATTCTGAATCCTCTGGCATTTCAGCTTCTTTCTTTGCCACTTGTTCTTCTATGGTCTTCCACATGTTCTGTCATCTTTAGTGACATCTGGACATCATCTATTGGACCCTGGAAAACTGCTCTTTGTCTTACCCAACCGTAATATCTCCTTCCATTGCAAGTCAGAAGGGATGCCATAATCTATCATTTCTTTGATTAGGATCTCCAGGTCAATGAAGGAAGCATATGTCATGACTGGTAGTCCAATTTTTACTTCTTTGAACTAATTCAGAGTCTCAAAGTCTGTAATGAGATGCTCAAGAAATGTAGCTCCTTTCAGATTTTCCTCCAGGGTTTCAAACTTGGAGTGATCCATTCTGAACTGAGTGAGGCGAGCGTTGTATTCTTCCTGATCATGAAATTTTCCCTTTCCATCCCAAAATGGTGGGAGGCCCTTGATAAACAATTCCTCAAACAAATATTTGAACTCTTGCACACTTTTCTCCATCAGGGTTGCCTTTGTTTGGACTGATTTCAACATGTTATGTTTAGCAATAACCCTCCTGGCCCAGATAATCAATGTAATTCTGTCTTTAGCTCCAATAGTTTGAAGTTATGCAGTAGGAATGGAGTTGAGTAGATTTATGGCATTTTGGGCCCATTTTGATGGCTTCTTTGCCAAAGTTTCATTTAAAACAATGCACCTTCTTCTGGCTGTGATGGCTATGCTGTCTTCATCATTGATGAAGTTTAAATACACTATGAACTTGGCAGCTTCAACAACTATAGAATCCCAGATGATATGCTTTCCCCCTTGCAACATGCCTTTGCCTGTTAATCTCATCTTCAACTTATCTATCCTTTCCTGCAGGGCTTCATTCTCCTTTTGAAATTGAGCCATTCTTTCATCCTTTGCTTGCATCTCCTGGTTCAATTTCTCTATGCTCCCTTTTAACCCTTTGATTTCTCCTTCTTTCAGGATAACTTGTGACATAGCCTCGACAAGTCCTTCAGTGTTTGGCCTAGATTCTGCAACAAAAGGTACAACTATAGCCCTGTTCAACAATTCTGTTTTCTCTTGTGACCACTTCCCCTTTTCTCTTTCCAGCTGCAACTCCCTAGCCTTGTAGTCCAATGCTTATTGACAAAGTGTTTCATTTTCCTATTCTAGAGCAACCAATTCTACTGTTTGTGGATGCTCTATGCCATACATTTTCAATTTCCTCTTCAAGATTTGAATTAATTTGTCTTTGTCATCCAATGAGGATTTCACCCCTTGGGGGCCTTCAGATTCTAGCCTCTTGAATTGAGTTTTTCAAGCTCTACTAGATTCTTTTTCTTGCCTCAATTGACCCTCCAATTTCATTGCATAAGATGACAGCTTTGAATTATTCAAGCTTAAACTCAGGTAATCAGAATATAACATATCACTGGTATTCCTATGGAATTTGACCTTGTCTGGAGCACTGCTGTTGTCATACCTTATCTTGATATCAGATACTTTGTCTTCATCTGCAACTACAATGTTAAAGGTCCTCTTCCCAATATCCCTCACTGTGAATAGAGAAGATTTATGCTGAGAAATATTTTCCACTTCAAGGACTAAATCCCTCATCTCACCCAATGCCGAGTTTCCCTTCTCAACATAATGTTTTACCAAATCTTCTTTAGATTGATAAGATTCCCCAGATGTTTTCTCAAAGATATGTTTTTTGCTGCTAAAGGTTCTTGAGCTGCCTTCACTTTGGAGTTTGCTTTCTTTTTCAACCTCTATAGTTCTAGTGTCACTCTCCACCATATCTATATTTACTTGTTCTTTAGGCTCTTCCTCTTCTAAGTCCACTATCTATGGAGACTGTGAAATCTTCATCTTCTTAGGAGCAGTCTGTTGATCACTGGTGCCCATGGTCTCTGAACTGCTTCTCTTGCTGTAAACACTCATCTTAGAAACTTTGAATATCAGTTTCTGAGGAGCTTGTTGTGTTGACTTTGTTGTAGGGTTTCCTAGACTTGTTGTGTTTGAGTTGGTTGTAAGATTGCTTCCATATCAGCACAAACTTCTAGGTTTTCCAACTTATCAAAACCCTCAACATGTTCATGCTCATAAGGGGCATGTTTGTTCATCAATATTCTCTTGGATATGATTTGATGTGGATCGTATCTTCTTCCCTGTAGCTGTGCAAAACCAAACTCTTTGAGCTTTTCTTGAATCTGAGATAAGAAATATCTGGCTTTGACAATGAAAGGGCCAATGATAAAGGGAACTTGAGGTTGAAGGCTTTGTGCAACTTCAAGAAATGCTCTGTCTTAGATATAATTCTTTGCCTGATGAATTCAAGGGAAAAGACTCTGGGGATCTGAAAAATATGAAATAGATAGGGGGATTCATGACAACCATAAACCCAGATTACTGTTGAGTGCATGGATATTACCCAGTCCCCTATTCTGTTCTCTGGATTTGGCTGCAGATAGCTCCTCATGTCATCTAAAACTCTAGGTAGGTTGGTGTTGAAAATCAAACTGTAAACTATGAACATGAATTTGTTGATGAAGACGAGCAATGTGATCCTTTTACATTCAGTTGATACAAATGTTGCTTCAGGAAATTCTCTTTTATTGGTCTCTAGGAAAAGCTTCAGCAGATAGGTGTAGTATCTGAAATGCCTTATAGAGCGAAAATTCACCAGTTGTTTATGGATATTATTAACTATGAATTGATCAAAACTGATGCGGACTGATAGACTAGACTCTGACTTAAAAAATGTTAAAAGGAAACTGAGCATGACTTTGACCACATGTTTATCATTGTCTAGACCTAAAATTTGACTCAACAAGGAACAATCCCATTGGATTTCAATAACCACTATACTTAGATTCATTGGAAAAGACAGACTCTCTGAAAAATGTTATGGTTTGACAATTGTCTGTAAAAACAAATCTCGGACCTCTGATGGACATTCTCTGTATACCCTAATTAGCTTTTCTCCATTAAAAGGCTCAGAATTTGTGGAAAAAGACTCTGGTATACTGAGGGAATCTTGAGTTGATAGAATCTCTACCCTACACATGACCTTAGACCCTTGTTTATTCACGATGACTTTTTCTTCATGTGAATATTGTTCAATGCACCAACCTATAAATTCGGGAAAAGGGAAAGATATTTCGACAACATAAGGGACTATGGTGGCCTGGACGACTTCAAGGAATTGTATACACCTTCCTACATTATTGGATAGATTGCTTATGGACACAGAGATGGGAGAAATGGTGACTTTAGTATCAAAGATGTCCAAATCTCGGTCAATTAGGGCTTCTTCATTTGTCACAGGATCTTGTTATGTTACTGAAGTTATGATAGGATCCATAGCTGTGACGAAAAATACCTGGAAATGAGCGGAAATGGCGTGCAATTGGCGTATTGTCGAGATGCAGTTGAACGAGGGTGGTCGCGCCAAGTTTCAAATGGTCCAGTGTTCAAAAAATAATAAAATAACCAACAAAATGCCCTATTATACTTTTCAAAATTTCAGGGGCATGAGGAAGTGGTTTGCGGCAACCCTCTTTTCACCCTGAAATGCACCTGGTGGCACCACATATCGCTAAATGAAAACCACGGTTTTGATTTCGGCCCTCTTTCCAAAATTAACCTCCATGCAGTTTCTCCCCCTGAAATCATCCTCGACTTTTGATCTGGAGAGTTCACGATCTACGATGCGTCGGGCCTATCATTTAGCGCTCCTGCCAGCTTTAACCTCTCCCTGCCATATTTATCCCCTTCTCTAGTTTGTCGGGCTTCCAAACTGGTTTATCACGATGCCAGATCCTGAAATCTCGATTTCACATAAAAAAATTAATGGTGACTAACACACCAATAAAAACTTGAATTTGGAATGCTAAGTGGTGGGAGAATCTCTCTTTAGAATAATCCAGATTAAATGTAATCAAGTTCGAATCCTCATGATCCATGGCTCTAATGGTTGATTCTACGTTGACTTGGACAGTGTTGTAGAACTTCGAGGGTTGATATAGCACAAGGCGCTTGTGCCAAATATTCAACTATGTTGTAGTTTTGGGTAGCATGAGCATTAGGATTAAAAGTAACTTTTCAAATTACACTCTTGGGCGGGTGCAATGCTGCATCAGAAATCAACTTCTCAATCTGAAGCAGATTGGAAAATGGAGGAGGAGTAGAGTTAGAAGGTTGGTTGATAGCCTTCCCTTTAGTCTTATCACCTGAAGGAGTGTCATAGGTATTTGCACGAGTTGTGACATTAACTATATTAAACATGTAAACCTCAAAGACACTTGTGGAAGCATCCCCATGGTGGGAATGACCTGGGTCTCCTCCTTGCGAAGGGAAAGGGTTTTGTGAAACCAAATGTTTTTGCTGAACCAGTTGGGATGTACCCTTTAGATATTTAGCGACAACCTCATGATGAGGACAATATTTCATGTAGTGGTCTTCCTCACAAATCATACAAGGAGATTTAGGTTTCCTTGTCGGTTGAGTATCAACAGACTTAGGATTATCCTGCCCGTTAGAAGATTTCTTGGATTTTCCCTTGTTTTTCCTCTTACCTCTTGGTTGCAGAGATGAAGTGGATTGGACTGCATTCACCTTGAAGGTTTGAGCAGGAGTGGAAGTAGTTGTGGTGTTTGGAATGGAACTAGATTCCAGAGCAGGTTTTGACAGATCATTTGACGGACGATGAGCATTAGGGATCAGATCATAAAGTGTGACGGAGTGGGAGTAAACCAAGTACAAATGCTGTGCACAACTAATAGCCTGCTCCTTAGTAACTACGCTTCCCATAGAAACATCACGGGCGATGGGAGGAAAGAGCGACTTTGCAAACCAATCCACGAGGATTTGGTCCAGAATTGGAGCTTTAATCAACCGTCTCCGTCATCTCCACTCATGAATATGATCAGAGATGTGGGTAGAAGAGGATTGCCGGAGAGAGGCAACAAATTATGTACCGGTATCGTACCGTATAGGCAATTGAAAATGCATCAGGAAAGCCATGGAAAGAGAGTTAAAGTCGACAAAAGAGTTATGCGATAGTTCAATGTACCATTTCATTGCTGCACTTGTAAGTGTTATATGAAAAAGTCTAAGACAAATGGAATCGTCCATCAAAGAGTTGGAAGAACACCATAAGTGGAAAGTCATAACATGATTGTTAGGATCCTCCCTAGGTTTCCTGTCAAATTTTAGAATGTCGGACGGTAATTTGCTAGGGATGGCGGGCCAAAATGGGGCATGAAGGATGATATCGTTTGTTAAACGTGACTGATCTAGAAGATACAACGTAGCCAAGAATGGTAGCTTCCAGTTAGGTTTTTGATACTGTTGATAACCATATTGCATGGGAACACCAATAGGACCGTATTCAGGTTGTGGCAAGATGACAAAACTATATGGTCCTCCCATATAAGGTGGTTGTTCAAGTTGTCCACCTATGTAAGGTGGTTGTCTTGTTTGTCCACCCATGTATTGTGATTGAATAGATGGACCTCCTACTTACTGTAGTTGACCTGTTTGTCCCCCTATGTATGGTGGTGAAAGGGACTATTGCGTTTGAATCGTGGGGTTTACGGATTGATAGGGCATAGTTCCTTGTGTAGGAATTCCCGCTCAATTGGGTTGATTCCACAAAGGATACATAACTCCTGGATATGGATGTCCAAGATATAGACCAATGGTAGTAGGGATAGAAGGACTTGTAGGAGTGGTTTTTCCCCATGCTTGTTGATGTTGCAACCATGTAGGTTTCCCCCCAGTAAAAATTTTCCCTGCAACTGAAGGTTGCCCCCTAGTTGAAGGTTGGCCTCCTATTGAAGATTGACCTCCAATGTAGGGAGTACTAATTTGTGATGTGTGAGATGGAGGTTGAGTAGCTTGTGTAACCATAGTTGTGTGAACAAATTTACTGCTAGCCATTCGACCGATGGGACGACCAAGTAAATAACTTGGCGTGTGCATGTGTGGAAAAAATGAAGCAGGAATATTATCCGACTCATGTGCAAGAGGAGATAAATGTGCAAATGGTTGAGTTAGGGTCAGCTAGGTCACCGATGTTTCTGGTAAAGAATAAGCACCAACAGTGTCAACTACAGGAGTTGTGGAAAAAGACAAATTCTAATTCCTTCAGGAAAACCAAAAATTGGTGGGTTTATGCCAAATGATGGTGTAGTGGTTGAACCGGGTGGCAAATAGTAAGAAGAAAGGGAATCAACGTATCTCATGGATGATGGATCAAAGAGTAATTGGCCAAGTGGATCAGTAAATGAAGGATTCACAAAAGATGCCAAGCTTTCTACGAAGGTTGGGACCAGTTCTTCAACGTGATGGCCACTTCCAGGAGTGACGCTCCCAGTTTCAGAAGTGTGATCTGCGATCACTGCTTCGTAAGAAATATTATGTTGTGGTTTCTGAGTATTAGGTTCCATACCTTGTATACTGTAAAAATTCTGATCCTAAGGCCGACTATGCAAAACAAAGAAACACACTCCGATGAAAACTAAAAGCAATCAACCAAGCAACAACAGATTTAAGGATCTTCCAAAGAAGGGATATCAAGCCACCAATGAATAAGTGAGAAGCAACTACCCCGACCTCCACATAACAACCCTTCTTAGTGCAAGCAACCCTTGCAGCTTTCACAGGATCAACCTCCAAGGGTATTGAGAGTGTGATACAATGTCTACCCTAGGTACCATGGGAATCCCTCCATAGTCACCTCTATAGGTACCTAGGAAAGGCCACTAAGGTTTCCAAATCGTAGTCAGCCTCCGGGGGGGTAAAGTCAACAGTTGGGACTGAACGTATGGGTAGGATATCAAAGTCTAAAGTTTTTCAAGACAACTGAAGATAAGTGGACTAGTATGATTCCAGAGGACCCTGAATGGATTCATAGTTCATGAAGCACCGAGACCAAATGGAACCAATGGTTTCTTAAGAACAACCCCCAATATACGATATTTCCGCTATGATTGGTTAAGCTTTGGAGGGGTAATCTCCGCTTCTCTCTCGCATGCGACCTCGTGTTTATCCCCTATGTGAGAGGGGGTTCTTGGTTATGCTTATACAAAAGTTGGATTTATACGCTCTTTGGTGTTCTACAGTCACTTTAGTAGTCTTAGACAATTTACTCACTTCACCTAGTCTAAAGACACTAATCCTAAGCTATTGTTGGTGTGCTAAAAAAAATAAATATTCAAGTTGATTTTATTAGAGCGTGGTTGATTTTAATGGATTTTAACTCAAAGGGCTTCATGGAGATGAAAATGATGATGTGTAAGAGACTCGACTCCAAAAGAATGCAAAATAATGATATGTTTTTCTTTCTTTCAATGAATTCTACGTACGGGAAGGAGAAGAGTTCTATTCTTCTTAATACAAGAAAGCACTCAAAACAATGTAACTTTCAATTTCTAGGATCAATATGATTCCAAAATACCAAGCAAATGTTTTAGAAAACTGAAATGCACATGCACAACTAGCTCTTTTTCCAAACATAAACCAAAGCAAACTTCCCAATGAATCCAAAATTTCTTCGTTTGATTAACTACACAAGGAGATACAAAAACTTTTCGCTTCTTAACTTTGAGATGAAAGAGATATAAGTTTGATACAAAGAACTATGAGGAAAAAATAAATCAAACAAGGCGCACTCAAAGTGATGTGAACTGAAAGAAAACAAGTGGCAGATAACCTGTTCAATCAAGAAATCAATGATGCAAAAGAGAAAGAAGACAAACACTCATGAAAATCCTCAAACGATGAGCAAAAAGAAATATAAATCAAGCTAGGTTGTCATAAGAGTCCTAATCATACGAAAAGAGAAATGTTTCAAATGAAGACAAGAAGTATCAATACCAAGAAACCTTTGTAAACCTTAGTTGATGAACATTTCTAAACAATCAAGCAATTTGAAATATTTACGAGACGAATATCATATAAACTCAAAAGGAAAAAAGAACCAAGGGATCATATTAACCCAAGGGGATCACAACTAAGAGAAAATTTTCAAACTCAAAGGATAAACAAAAATGAATGATGAATTCCCAACTCTTAGCAAAACAAAGTCAAGAGTATTCAAAGGTCTCTGAGCAAAAATCTCCTCAAGATTAGACTGAGAAAAAGTGAGCAGAAAGGGGCAGAAAAAACCAGAAAAGGAGATCAGTGCTCTTGTATCCAAAGGGACAGAGTGATACAACGCTCTGGTATAAACTACATGGGAGCATTGATAATAGATCAATGCTCTGGTATACACAGTAGAGGAGCATTATCCTTCACAAAAACTTAGAAATAAGGCTTAAAACTCAGAAAATTTTGCCCAAAACTTTGTTAAATTTTCAATGAAGAAGAGAGAAAGGGAAGTAGATTAGAAACAAACAAAAAATATGATCTAAAGGTGGGAAAATCTCAGATGATCCAAGGAAAGACAAGTCAATGTCCTTCCCTAGTGGAGTCACCAATTTATGTTACATAATAATTGCCTTGTGGATAGATGAATCTTCCCTTGGAGTACATACCTCTAATACCAAGATAAAAAAACACAAGTGGAAACTAACATCCCTTTGAATTTAGTTTAACTAATCAGAAAGAGAGAGAAGGAGAAAGGTGTGATGCACCTAGTTTCGAAGTTTGTCCCCGCTGCTTCCAATATGAGCTTGATCTCCAAACTCCTTAGTGCAACTTGATACCTGCAATGCAATAGACAACAAAGAGAAACAAAGAAATCCTACTCTACAATATTAGATTAAACAAATTCATCTATGAAGATTGAAGGAACAATATATAAGCACATGCAAGAATACACAAGCTTGAAGGAAATAGGCCAAGTATATTAAAATGAGAACCCAAAGAGAATACTTACAAACATGGATGATGACGCAACATTCCTCCAAGCTCCCCTCGTCCAACCCTTGCATGATGCTACCAATACCATAAGTTTGATATCTAAAAGATTCCTCCTTTCTCCATGTAAATCCTTCATTATATAGGATTTGGAGGCTTAACCACCAGGGAGAAGATCACTTACTAGATCCACTAAAATGGGATCTCCAATATTTTTAGGGAGAAAATATCTCTCAAGGATTTTAAGGAGGAAATATCTCTCAAGATCCACCAAATTAGGATTTTGGTTTGAGAAAATATCTCAACCATCCATGAGATTCTCAACCTCTCCTTGAGATTAGGAAACTAAATGTGAGGTGGATTCTCAGACTTTTATGACACTTGTGACACTTAGGGTGAGGTAATTAAGTGTGGCATTTTGATGTGTAACATAGATGCATACTTCAATATCCTTATTCTCAATTGAATTTGACAAATCTTCCCATGATTTATATTATGGGAAATATGGAAGGATCATAATAGAAAAATATTCAAAGCTGACTCCCAATATTTGAATGTTATTTGGGGAAAGATTAGACAGAACATTGAAGATACCATCTCAAAAGAAAAATGGAGCCTTGATCATGACCTTAATTGTTCTCCCTAGGAGCGTGACCTTTTGTCTGTTTGGTTACCTTCCTCCCCATTTCCTTCTCTCCCTTTGTCTGGTTTCCCTCACAAACCCTCTATCCCCTCGTCTTGGTCCCCCCCCCCCCCATGGGTTCATCAAAATTAATTTTGATGGTGCCTTTAAAGATTATCCAGGGCCTGCCAATTATGGAGGAGTCTTGAGGGACAACAATGACAAGATCCTTCAAATCTACTATGGTTACTTGGGAATCAATTCCAAGAATGTGGCTAAACTTTGGGCCATGTTCAGAGGTCTGGGAATTTCCCAAAGGCTACAATATTATCAAGTTATTGCATACAGGGATTCCAAGCTCATTATCCAGTTGCTCACCAAACTCCAATGGGGCTCTTCTACCTCCAGACTCTCCACTCATTGGTGATTGGAATATTTGATTCACTTGCATGGCTCTCTCTTACTGTGTATCTCCAGCCTTGTCCCATCCCATGTTAAGAGACATGCTAACAAATTCATTGATCTCCTTGCTAATGCCATCTTTGATAAACCCCTTGACGTTTGTTGACACTACCTGGGACGAGCTCCCTCTCCTCCCTCTCAAGTAGTCTTGTTTCTCTCTTCCACAAGCTCATATTCCTTCCCCAGATGGGGTTCCACCCAACGTAGAAGGTAATGTGGCTGGCATGGTGGAGCTAATGCCTAGCCTGAGGCAACAAATGGCTACGCTCAACATGCAGCACGACACACCTAACCCTTCACTAATCCATCAAAACATAATGTAGTTGCCTCGTGGTGTACGCTCGAGGTTCCAAGATGATGGGAGTATTGATGGAGATGAGTGTGGAAGTGCTTGGTGTGATTGACCACTTTGGCCTCACGAAGTAGATGATGTCCCTTCTATTAACCACCATTTCAGCCAACATTTCTTGGTTGTCCATTCTTGAAACAAAACCAGAATCGACAAAGACAACTCTCTATATAAGTACATTTATGCATTCAAATACAATGGGAATTACAACATTATTGCAGTTTCCCAGTTGTTAAAAGTACAAAACCAGAGTTGGGTTGGAATTTTAAAAATGGCGAAATATGGGTGGCTGAAATCGATCTCGGGTCGATCGACATTTACCCTGCTGCTCATAATGCTTCTCATGTTGTCAATAGTCCTGTTAATGTTGTTGGTGCTTGGGACTCTTTCACTACCGATCAACAACAAAAATTCAGATGATAACAACAATTCCACTCTTCTTTGTCTTGACAGTGCAATCTCGTCGAGCAATGAGAGTAATAGGGAGGATTTTTCTGAAAGGAACATCTTTTATCATGTGCCATTTCACATGAAATTTTTCTTTCCACCCCACATAAATTACTGATCACCTGCTTGACAAAGGGAGCTCCATATCCTTCAATCCCAAGGCATAGTAAGCTAAGGCTTGTTGGTCTATACAATTTTAGTTTAACTTTTAGTTATGCTTGACAAAGGGAGCTCCATATCCTTCAATCCCAAGGCATAGTAAGCTTAGGCTTGTTGTTCTATACAATTTTAGTTTAACTTTTAGTTATATTAATTTAAAAGAATACATAATGAATTTC
>ML781028.1:925899-945938 GCA_009831015.1 Picea engelmannii | reverse complement strand
ATAAACATTAACCAACTATTTTAGTTTACTTAATTTTTTAAAAATTATTTCACTTTAGTACATGCATTATTAAACATTCATTAACTTTTGCTTGATTTACATTTAATAGAATAGAAAAAAAAATAAAAGTTGTAAAACATATAAAAATTTAATATTTGCAAAATCATTAAAAGATTCATTATTAGTCTCTTAGGTATTAGGGTCTAATGTTCTTTCTTTCATGGCTTAAAACTTAGGTTAACATTCTCGCCTCTTTCCACCTAGCCTCACAGAAGGAGAAGTTGTTGTTGAAACTTTATAGTTTCGACATCAACACTTTCGACGATCAATCATATCATTATGCAATTGCCTGGTGGGGTACTTCCAGAGTTGCGAGAGGATGGCAGTAGTTATGGAGATGAGTGTGGAAGCACTTGGGGGATCGAACATTCCATCCTCATGAAGCTAATGTTGCAAGTCTTGTACCCTAGCCCCGATTTGACACCAGAATTGGATATGGTGTGGGACATTCGGTTGAAGAGAGAGACCTTATACATGAGGAGAGGATGCACCCACGACATCTCATTATTCAGGAATTCATGATTATAATGAATGTTGAAAGCTAGGTCGGTTGGCTGCTAGGCAGTATTTTAGATCGAGAAAGGACAAATAGTTGGGGTCGTTCTTTGGTAGATGCACATATCTGGTGGATTTTGGTTTACTCTGATTTTTTGTATAGTTGGCTAAGCTTTCTTCTTTCTCTCGTCTTTATAGATATGGCACCAAGAGGAAGGAATCCTCATTACCCCTATGTGAGGTTGTCCCATGCAACTAAGGCAACAATGGATGCAAGAAATTTTTATGAATACTTTGTTCCTAAGGAGGGAAAATCCATAATGTCGGGCATGGAAGCAAAAGTTCGTTTGATTAGGGAATTCAATGATGATGAAGAGGTGGAGTTCCAGGTGGGAGGATTAATCCCTAGTCTTGGTTGCACCAGGACCATGATTGTTTCGTTCCCTAGAACTGTACTGGCATACAAAAATTATGGTTTCCTTAGCTATGCTACCAAAGGAGGAGGACTTCCACTAGCTCAAAGGTAGAATGAAAGCTCTGGAAAGTCAACGCTTACTTGATTAAGGTGGTGACTTGGATCGCTCGTCGTCATGGAGTTGCCTTCATTCGTCTAGTTGGCAATCAACTTGGTCCTGGAACTTTTGATGCTACTTCTCCGCTAGGCGACTCGAGATCCTCCTTCCCTCAAGTTCCTCATGCCTAGTGATCAATGGTTCTTTGGTTATAGTCTTTCTTTTGTTATCTAGTTTTAGATGTTGTAGCAAATTATAGTAGTGGATATAGACCGGTTATGATTTATGTTTTCAATATTTTAAGACATATGCTATGTTCTCTAGCCTAGTTTCACCTCTGGGGTAGGTTTATTCTGGGGTTTTTTTATCCCAAGAGACTGTCATGGTCTCTTTGGGATGGGGACAATATTGCCTCTCTTGTATGTCCATAATTAATATAGTGGTTACTTACAAAAAAACAATTAAAGGATCAAAGGGTGTGAAAAGACATTAACAATTAAAACCTTAGTGGCTTCCATCCCGAAAAACCTTAATGGCTTCCATCCCGAAAAACCTTAGAACCCCAAACATCAAACGACCACTTTTGACAAGATATCTTATTATATAATTACCTTTGATAATATGTTTGTCATATATTTTCCTTTAATAATATGTTTATTGTATTGACATTCATTTTATTTATATTTTATATTTTAATATTTGTGGGCTTTTTATTTTTGTAGTTTATTCCTATGGTAAGCACATTTATTTTATTATGTAGAGATTTTTGACATAATATTTTTCTTATTTCTATTTGCATTTTATTCTATGTTATTTGATATCAATATTACAATGTAGTTCACATATATAGTTAACATATATGTGTCTATATAAATGCAACTTACATACACACACATACACATTGGGGGCGTGACATAACCTGCAAGCATGGAGCACACGTAAATCAAGGTGAGAATCAAATTTGAGACCTCCTTTACATATTTTTTTCCATTTACACGACACTTGCTAATATATTTATATTTTAAGTGAAATTGATGTTGAAATATTTTACTTAAAGTTAATATTAAAATATTTTTGAAATTAAGTTATGTGTCAACTCTAGATTAAACATGGATGGAAAGAATTACACATCTCCTTATACTAAACAATACATCATTAAAATATTTTAACCATAACACATTTTTAATTATTTTATATATTATACAAAATTGATATTAAAGTATTTTATTTAAAATAAATATTAAAATAATTTATTTATGATTAATATTTAAATATTTTAATTATTAATAATATTTTTAAAAATATTATACATAAATTGTAAATATTTATTTATTAATAATAATAACCCCTCTGGATTTGAACCTGTAACTTCTTAAAAGGAAACACATATTCTTAACCATTAGTTCCACTCAAGCTGTATTTTAAAATATTCTTAACAATATTTTTAAAAATATTGTAAATATTTTATTTATTATTAATATTTTTAAAAATGTTATAAATAAATTAAATTGTAAATTTTATGCTACCACAATTTCAATTTAAATTAAGATCAACTCTTTCATAACTCTATTGTACTTCTTGAATTAAAATTGTACTTCTTGTAGTAATTTACAAAGAGAATTAAATTACTACCCACGAAAGAGAAGAGAATAATACGAATGACATTCCCTACCCACACGAAAAAGGGATGAGGTTCCACTTTGTCTCATTCCACTTACCATTTAAGAACTCTTTGTAAAAAATGATTTTTTTGGGAAGATTATGGTGGTGAGAGTATCTTTAAAATAGAGGATAAATTTAAGTTACATGTTAATAAATAAAGGTTATAATAATAGGGATAGAAAATAAAATCTTTTAGCTATGAATATTTTAAAATATTGGAAAATGTAAGAAACAATGTTTATAAATTTGGTGTTCTACTTTATATGCACAAATACATAAATGGTGTTATATATATGGTAAACTTATCTATGTATTTAAAGTTTAATTGAAGAAAGAGAGAGGTTATTTTCATGTATCGAAAAATTGTCTTAGCCTCAAATGGATGTCTTAGTCTCAATTTTGAGTCAAATTTATTGGTTCATTTTGTATAAGCTATTGAGTGGGCCTAATGATTAAGAACATGTGTTTCCTCCTAAGAGGTCACAAGTTCAAATCCAGAGGGGGGTAGAGTATGTATACCTTCGTAGACTTTACTAGTCAAATTGCTGGGCGGAGGGGGTCCCTTGTCCCTCAAACAAGGGTATTGGCATTTCAGATATAAACCTACAAATAAATATTGCATTGTAAAACCAAAGGTTATAGCATAAACCAAAGGTTATAACATGTTGGTACAATTAGTAGTTCATTTACACTCCAAAAATAATGATTCCTATGCACAAATATTCACGACATTTTGATGAATCAGAGGATGGTAGGTTATGAGAGAAACCAAGGTCAGTTTTTCATCTTCACTCATAAAATATTCTGTGCAAAAATAGGCATAGGCAAGAGATGCGTAGTAAAACCCTCAAAATGTAAAAATTATTTGTAAAACATAACCCAATGTTGTATTATACCTTAGATTTGAGTTGTGCAAGTTGTTGGGGATCTGGTTTATCATAGTAGACCTGTTCATGTTGTTTATTTTGCAATTGCAAGTTTAAAAAGGGTGGCTGTGCAAAAGAGACAAAGTTTTCCTTGTAATTTGCAAGGTATAAATTGTACTAAGTGACTAAATAAAAATGCACGCCCAAGCTTCCTTGTAGCTCCAAAATTTGTTTTATAAGTTTTAAGATGGGGTTATATAAATGGTAAATTTATCTATGCTTTTAAAGTTCAATTGAAGAATATGAGAGGTTTCTTTCATGCACCTAGAATTGAGATTTCATGTAAATTTGAAGGGAAAATTGCCTCAGCCTCAAATGCACGCCCTAGTCTCAATTTTGAGCCAAATTTAGTGGTTCATCTTGCATAAGTTGTAGTTTGTGATTTTACACCTGTCTATAAACTTATATTCACATTTTCAAACATAAACCTACCTGGTGTGCATAAAGGATACAAATTTCATTGTAAAACCAAAGGGCCAAATTGTTAAAGTTTGCTATATTAAACTACATGCCCAAAGTTGGCTAAAAATCAATAATTTAGGGTTTAAGTTGTAAATTGATCATTCCAATATTTATAACCTATTAGTACAATTAGTAGTTCATTTACACTCCAAAAATGATGATTCCCATACACAAATATTCCCAACATTTTGATGAATCAGAGGATGGTGCATTATGAGAGAAACCAATATAGGCAAGAGAAGCATAGTAAAAACCTCAAAATGAAAAAAATGTTTGTTAAAAGTAACTCAATGTTGTATTATACCTTAGATTTGAGTTGTGCAAGTTGTTGGGGATGTGGTTTATCATAGTAGATTTGTTCATGTTGTTTATTTTGCAATTGCAAGTTTAAAAAGGGTGGTTGTGCAAAAGAGACAATGTTTTCCTTGTAATTTGCAAGATATAAATTGTACTAAGTGACTAAATGAAAATGCACACCCAAGCTTACCTGTAGCTCCAAAATTTGTTTTATAAGTTTTAAGATGGAGTTATATAAATGATAAATTTAACTATGCATATAAATTTCAATTGAGGAACATGAGAGGTTGCTTTCATGCACCTAGAATTGAGATTTCACATAAATTTGAAGGGAAAAATGCCTCAGCCTCAAATGCACTCCCTAGTCTCAATTTTGAGCCAAATTTAGTATCTCAACTTGCATAAATTGCAGTTTGTGATTTTACACCTCTCTATAAACTTATATTGGCATTTTCAGACATAAACCTACCTGGTGTGCGTAAAGGATAAAAATTGCATTATAAAACCAAAGGGCCAAATTGTTAAAGTTGGCTATATTAAATTGCACGTCCACAATTGGATATGAATCCATAATTTAGGATTTAAGTTGTAAATTGATGATTACAATATGTATAACCTATTTGTACAATTAGTAGTGCATTTACACTCAAAATAGGATGATTTCTATGCACAAAGATTCATGGCATTTTGATGAATCAGAGGATGGTGGGTTAGGAGAGAAACCAAGGTTAGTTTTGCATTCAAGAGTCATAAAATACTCTTCTGTGCAAAAATGGGCAAGAGATGCATAGTAAAACCCTTAAAATGCAAAAATTGTTTGTAAAAAGTAACCCAATGTTGTATTATACCATAGATTTGAGTTGTGCAAGTTGTTGGAGTTGTGGTTTATCATAGTAGGCATGTTCATGTTGCTTATTTTCCAATTTCAAGTTAAAAAAGGGTGGTTGTGCAAAAGAGACAGAGTTTTCTTTGTAATTTGCAAGGTATAAATTGTACTATGTGACTAAATGAAAACACACTCCGAAGCTTCCCTATACCTCCAAATTTTGTTTTATAAGTTTTAAGATGGAGTTACATAAATGGTAAATATACCTATGCATCTAAAATTCAGTTGAAGAATATGAGAGGTTTCTTTCATGCATCTAGAATTGAGATTTCATATAAATTTGAATTCAAAACTGCCTCAGCCTCAAATGTATGCCGTACTCTCAATTTTGAGCCAAATTTAATGGTTTAACTTGCATAAGCTGTATTTTGTGATTTTACACCTATCTATAAACTTATATTGGCATTTTTCAGACATAAACCTACCTAGTGTGCATAAAGGCTCAAAATTGCATTACAAAACCAAAGGGCCAAATTGTTAAAGTTGGAAAAATTAAAATGCATGCACAAAGTTGGATATGGCTCCATAATTTAGGATTTAAGTTGTAAATTGATGATTACAATATGTATAACTTGTTTGTACAATTAGTAGTGCATTTACATGCCAAAAAGGATGATTTATATGCCCAAAGATTCATGATGTTTTGATGAATCAAAGGATGGTGGCTTAGGAGAGAAACCAAGGTTAGTTTTTCATTAAGAGTCATAACAGACTCTTATGTTCAAAACAAAACTTAGTAATTTGCAAGGTTGAACCTGTACTAAGTGAGAACATTAAAATGCACGCCCAAGCTTCCCTGTAGCTCAAAAATTGTTGTAAAGGTTGCAATATGGAGTTAGATATATTGTAATTAAATTTACATATGTCATTTAAAGTGCAATTGAAAAACATGAGAGGTTGCTTTCATGCAACTAGATTTGGGATTTCATGTAAATTTGAATGCAAATCAACCTCAGAGTAAAATGCATGTCCTAGTGACAATTTTGACCCAATTTATTTTTCATCCAACAAGGCTCTAATAAGACCTTTAGTCACTATTAAAAATAGAGGGTAGATTGAAAACAAGTAGGATAATTAGACTTAGAGATCAAAGAAATGTTTCTTCTTTCAAACACATAAGTCATAACTTATCAAACTATTTAGTGATCAAAGCATATATATATATATATATATATATATATATATATATATATATATATATATATAACTTAGGAAATAACCAAGTGAATTCTTGTTACTAAATTTAAAATTTGGCAACAACACCATTCCATTAGTGTCACATGTACATCTTTGACAGCAATTAACAACAACATACAACAAGAAGAAATGGCAATGAAAAATATCTTTGGAAATACATGGAAAAAATTCTACATACTATTATAGATCATGGTATACCACCTAAATGTTGAAAGAAGTAAAAAAAATAATACAAGTATTAAAAGTATTTTCTTTTCCTACATAAATTTACATGACTTCAATTGAAAATTCATGGTTTTCCCAAGAGTAGTTCCTATTAACTATTCATCCATATGTAGTGAATATTAAAAAAAAATGGGATGCATAGTCAATAATTTAGAATTTTTTTAAGAAAACCTATTATACGTTCATGGAAAATGTTTATATTTAAGTGCAAAAAATAAGTGTATGCATAGCTACAATAATAAATTATGCTACAAGTTTTTTTTATTTTCAATGAAAATATGAAAATTTATAGCCTAAATTTCTTCAAAATAAACAAAATTTAGCCAAATTGGTGAAATTCTATCAAAGAAATGAATGTAGTATTGACATCTACAAGAATTCGCCGAGAACATCTTGATTTATCAACAACCCTTGACAACAAATCATTCCAATATTTATGACTTGTTTGTACAATTAGTAGTGCATTTACACTCCAACAAGGATGATTTCTATGCAGAAAGATTTACAACATTATGATGAATCATAGGATGGTGGGTTATGAGGGAAACCAAGGTCAATTTTTCATTTTTAGTCATAAAAAACTTTGTTATGCAAAAAGACTTTGTAATTTGCAAGGTTGAACATGTACTAAACAACAATATTAAAATGCACGCCCAAGCTTCTGTGTAGCTCAAAAATTGTTTTAAAGGTTGTAATATGGACTTAGATACATTATAAATTTACATGTCATTTAAAGTGCAATTGAAGAACATGAGAGGTCGCTTTCATGCAACTAGATTTGGGATATCATGTAAATGTCAGACTATGCTGACTTGTTGTCATTGATGTCAAATGGTTAATGTCAAGTAATTTCATAGTGGTGTGTTGATGTGTTGTCTTTGATGGATTGATTTATAGATGGATTGATGTGTAGATGGATTTTTGGGTTGTCATTGATGTCATGTCATGGTTGATATCCAAGGTAGTCAATGATCATGGTTAAGGATGCTCTTATGTAGGAAGTACCAATTGGATGAACTACAAAGTGATCCCCTTATGGTTAAATCCCTCACAGGAAGACACTCTTGGATAAAGTTCTCAAAGTGGTCCCCTTATGGTGAAAGCCCTCATGAGAAGATTCTTTGCAAGTCCAAATGGTTAAAGTGTTCTGGACACACAAACCACACTGAGAGGGGGGGCGGGTGAATCAATGTAGGGATATTTTTAATCCTTTACAAAAACAACTTAGTTAGCAATCACCATTTACTCATCGTTCATTACTTTCATTTATAACAAGTTGTATGTAAACACATCTCAGCAACAAACATCATCAATAAGCCATCACCACAAGGAACACAAGATATATGTATAATTTTATTTTATATTATGAACTACAATCCTTGGGGGTTTTTCAACAAAAAATGAATAGAGTAACAACTCCACAAGAGCACCAACTCTCAATACAAGACTCAACACCAATTGAGAAGAGGAATTCAGTCCTCAAGTACACGACTCATCTTGTAGACATAATCCAATCTGTCAACATGTATGTGATATGTTTATATTGCAGCTCGCATATGTACATGAATTACCTATACTGTAGCACGCGTATGTGTGCACCCTGGCCCACTGTCAGCCAATGTACACCTTCAGAAACTAGAGTTTTTGAAACTTCACAACTTCTTCCCTTCAAATTCTTTCTGCCTCTGTCACATCCACTTGTGACCTGTTACTACAAACTACGTGTCACTGCCCAAAATGTACCATAGTCAAAACAAAACCATATCCAATACTATGCAACAACCTATGCATGCTCCTCAACCATACACCATCAAAGATCATGGATATCTCTCAATCAGAACAAAACTGAACTACTCAACCAATCAACTACCATATTCAGAAACCAATATAACCATACAAAGAATGCATCAAGCATTCACCATACCATGAGTAAATTAAGACAATATTTACCCATACCAGAACCTCTGTAGTAGGTTTGAACCTATAGAATGTTGATCTAGAACTTGCTTTAGACTTCATGAACTTGGCACCAACACTTACTCAAATATTCCATGTCTTTCCCAACTGTACACGCCCTTATCTCCTTCAACATGCATATGTACACACTCTGGATCACTACATCTCACATATGTACGTGCCCTAGCTCACTACAACTCGCGTACACATTCAAAAAAATGGGGTTTTCTGAACCTCCGAAACTTTCACCATCAAAATATCAAACTTACGAAACTTCTGATGTGAACATGAGTACCTGCAATGAATCTTACACCAAAATGGATCTTCAATATACTCAAGAGATTCACTCATAAGATACCCTTGCTCTCTTATTTATACTTCTCCAAGTAGCTTCATCATCTAACCAACTCTAACCAACTTCCTTCATTTTGGGGCTAACCCACTTCTAACCACTTGTCCACTTCTAACCCACTTTGATACAAATAGTAAATTCTCCACTTCTAGTTGCAACTAATTCATTTTTAATTGTTTTCTCCTTGCAACCACTTAACCCATGACTAACCACTTTGACTTGTTAATTTATTCTAGGAGCTTCTAGAATAATTTGACCTTCTAGGGGCTTCTAGTCAACACATGAGGGTTCTCCAACTTCACAAGACCATAACTCTCTAACTGTGAGGATTTAGATGACATTCCACATATCAACGAAAATGACATGAAAATCACTATCCATCTAGAATAGTCTCACTTGCAAATTCACTGATCTTCATTACATTATTGCATAATCAAACTTGGGTTCTCTAACCACACTACTAGGATGACTCAACCACCTAACTGTTTGGACATTGCAAGGTGTCTTCCTATGAGGGATTTTACCATAAGGGGACCACTTTGGAGTTCATCAATTTTGTACTTCCTACTAACCATGACAATATAACGATGACCAACCATTACATCAACCCATCTATACATCAATTATATCTATGACCACATGATCCAACAATCAGTACAACAATGATACAATGACAATACTTGACATCAATCCTTTGACATCAATGACAACATAATGCAACAAAGTGGATGAGTAATCCTAGATGTGTGTTTGTGGATGAGTAATCCTAGAAGTGTGGTAAAGGAACCCAACTTTGGTTAAGAAATAATGTAATAAAGATAAATGAATGTGCCAGTGAGACTATTCTAGATGGATAGTACATGTTGTGTCATTTTTGGTGATATGTGGCACGCCACAGAGTCCCTCACGATTAGGGAGATATGGTCTTGAGAAGTTGGAGAACCCTCATGTGGTGTCTAGAAGCCCCTAGAAGGTCAAAGAAGTCAAATTATTCTAGAATCTCCTAGAAGAAGTTGACTAGTCAAAGTGGTTAGTCATGGGTTAAGTGGTTGGAACAAGAAAATAATTAAAAATAAATTAGTTGCAACTAGAAGTGGAGAGTTTACTATTTGTGGAAAAGTGGTTGTGTAATGTCCCCAACCTCCCAGACTGGGCCACGCTACTCAAAACTCTCAATACCATATATATATATATATATAAGCATATGTAAAGCAATTTAAACAGACATCATGGACATTCTGTTACAACACAGATTCATGCAGAATTAATAGTAAATCATACATGCAACAACACATGCAATTCTCATAAAAACAGACATGCGCTGAATACATCATTTGATATTAACACAGAAATGATGCTTATTTTTTAATTGAAGTACACAAACTGCGCGCAGACCTTCCATGAACCTCCCAGCCTTAGACCACACTGCTCCAAGCTATCAACAGTGATTCACCCCTGAGTTGGGACTAAACTCCACCCAAGGTAAAGGAAATCCTAGGCTAGTTTGGGACTATGGAAAGCTGCACAATGCAACGGGAAGGATTCCCTCCAAGGAGCCTACTTACGCCCATCACTCACAGAATATCATTGCCCACATGCCTGTCACACCCCAGGAATATACACCTTCACTGTTCCATAGTCCATCGACTGCTCCACTTCTCTTCTAGGGCTTCAACAACATGTCGGATCAGGAATTATCAGAGCTCTGTAGTTGCTGCTGGAATCCCTCCAGGAGAAATCACTTCCCCAATAATCTCTCTCACATGGAGAGAGTTTCTCACGGGCCTGACAACCTGCCTCTTCAAAACCACAAGCATGGAAACCTGCTTCTTCTGTCTAATTCCTTAGTCAAATGGTTAAGAACAACAACCAAATCGGGTAAGGTAGGGTACGGGCTCAACAAAACTACCAGGGTGTGAAATTACAGAGGTTCACGATGGTAGAGGGTTCAACAATGGAGGAAAAAAAATGGCTAACTATGTGCCTGCTCCATGCCTGAGTGAATGGGCCAAAAAAAATCCTCCAAACAATTAATTTCCCCACATATATTTGCATGCATCCGGGATGACACATGGCTCTCCAGGAGCATGTTTCCTCTCCACTTGGTATTCCTTCACCTCCCAACATAACTTAGGATAAAAGGTTATGTTAAAACCTTAGCCCTTTTAGGAATATATTATAATATTCCTTTGGAGGAAAGCCTTCAATATTAACCCCGTTTCCTAGCCTCTTAGCCCTTCCCTTTCCCTTCCTAATGGAGCTTAGTCTGACATAACTCTTTCTTCATGGTCGGTCTACATGGAATGATGTAATTTTATTAATGATGTAGTATTTACATATACAAAAACCAGGCTCCTTGGCCTTCAACATCTAGGCTCTTCGACCTAATAAACATATAAGCCTCCCAACTTATAAACACTTGTCTCACCATCCTATAAACATCATTACAATTTAGTAGGGGCTTAGCCTTGGGTATTACAATCCCTTTCCCTTATTTATGCATTGTCCTCAGTGCATCATATTTACATATTACAGACAAGATTTCCAAAATCTTCAAAAAGATGCGGGTATTCTGCCTGCATAAGATCTTCATGCTCCCATGTTGCATCCTCAGGACCATAGCAGGTCCATTTGACCTTTACAAGCCCTATGGATCGATTTTGGAGCTGTTTGATTTTCCGGTCCAAAATGCATACCAGATATACTTGAAAAGCGCTTTCTTGCTCCATCTGAATCACATTCCAATCAATAACACGATTATCATGAGGTATATATTTATAAACAATGATACATAGAATACATTATGTATAGACATAGATGCAGGCAATGCAATTATATAAGCTACTAGTCCAATCCTTTCTAGGATTTCAAACGACCCACGATATCTGGCTGCCAACTTGGAAAAGTTTCCCAACTTTAGGGAACTTCTTTTGGCTTTCATCTTCAATAATACATGATCACCCACTTCAAATTCCATATGAGTTCTGCCCTTTTCAGCATAGATTTTCTGCATGTCTTGGGAAACCTTCAAATTCTGTTTTATCTTTAACATTTTCTCTTCCATTTCCTTGAGAAAATCTAGCCCAATCACTACTATATTAGCTGGGTTGTCCCAACTTATTCGTGTGTGGCACCTTCTGCCATAAAGTGACTCAAATGGGATAATCTTCAGTGATGCTTGGTACCCATTGTTGTAGGTAAATTCTACTAAGTGTATATAATATTCCCACTTAGATGGTTTTTCCATCACGTACATCCTTAGCATATCCTCTATCACTTGGTTCACCCTTTCTGTTTTCCCATCAAACTCAAGATGATAGGCTACGATGAAGTTTAGATTTGTTATGAACCCCTTGAACAATCCTCTCCAAAAATTTGAGGTAAACTTTGGGTCTATGTCAAACACAATTGTCTTGGGTATGCCATGCAATTGTGCTACCTCCCTCATATAAATATCAACAACATTGGTTGCCTTGTGAGTAACCTCCATTGGAATAAAATGGGCAGCTTTCGTAAGATTGTCCATCACCACCATGATAGAATCATATTGCTTGCTTGTTTTGGGTAATCCTGTGATGAAATCCATGGTCACCACTTACCACTTCCACTAAGGAATGGGAAATGGCTGCAACAACCCAATTGGGTGCCTATGCTCAGCCTTGACCTTCTGACACTCCATACATTTAGAAATGTACTCAACAATATCCCTCTTCATGCCTGGCCAATAGTATTGGCTCTTAACTGCTGCCACTGTTTTATGATATATTGGGTGCCCAACATAAGACACACTATGCATCTCTTTCAAAATCCTACCCCTCAATTCATGATAATTGGGCACATAAATTTGGTTCCTGTACAAGAGAACTTCATCATTGCCCAATTTAAAATATTCAACCTTCTATTGCATTTTTCCTTGCTGTAGTTTTTTCACCAACTCCATGTACCTCAAATATTCTTTTGCAGATTCAGAAATTATGCCTTTGAGATGTGTTTGATACATACTAATGGCTGTAGCATGCAGTTTATGCACTCTCCTACTGAGTGCATCAACCACTTTGTTCTCATTTCCTTTGATTTGCTTAATATCAAAATCATACTCACAGAGGAATTCCAACCATCCGCTCTTTCTGGAATTTAAAGTTGGCTAATCAAACAAATATTTCAGACCATTATAGTATGTCCTAAGCTCAAACCTCTTTCCCATGAAGTAGTGCCTCCACTTGTTCAAGGCATGCACTATGGCTACCAACTCCAAATCATGAGTGGCATAGAGCCTTTTATGCTCTTAAAATTTTCTGGATTCAAAACATATCACAAACCCATTCTGACTGAGGACTCCACCAAGTCCTTCTTTTCATGCATCGATGCAAACCACAAAATATTCATTTGTATCTGCAATCCTCAAAATTGGAGCACTAGTTAACAACTACTTCAATTTTTGGAAGACCTTTTCACATTCTGTTGTCCATTGAAATTTCACCCCTTTCCTTTGCAAGGAAGTGATTGGGTGAGTAATCCTCGAAAACCCTGTAATGGATATCCTGTAGTAGCCAACTAGACCCATGAAGGATCTGACTTCTGTCACATTCTTAGGTGCCGTCCACCCTTTAATGGATTCAATATTTTCGGGGTCTACTGCTATTCCTTATTCAGATATATATGCCCCAAATAGTGAATTCGATTTTGGTAAAATGAGAACTTGCTCAATTTGGCATACAACTGGTGCTCTCTTAACACTTGTACACCATACTCAAGTGATGCTTGTGCTCTTTTTCTGACTTGGAATATACAAGGATTTCATCCAAAAAGACAATGACAAACTTGTCTAAGTATTCCCAAAAAACACCATTCATTAAGCACATGAAAACAACTGGTTCATTTGATAACCCAAATGGAACTACTATGAACTCGTAATGACCATAACTTGTCCTGAAGGTGGTATTATTGATGTCTTCATCTCTGATCCTTACTTGATGATATCCAAATCTGAGATCAATCTCCCAGAATATCCTTGCATCCTTTAACTGATTAAAGAGATCATCAATCCTTGACAAAGGATACTTGTTCTTTATAGTTACTTTGTTCAATTGTCTGAAGTCGATCCACAATCCCAATGTCCCATATTTATTCTTCACAAATAAGACTGGGGCACCCCAAGGTGACACACTTGGGTGTATATACCCCTTCTTCAAAATTTCTTCAAGCTGCATTTGTAGTTCCTTCATCTCTAGTGTACTCATTATGTAGGGAGTCTTTGATACTGGAGCTGCTCCAGGCATCAAATTTATAGAGAAATCAATATCTCTCTTTAGGGGTAGTCCCGATATCTCCTTAAACACATCCTTGAAATATTTCAGTACTGCATGATCCTTTAGATTTGGCACCTTATCCTTAGGTTCTTCCTCCATATGAGCTGCAAATATTTGGTAGCCCTTCCTGTAACACTTCTTCAACTGCATTGTTGAGATCTCTCGGATAGTAACTTCCCTAGGAATTCCTTGGACTGTTCTTGGGTTCCCTTCCTCATCCAGGAATGTAAATGCCTTGTTATGACAGTCCAAGACAACATGGCGTTGGTCCAACCAATCCATACCAATTAGACAATCATATGAACCCAATGGTAGGATGTTCAAATCTTCCTTGGTACTTATCCCATTCATGTCCACTAGACATTGTTTAACCAGCTCAATAACTTTTATCTTGGTTCTTGTAGCCAACTATACCAACCAATATTTTCCATGTTTTCTTCTTGGCAATTGCAGTATTTCCACTACCTTAGGATATATATAGCTATGACTAGCTCCTAAATCTATTAAAATAGTAAAGGCATGGTTATTGATCATACCTTCTACTTCAATCATGTGTGATTGAAACTCAGCTTGCTTGTTGTACAGGGCTGCATAGATCCTTGGAACACTTCTACATATGTCCTCCATTATTTATGCTTGCTGTACATTGTGGATAAATCTCACTTTGTCACTTTTGTGAGGACAATCTCTGTACTTATGGTCTCCTTTACAAACCCAACATTGAATGGGTGTCTGCCTTGGCCTTTGCCCACCTACCTCAACCATTCTGTGCTCTCTAAAAGATGGATGCCCTTGAGGACTATTTCTGAAAAATGGTGCCTTGTTCCCCTTCTACCTCTATTCCCTCTTAAACTTCTTCTTGTCTTCCCAAGCTCTTTGGAAAGTCGGATTTCCCTTATGCTGATCATACAAGCACTTGGCTCTCCTTATGGTTTCCTATAAAGTCTTGCGATCATCATATTGAATCTTTTCACTAATGAAAGATGGTAGCCCACTTAGATACCTCTGAATATTTACTGTCTCATCCTTGATGAAGGAGACATACTTCAACAGTTCTAAAAATATCGTTTCATACTCATCAATGGCCATGCTTCCCAGTTTGAGTTCAAATAATTATTTCATCTTTTTGTCATAATACCTTTTGGTTAAGTATTTCTTCTCAAAATGCTTCTTAACTTCCTTCCATGCAACATTCTTCTCTCTGATGTGTTGCACTTGCACAAGATGATCCCACCTCATGGATGGCTTTCCTTTTAGCTGATAAATATCAATTCTTCCTTATGCATGAGAAGAATAGTTATGCAATTGGAAGTACTTCCTCATACCAAGAAAACATGTCTCAACATCTTCATCCTTCTTGTGTTCACCATCAAAAGTAGGAGGTTTGATCTTGTTCATTTCTCCTTTCAATGCATCCACCCCAGACCTCCTATACTTCATGATAGGGAATGGAATTGAGTGGCTATGTGCTCTCCTAATGGAATTCCTTTGGGAGTGATGGTGAGGTCTTCTACCACTCCTTTGTTCTTGTTTTCTCATCAGGGGATTCTGTGGCTTCCTGATTTGCTGGAGACACTCTCCTTATCCAATTTCTTTTCAATTATGTCCAAGCTCTGCATTAAATTCAGATTGAAGTCTTCCTGCCACTCTTTAGATTTCATAAGACTTTCATTATCATCTTTGTGACTCTGTACATATTTCTGCAATTTTCTAATGGTCTCTACCATATTCATGTTATCATCATTTCCTTCACAATGTCCATTGGAGTTCATTCCTTCCATACCCAAATGGACATCCATTCCTTGGAATTCATCTTCCTAGATGTAATCCCCCTTTGTATCATCCATCTCTCGACACTCTATAATGATTATGATCTGACAACTATTAATTCTGCAAAAATGTGCAAGCAACATAACTTTGTCAGGCTAACGGTTCTTAATAGTTGAATGAAAACACAAACCATTTTGATTCATTTATATATCCGACTTGTTTTTTGTTGATTTCCTAAGAAATTGACTGTTTAGTGTAAATGTGTTGAACCTGCACATAATAGATCTAGCTAGAAAATACTACACACATTTGTAGAGAGAAGTTGAGAAATAAGAAGAAGGAGAGAAAGAATGGAAGAATTCTCATTAACCATTGTGAATAATGAATAATTTACACATGATATACTCTTCATAACTCAATGAATGCGCACTGGAGGAGAACCAATGTGCCACAGTGGTGGTCTAGAGTGATCTGGACAAACACCAACATTTACAGGAGTGAACTACCACCTAGCTGAGTTAACTAGTCAACTAATATTTAGTTAACTGACTGAACATAGAGTAGTGAGGAGTAGATCAAGGAATCAAGGGTAATGCACCAGTTTGGTGATGATCCCAAGGCAAGTGCACATCAACATGGTGATGATTGCAATGTTGCATGGTGACAAAACCAATGCAACATCTAAACTCAACTCAACTAGTCAAACTGAAAGAGAATATTCTCCAGGTGGAATATTCTCCCCTAAAATATAGGAGACTGGATAATGACTAATTATGACTAATAAATAAGGAAAAACATTAGGAAAAATAAATCCTAGGTGTGTGTGAAGTAACTCCAACACCCCCCCTAAACATCACTATAGTGAAAATAAAGAATTGGTCTCGACAACGAGGCCATGTTAGGTACCCAAATACAAAAGATACACTGAAATAAAGTGAGGAAAGAGGGAAAACCTCATGGGAACCCNCCCCCCCCCCCCCCCCTCAAGGTACAATGTATGTAAAAAGAAGAACTACAGTTGCTAGTCAACTGTGTCCTTCACTCCAAGACGACTTCACAGAGAATGGAACTTCTGCTCAGTGAAGGTCTTGGTGAAGATGTCTGCCATCTGTTCTCCTGAAGGAAATAACTGTAGGTCGATGATCCCCTCGTGTACTAAGTCCCAGATGTAGTGCATGTGGATCTCGATGTGATTTTTCCGCTACCTCTAAACTGGATCTCTGTAGAACTTCAGAGTGCTATGGTTATCACACCAGATGACGATCAAACGATGAAACTGAATTCCCAACTCAGTGAGAAAATGTTGTAGCCACATAGCCTGAATGGTTATGTTAACTACCCCTCTTTACTCTGCCTTGGTTGAATATAGAGAAATGGTGGCTTGCTTCTTGCTTGATCAACATATGGGCCCAGAACCAAGACTGAGTGAGTAACTAGATGTGGACTTGCAATTAGTGCTATCGCCAGCCCATTCAGAATCAGTAAACCCAATGAGATATAATGTAGAGTCTACTACATAATAAATCCCAAAGGTGATGGTGCCCTGTAAGTATCGAAGGACATGCTTTGCAGACTTTCAGTGTAGCTCATGCAGCTCCTGCATGAACCTGAAAATTGCGCCAACTGCATAGGAGAGGTCTGGTCTAGAGTGTGTGAGATACAACAAGCTCCCCACTAGCTGTCTGTATAGTGTGCTATCAACCAATGGAGTCTCCCCACCATCCTCAAGTTTGAATCCTGATAGTAAAGGAGTCAGAGCAAACTTGCAGTCTGTCATGTGAAATCTCTCAAGGAGATCTCATGCATACTTGACCTGAGACAGTTTGATGCTTGATGCATCCTGACTGATATCGAGTCCAAGGAAGAAGTGTAGTGGACCCATGTCCGTCATCAAAAACCTGTCATGTAGAATCCTATTGACTGCAACAATCGCTGAAGTTGAGAAACCAGTGATCAATAAATCATCAACATACAGAACTAAGAGTAGAAGTGAATCAACCGTCCTGAGCATGTATACATTCGGGTGTGATTTACAATGTACAAAGTTGTGTGACAATAGGTAGGAGTCCATATTGGAATACCATGCCCTTGAAGCCTGCTTGAGGCCATAAAGAGACTTCTTCAGTCGAAAGACCAAAGATGAGTCCTGCATAAATCCTCGGGGCTGCTCCATATAGATCTCCTCAGAGAGACCACTGTGTAGAAATGCATTCTTCACGTCCATATGATGGAGTTTGCATTCCTTGTCTGCCGTAATGGAAAGTGCCAATCATATGAAATCCATATTTGATACTGGAGCAAAGGTCTCATCCTAGTCAATACTATGCACCCGCTGAAAGTCTTTGGCAACAAACTTGGCTTTGTATCTGCTAATCCTGTTGTAGGAAAATCTCCCTGCGGACAGGTAGATCACCTCTAAGGCTTGACCTTAACCCTAGATAGAAAAATGCTTAACGTGGACACTGAATTTCTTTCAAATCTATCTAAACTAATACATGAGAAAGAAGGATGATAGAAGTACCTGTTATCGACGTTTGTCCCTGCATGCTCCGAGTTGCGCTCCAATCCTTTTCTCCTCGCTGAGTTCTGCGGGAAAAACAAGATACGACCACTTCCTACTCTATTGATATTAGCTTGAAAACAGATCTATCACTGAATGATAAGTTCATGTAAAATCAGACACAAACTAGAAAGAAACAGGCCAAGCGTGTCATATTGATGAGAATAACGACAACAGTACTTACAATCGTAGATGCGAATGCGACAACTTCGTCAAGTCCTCTTCGTCTAACCCTTGCTTGAAATATCCACAACCTAGATAATAACAGCTTCACTGATCACTCTCCTTTGGCTGACTGTAAGTTTCCTCCAAGATCATAAGTTTCATATGTTTAATTCTTCCTTAACACCACTTATGAGATCATAAGTTTGGTGTGATTCTCCTTTTTCCTTTCCTCACCTATGAGATCATAGGTTTGGTATCATTCTCCATTTGCAGTCCCCTTTCACCATTAGAAATATTTCTTATATAGCCTTGGAGAGGCTCAACAATCTTGAGATATCCTTGGGGAAGGTGAGGATTTTCATCCTTTAGTTGAGGATCTTCCCTAGGATCATGGTTGGAATAGGGATTCGAGCTCAACTGCCTTCCAAGAATGAAAAGATGCTTCCCCCATTAATCTCAACAGCTTAACAACTTCCCAGAATAGGTAGCGCTACCTCAAAAGGGCCATCAGAGCGTTGCAACTCTCCCTAGTAGGCTTTAGGGGGCACCAACGCTCTCAAAATCTATAGCGCTCCCTCAAAAGGGCTAGGGGAGTGTTATAACGCTCCCTGACAGTGTAAGGGGGAGCGCCGATGCTCCGAGACAGTGTAAGGGGGAGCACCAGCTTTCCGAGACAGTGTAAGGGGGAGCGCTCTTCTCCAAAGCTCAGTTTTTTGGGTGCTTTCAGATGGAAAAAGGTTGTTTGACCTCAGTAGATCAGTTCTCCTCCTTCAAATCAGTCATGTGAGATGTTATAAGTGTCTCCTTAGTGTCGTTATCATGACAGTATGTCTGAACATCCTTTGCGACACTAGTGACCAACTTGCGACACTTGCGAAAGTTGTGGGGAAGATGCGACACTTACGACAATTGAGAGGGATAATGCAACACTTATACAGCTGAGCAATTTTGACGTGTAACAGAATGCCCCCCAAAGTATGAAGTTAGAAGATGCAAACTGATGACTGAAATACTTTGTAGACTCTCAAGCAAGGGTATAGACTCGGAGAACCTGACAGAAGATGCACACAAACATCCAACAAATATCATGACATATTTCAAAACCCAAGGCAGGCATACCTATGCTTGGGTGATCAAGACTTGGTAGGATATGGCCGCCATAAAATACACTGCGGATCCATAATTGTATTGATAAAAAGGTATAG
>ML781028.1:902228-912583 GCA_009831015.1 Picea engelmannii | reverse complement strand
TATATATATATATATATATATATATATATATATATATATATATATATATATATATATATATATAGATGGTATTGAGAGTTTTTAGTAGCGTGGCCTAACCTAGGTGGCCGGGGATGTTACAAATTGGTATCAGATCCCATGGTTTATATATATAAGCATATGTAAATCAATTTAAACAAACATCATGGAAATTATACTACAACACAAATTCATGCAGAATTAATAGTAAATCATACATCTAGAAACACATGCAATTCTCATAATAACATACATGCTCTAAATACATCATTTGATATTAACAAATAAATGATACTTATCTTTTAATTTAAGTACAACAACTGCGTGCAAACCTTCCACAAACCTCCCAGCCTTAGACGAGACTGCTCCAAACTATCAACAGTGATTTACTCCCGAGTTGGCACTAAAATCCACCCAGGGTAAAGGAAATCCTAGGCTAGGACGGGACTCCGGAAAGATGCACAATGCAACATGAAGGATTCCCTCCAAGGAGCCTACTTACGCTTGTCATTCCTGTCCCACACCGGAAATATACACCTTCATTGTTCCATAATCCATCGACTACTTCACTTCCCTTCCAGGGCTTCAACAACATACCGAATCAGGAACTCTCAAAGCTCTGTAGCTACTGCTGGACTCCCTCCAGGAGAAATCACTTCCCCAACATTATTTCTCACCTAGAGAGATTTTCTCACGATCCTGGCAACCCACCTCTTCGAAACCCTTAGGCCTGACAACTTGCTTCTTTTTTCCAGCTTCTCAGTCAAATGATTAAGAACAACCAAATCAGGTAAGGTAGGGTACAAGATCAACAAAACTACTAGGGTGCGCAATTACAAAAGTTCACGATGGTAGAGGGTTCAATAATGGAGAAAAAAAAATGGCTAACTACGTGCCTACTCGTGCTTGAGTGAATGGGCCAAAACAAATCCTCCAAACAATTAATTTCCCCACATATATTTGCATGCATCTTGGATGACACATGGCTTTCCAAGAGCATGTTTCCTCTCCACTTGGGGATTCTTTCACCTCCCAACATAACTTAGGATAAAAGGTTATGTTCAAACCTTATCCCTTTTAGGAATATATTATAATATTCCTTTGGAAGCAAGCCTTCGAGCTTAACCCCCTTTCCTAGCCTCTTAGCCCTTCCCTTTCCCTTCCTAATGGAGCTTAGTCCCCCATAACTCTTTCTTCATGGTTGGTCTACACGTAACGATGTAATTTTATTAATGATGTAGTATTTACATATACAAAAACCAGGCTCCTTGGCCTTCAACATCTAGGCTCTCCGGCTTAATAAACACATAATCCTCCCAACTTATAAACACTTGGCCCACCAGCCTATAAACATCATTAAAATTCAGTGGGGGATCGACCTTGGGTATTACAAGTTGTAAGTGGACAAAGTGGTTAGAAGTGGGTTATCCCCAAAAGAAGGAAGTTGGTTAGAGGATAACCACTAGAGGAACCTACTTGGAGAAGTATAAATAAGAGAGAAAGGGTCTCTTATGCAATGAATCTTTGAGCACATTGAAGATCTATTTTTTAATGAAAGGTTCATTGCAGGTACTCATGGATGCATCAAAAGTTCTGCAAGCATGAGATAACAAGGATATTTGACGACAAAAGTTTTGGAGTTTCAGAAAACCCTAGTTTTCTGAATTTGTACGTAGGATGCAGTGGGATAGGTCGCATACATATTCAAGCTGTAGAAGGCCAGGGACCGTACATATGCATGCCTAAAAAAAACAAGTCACGCATATATGAAAAGGTCAAGAAAATCTTGAGTAGATGCTAGTGCTAGGTTCTTGAAGTCTAAAGCAAGTTCCTAGGATATCATTCTATAGGTTATCATTCTACAGGTTTAGATCTTCTACAATAGTTCTAGTATGGTTACATGTTGTTTTGATGCTTATATTTTCTCATGGTATCGTGAATGTTTGAAGCATTCTTTGTATGGTTTTTATTATTTCTGAATATGGTAAATGTTGGATGGATGGTTGAGTTGTTCTGTTCTGATATGGTTGAGGGATATCTACGTTGTGTGATGGTGTATGTATGATGAACATGCATAGGTTGTTGGATGGTATAGGTTGGGAAGTGATGGGATGGTTGCAATGACAAGTTACAAGTGGATGTGACAGAGGCAACAAGGGTCTGAAGGGCCAGAATTTTTGAAGTTTTAGAAACCCTATTTTTCTAAAGGTGTACGCAGGATGAAAATGGAGGAGGTCGTGTACATACACATGCTATAGTATGGAAATGTCCCATACATACACGTGCTACAATATAGATAGGTCACATACCTGTTGACATATTTTTTTTTCTGTCTAAAAGGTGGGTCTTGTACTTGAGGGTTGGATTCCTCACTTCTCAGTTGGTGCTGAGATTTGCAGGTTGGGTCTTGCAGTGAGAGTTAGTGCTACTTTTCAGTTGGTGCTGATAAACCTTGGATATTGTAGTCTAATGTAACACATAATAAAAAAGAATCTTACACATATATTTGGTGTTCTTTGTGTTCATTATTGTGATGGTTCATAGTTGTTGATGTATGTTGTTAAGATATGTTTTCATGCAAGCAACTTGTTGTGAATGGAAGTAATGAGTAATTATGTTAGAAGTGATTGCTAACTAAAGTTTTGAAAGAAGTGGAAAAAGAGCCTGACACTGATTCATCCCCCCCTCCTAGTGTGGTCACTCTGTCCAACAATTTGAATCAGAGCAGGCCTTCACTATAAGATTTACAAGCTTGAAGGAGATCTATGAACACACAAATGGATGAACATGCAGATGAAGTTCCCGTCTTTGATGAGACAGATTACCCGGTATGGAGAATAGAAATGAAATGGTATTTTAAGGAAAAAGGAGTAGGTGTTTGGAACACATTTGTTGGTGGATCAGTTCCCCTGAAAGAATCAGTCAAAATTTGCATCCTAAAAGGAAGGAAAGAAGAACAATGCAGTGGCACTCAAGACCATATTCAATGGACTCTCAGGTTATGTAAAATAAAGCCTGGGACAACATTCCTCCACCAAAGACCTATGGTTAAAGATAGAGAAGGTATATTCCATCAAGGAAAATAAAGTTAAAGACCCTCCAAAATATTCTAATTGCAATAATTCTAAGTGTGATGATGTTGAATGTTCTCCTACAAATGAAGAAGAAGATATAGAAGAAGTTTTTTGTAGAATCAACTAATAGTTATCTTATAGATGAAGAGGAATATTTGTTGAAGCTTAAAGATAAAATTAGAGTTGAGTTAGATGAGGTTATCATGGAAATAGGACATTATTCAATTGTTGTTGAGTATCTTGAAAAATACACTAAGGAAGTCCTAGAAAAGTACCAAATCCATACCATGGAACTAAAACAAATCCTCAAAAAACAAGAATTAGAAAGTAGAAGGACTCAATTAGAAGAAAAATAAGAAGAGATCAAGAGACTAAATACTGATATAATTAGTCAAGTAGAAGAACAAAAGAAGGTAGATGATGAGCTTAGCAAAATCCTTGAAGATCTTAAAATCAATGTAAATCTAAGGACTCAACTTGAAGAAGCCAAAATGATAGAGGACTATTGAGGAATCAAGTAAAGGAAAAGGAAGAATCATGCCATAAGTTAGAAGCAAAAGTAGTTTATCTCAGAAGGAAAAATTTGAGAAGTCAAACACTCACATCAAGTTCATGAATATCTCCACAATCTTGGATGAAATCCTGGATAGTCAAAGATCTCCAAATGATATATCTGGCCTTGGATACAACAAGGAAGTTGCACACTCTGAAGTTGGAACTTCTAAGAAGCATGATGCATGCCCTTCATTTTCAAAGGGTGAAAGAAAATCTACAAGTCAAGCATCACCACAAAGCAAGAAAATCTTCAGAAGATTAGAGCAAGGAATACACCAAGAAGTAGGTCCTACACCTCAAAGAAAATTCAGAAGAGAGACACCTTCAAGGTTGAAACAAGGGCACATGTATGAAAATGTTTTCAATGGTCACTGTTTCTCATGTAATGATTATGGTCACAAGGCTTTGGATCGTAGACATTATGTAAGAAAAGATGTTGGAAGATTAAAAAATATCTTAATATGTTGGAGATGTAATCTTGTGGGACACATTGCTGCACATTGTCACACCATGAGATGCTACAGTTGAAATGGGTTTGGCCACAAATCCCAGGATTGCTGGAATACAAGGAGATAGTCCATGAGGAATGATTCATATGATATGGCAAGAAAATCATGGAAGAAGGACAATGTTTAAAGGATGGAGTTTGAAAGAAAAAGTACTCAGAGAACATGACACTCTCATAAGTGGATGAATAATACTAAACAACCAGTCATTAAGGAAGGTATAAAGAATCAAGAAATCTTTACTTTTTCTGAGGCATACGCGGGCTCCTATGGAAGAAGTTGCGTACATACGCGAGGTGACCTATAGAAATATCGCATACATACACGATCTGTCTGTGAAACATGGCATGTACATGTGGTAAAAGGCTCAAGAAGAGGGGTGTACAGATGAGTTGCAACATGGTTTGATTGTATAACTTTGTTTATGCAGGGTCTGAGATGTTTTTTTTTAGGTTTTCATGATTATATGCTTGTATGTGTGTTTGATGAATGTATGGTCATGACACATGGTTGAGTTTTGAATATTGTGTTTGAGGCCTATTTTGGATGCATGGTACAAACCTTAGTGAGTGGATTGATTCAAGTTATGATAAGATATATTGCTGGTTATGTTGAGTACCTTCTCAATGATGTCATGGAACTTTGTTTATGTGATATATCATGATGATGTGATGCTAGCTAAATATATATCATTGATATATTGAGGGACACTCTTGGTACATTTTTATAGGTACTATTTGCTGCTTAGTACTTGTTGTAGTGAATGGTTTTGAGGTAGATATGTTATAGTACATGGCTGGTACATATGTGAGCTCCATTGACATATCTTGTGATGTATTGTTAGAGGCATATCTTGGTGCATGTATTTAGCATATGGTTGAGCTACATATTGGGACATGTAGTTGATGAGGTGGTTATTTTGTACATCATTGATGAGTCATAGCTTGATCTATAGTTGATGCATGAATGGTACATACTCAGTACATTGGTTGAGGCACTTGATAGTAGTATGATTGACACATGGTTTATGATTGATATGGAATATCTGTATGGGAACACATATTGATTTTGGTACATGTTGTTGAGGTTTGGTGCATGGATGATGCACTTTTTATGGTACAGGTGGTAAACATGTTTGGTGGATAGTTGATGCACTTGCATATGGTATATGGTAGAGTACATGATTGTGGGTGATAATACTTGGTTAAAGTACACCATTGGTACATGATGTATGGGATGACCGAGACACTTGTTATGGTGCTTAGTTGATACATTGATTGATGCTTGATGGTTGACATACATGGTTTGTGGCACTTGGTTCATGGTAGAAGAATATCATGAGTGATATGACACTTGTTGGAGGCACATCGTTGGCATCCTATACAATTGATTATGTTGATGATCTTGATATATGCTTGGTACACATTTGGCACATATTCTTGGAATATGGTTGATACACTCCATTTATGATATCTTATGGTATATTGTATGGTGTTAATATGGATTTTGTGCATGGTTGGAACATGGTATGGTACATGATTTACATGGTTTATGCTTGTTCATGACTCACTATTCATTGTTGACATATCTATTGCTTCATGATTGATGCATGAGATAGTATTCATGATTGGCATACACTTGGCACAAGTTTGTTGCATGGAAATTTCTAAGGATCATCATAGAAAGAATAGATCATTTTTGAGCAATAACATTTATACCAGAAGCATATTGTAGTGGTAGCATATTGCTCATCTTGCAAAGAAGATAGGGGGAGACATACCCACAGGGGGAGTTATTCTTATTCCCATGATTGGTTGTAGAGGAATAATTCCAGGAGGAGAGATGATTGGAAACCATGCCATGAACATTGCATCAAAGTGATATCCCTTGTCCAAAGGGGGAGATATTATTCAGATGATGGAGCAACAGACAGGGGGAGCAACCCAAAAGAGAGTTCAGTAAGGGGGAGAAACCCCAAGGAGAGATACACCCTTTGCCCTTGATATGAAAGGGGGAGAGATAGAAACATTGATGAGGAGAGATGATCATAGGGGAGCATGAGCATTTCCATGTCTAAATGTTGACATCAATGTTGGTGTTGCCATCAATGCCAAAGGGGGAGATTTCCATACTATGTTGACTATGTTGCCATTGGTGTAAAAGGATTGATGTAAAAGGGTTGATGTCAAGTAATGTCATAGTGATGTATTGATGTGTTTTCATTGATGGATTGATGTACATATGGATTGATGTGTAGATGTATTGTTGATTTATCATTGATGTCAAGGATTGGTCATTATTGTATCATTGTATCCTTAATGTCATATAGATAATAAAGGTTGGTTGATTGATTGATTTCATGTCATGATTGATATTGAAGGTAGTCAATGATCATGGTTAAGTATGATATTATGTAGGAAGTACCAAATGGATGAACTCCAAATTGGTCCCCTTATGGTGAAAGCCCTCACGTGAAGACACTATTGGATAAATTTCTCAAAGTGCCCCCCTTATGGCGAAATCCTTGATGGGAAGATGCTTTGCAAGTCCAAATGGTTAAAGTGGATGAGTAATCCTAGATGTGTGTTTGTGGATGAGTAATCCTAGAAATTTGGAAAAGGAACCCAACTTTGGTTTAGGATTAATGTAATGAATATCAATGAATGTGCCAGTGAGACTATTTTATATGGATAATACATGTTGTGTCGTTTCTGGTGATATGTGGTACGTCACATAGTTCCTCATGGTTAGGGAGATATGGCCTTGAGAAGTTGGAGAACCCACATGTGGTGTCTAGAAGCCCCTAGAAGGTCAAATAAGTCAATTTATTCTAAAATATCCTAGAATAAGTTGACCAATCAAAGTGGTTAGTCATGGGTTAAGCAGTTGCAACAAGAAAATAATTAAAAATAAATTAGTTGCAACTAGAAGTGGAGAGTTTACTATTTGTGGAAAAGTGGTTGTAAGTGGACAAAGTGGTTAGAAGTGGGTTAGCCCAAAAATAAGGAAGTTGGTTAGAGGATAACCCCTAGAAGAAGCTACTTGGAGAAGTATAAATAAGAGAGAAAGGGTCTTGTATGTAAAGAATATTTGAGCATATTGAAGATCTATTTTTTGGTGATAGGTTCATTTTAGGTACTCACGGATGCATCAAAAGTTCCACAAGCCTAAGATAGCAAGGTTATTTGACGAAGAAAGTTTTGGAGTTCCTGAAAACCCTAGTTTTTTGAAGCTGTATGCAGGATGCAGTGGGACAGGTCATGTACATATGCGGGCTACAAAAGTCTAGGACACATACATATGTGTGATGAAGAATAACAGGTCACGTATATCTGAAAAGGTCAAAAAAATATTGAGTAGATGTTGGTGCTAGGTTCCTAAACTCTGAAGCAGGTTCCGAGGATATCATTCTACAGGTTCAAATCTGCTACAGTAGTTCTGGTATGGTTGCATGTTGTTTTAATGCTTAGATTTTCTCATGGTATGGTGAATGCTTGAAGCATTCTTTGTATGGTTGTTATTATGTATGAATATGGTATATGTTGGATAGATGGTTGAGTGGTTATGTTCTGATGTGGTTGAGGGATATCTATGTTGTGTGATGGTGTATGCATGAGGAACATGCATAGGTTGTTGAATGGTACATATTTGTTTGTGGTTGATGATGGTATAGATTGGGAAACAACAGGCTGGTTGCAGTGACAGGTTACAAGTGGGTGTGACAGTGACAACAAAGGTTTGAAGTTTCATAAACCCTAGTTTTATGAAGGTGTACACAGGCTGACAGTGGAGGAGGTCATGTACATACATGTGTTGCAGTATATACAGGTTGCATACATATGCATGCTATAGTATAGACAGGTTGTGTACCTATTGATAGATTGCTTTCTATCAACAAGCTGGGTCTTGTACTTGAGGGTTGGATTCCTCATGTCTTAGTTGGTGTTGAGATCTACAGAATGGGTCCTGCAATGAGAGTTGGTGCTCTCTTGGTGTTGGTGCTCTCTTGAAGTTGGTGCTCCTTTTTATTTTGTGTTGATAAACCTCATAGATTGTAGTCTTATGTAACACATAACACAAAAGAAACTTACACATATATCTGATGTTCTTTGTGTTCATTATTGTGATGGTTCATAGTTGTTGTTTTATGTTGTTAAGATATGTTTTCATGCAAGAAACTAGTTGTGAATGGAAGTAATGAGTAATGATGTTAGAAGTGATTGCTAACTAAAGTTTTGAAAGAAGTGGAAAAAGATTCACACACTGATTCAACCCCCCTCTCATTGTGGTTAGTGTGTCCAACAGTAAATGTGAATGTAAAACTTCCTCAGAGTAAAATTCACACTCTAGTGCCAATTTTGAGCCAAATTGAGTGGTTCAACTTGCAGAAGGTGTCATTTGTGATTTCATACTTGTCTATAACCTTATATTAGCATTTCCAGACAGAAACCTACCTGATGTGCATAAAGGACAACAATTTTTTTCTCTTTTTCTTTAAAGAACACATGTTTATTCTTATAACAAATTCTTCTTTTTCAACAGAATTTAAAATTCCTTACAAAAACTAAGCATAGTATAAAATCTATACGAGTGGAAATATGAAGTTCCGCATTGGTTTAAGTACATTGAAACCAAGAAATTATAAACAAAATCTCTTTCTATCATATCTTTCCAATGAATATTTCTTGTAAATATCCTTTAGATAGACATAACATACATTGGCCAAACAAGAGATGATTCATTAAAGGAACAACATAAATCATTTATATTAACAATGAGATATACAAAGTATGAGGCTAAAATCCTGGAATTATTAAAATTACAAAATATTTTTAAATAACATCCTCACACACAATACTTAAACTTAATATGACTAACATACAATGATTTGAGTCTATTTAGGCATCACCCATTTCCTCATCTTCGCTAATGTAGACATTATGCCCAGAGACAGATGAACTAACGCCACCAACTCCATTATTCTCCTAAGATTGGAATCTGAGACATTTTAGAATATGTAGGTCATGTTTAATCCCCATTAAATCAATCATAATTATGTTCAGATTATTCTCAACCATGAGTTGAAAGTCCATTGTGGGTTGTTCATTCCTTGCATGATCTTTAAACTTTTTATCCCTTGCTTCAAGAGCACTCTTAACTGAATGATTAGGTACTTTAGGAAATGTATCTATAAACCTTTTTGAAATAACCGATGTTACAGGAACAACAAATACAAAAATTGTAACACTAGCAGTAGTTGCATAAGTATTCCCTGTCTTCAGATTATTATCGTTTCTCTAGTAATTTGAGCCTTTTGTTTCCATTAGACATGTGTAATTGTCAAGATTCACAGTGCCCAATATATTATTATCTTTCGAATATAAAATATCAACAAAATGACCATTAAATGGATCATGAGCCAAATGATCAAATCTATATAAGTTTTAATCCTTCATTGGATTTCAAAAGTACAAGTTGATACTCTTCATGCATGAATTATCACATAATTCGCTCCAACCTGGATAACATTTTAATTAGTTAATAATTATGATATTGACTAAGGATGTAGTACTTGGAAAAACATTATGATTTACAATCACTAGGTTATAATTTGAAAACCATTACGATTTGTAATCATTAATAAATTTTATTTTGTGATCATGTCTAAAGTTTTATATTGTCATATTTAACACTTTGAAAGTCCTCCAAAGAAAACCTGGTTCAATATTTATGAATTATTATTAATATTAATATATATAACCCATCGAAAAGTTATATTTGAAATTACAAAGTATGCTTATTATTATTTTCTATATTTAGTGACACATAGAGGTTGATATTAAACCATATAAAAAGACATCAACATATAACTTGATCTATCAACTAGAATACATGCATCCAAAAGTAGTGAGCCAACCTCACTAACATCATGAATTTCTAGCCAAAATTCATATTTATTCAGGTGCTATTCATATTTATCCCTCATCCCAATATCATATTGAGTGATCACCCTGATGATGGACTCATATATGTAGTAGTCCGAAACGTTGGATGAAAAAACTAGATGTAGGTTCCATTAACTTATATATATGGTTATTGTGGGGGAGAGAGTGAGAGGAAGTGGGAGAAAATGGGAGAGAGTGAGTGAGCATGCGAGAGACGAAGGGGAGGGTGGGATCAAGACATAGGAGTAGGGGGAGAG
>ML781028.1:839810-900735 GCA_009831015.1 Picea engelmannii | reverse complement strand
TGTGATACAAATGAAGTAATTTAAATTATTCATAATTGATATTATATGAGAGAATTTTTGAGAGTGTAAGAGGGAGAGAGAGGAAGATAGAGAGGGGGGGTAGAGATAGAGAGGGGGGGTATAGAGAGAGGAATACAAAGAGGGGGGTAGATAGAGGTGAAATGAAATACTGAGGCACGTGCTAACATTGTCATTAAAAATGAAAAAGGCGGATCAGCTTGTTCACTCTCTCTATCCCTTGGATCATTCTCTCCCTCTGTTATGAGAAATATTTCCTCTCGGACAGGTTAAGATCTCCTTTGGACCAAGACCCCTTATTTGTAACAAAGACATAAGTAAAAAAATGGTTTCTACTTTCCTTATAGATCTAGTTCATTACAAATCAAAATGAGAAAGAGAAAGAGTGTGATGTACCTTGTTTCAATGTTTGTCTTCACTACTCCAAGCTCCAGGATTGATATCCAAGATCCTTAGCATGAGTTGAGATTTGTGATGAACAACAAATAAATCCTTTATCCTAATATATGTTATTAAATAAAATAGATCTATCTATACCTAGTTTGACTTAGGCATAGACATTATCATAAACAACATAATGAAAGGAATAGGCCAAGTTGATATTAAATGGAAAGCCAAAATAAGGCACTTACAAATCAAATTGATGTCATCAAAATATTCTTCAAGCTCTCCTTGTCCAGCCCTTGCAAGAAAGTCTTGAGATAAAAATATTGATGCTTTGATGGATTCCTCTCTCTCAGGATCAGAGGTTTCACACCTGAAATATGCCTCCATTTTCACCATGGAAATGCCTTCAATTTATAGAATGGGAGGCTCAACTACCATGGGATATTTAGGGAAGTGGTTGAGGATGTGGCTCCATAAGTTGGGATTTTATCCTAATATAGATCCATAGGATATGATTCAAGCAAAACCAACCTCATCTCTTCAGAGATGTCCCTTAGGAAAAGGTGGGATTCTCCATATTGTCCTCTAACCAAAGTGGCACTCCCCATAAGTTAGAGAAATGGTACTAGTGGAACTCCATTAACATGGAAAGGGGAGCATCGACGCTCCCTATGCATGTACAGGGGGGCGCCACCCTTCATAAATTCCCAAAAAAATATTGAATTTCCAAGGAAAAGGCATGTTTCTGACCTTGAAATGATGGGTTTCTTCCTCCAATATGACTTAGGGATCATGTGATTTTTTTTCCATGGCGTCAACGAGTTGTGACACTTGGAAAAGTGCATGCAACACTTGGTAAGGTGCATATGACACTTGAAAAAGTGCATGCAACACTTAACATGGTGCATACAAAACTTTGCGATACTTGCGACACTTAGGGTGTGACACTTAAGTGTGGTATTTTGATGTGTAACATATGCCCCCTAAAGTGTGAGGTCAGAAGAGAAACTAATGGCCGAAACACTTTACAAAAATTGATGAAAGGGTGCTAAAGTAAGAAAACCTGGCAAAAGCAGCAGACAACCATCAGATAGTATAAATATATATTTTCATTCCCGAGGCATGCATACCTATGCTCATAATACGAGTTGAATCAAAGCATGTCTACCAACCAATACATTGCAGATCCTTGAGAATATCGACTAAGGATATGGCCACCACCACCAGAGATACAATGTGGATCCATACCTCCATGACATGAACTAATCATAGCCATGAAAAATGCACAGTGAAGCTACGAGATGACAAAACATAGCCACAGATCAATACAATGTGTATCTATGTGATACTATATTTATTAGTAACATTTCCAGCATGGATATTATACTAGAATTTTTTACATGCTCAAATGATCTCCATTGCAACCTGGGAAAAGCACTGAAGATAACAAGTTCTCAACCTAGGGTCTTCGTCCCTATCATGAAATGGTACAATTCTATCCATGTGAATAGATGACTTGATGTCGAACATGGTAGAAACCACTTGATTACCAATCATTTAGATATATCATTAACAAGTGCAAGGGAAATCACCAATGATGACAATGATTCCCAATGTACCTTTAGTACATTCTAGTGAATGTGAATACATGAGTTGAGGTCGAACATTCATGGAATCATCCGATCAGAGGTCAATGGTGTAAACCTACTGTCAAAGGTGAGGAAGCCTGCCATTGAGGCATGCAGGTTCCAAGGTACTAACTAGTTTCTAAGTCTATTTCCCAGATGATGTGATGATGTTGACAGGAAAATACTCATCGAAGGAGGGCCTTGATGTATCCCCCATCATAGACACAAAACTGACACATGAAAGTGATGTGAGATGGTGGATTAAATGAGTATGCATTGACATAGGAATGGAGACTAGTAATACTACACATGGTTGGTTTGGAATGAAACTTCCCTTGAAAATTATGAGGCATGACAAATGACTTGGCATCATTGACTTGATGAGTACCAAGAACATAATGTGACGATAACAAGAGCACTCTTTGACTAGAATGAAAAATTATAATAACACTTGGAATTGGTATGACTCAAAGACAAGTAGATTACCCAACTGTAAGGAGAGACACAAATAGGCGCCATGTTCAAGGGTGACAACAATAACTACTATAATGGATTCCAAAAAACTTGAATCACTTCTTTCAATTTTTGCCCCACCATGATTGGTGAGTACCTCTTTGTTTTTTAACAAGCTTGGGGAGGATAACATATGCTCAGTATAGCTCATCTTCGATGATCCCCTTGACATATGTTTAACGAACTTGAAGCAAGAGGGGTTCGGTCCCGTATGGGTCCTGGAGTTTGGTCCCATATAGGTCCTTCAATTCATAATATTATGAGCCCAAATAGGTAAAACCAATGTTTTTTCACATTTATATAGTCTAAAAAGAACTTAAAGATGACTCCATGGGTGATTTTTTCATAAATTTAGTCTCCCAAGCCCGAAAAAAGTGTAAAACAATACAAGGGGGAATTCTTCTAGTCATGCTTGACTAGAGTATTCCTTTTTCGTAATTGGTCTCACAAGGCTAAAAAAGAGATAAAATACCACTCGAAAGATTCCCTTTCAAACCTTTTAACGAGTGTGAAAGGAAGAAATCTTACTTGACAATATTTTTAGGTTAAAGGAGTCTAAAAAGAGCTTAAAGGAAACTCCAAATAGTTCCTTTTTCGTATAGCTTTTAAGAGTTTGAAAAAGAGATAAAAGTGCACTGAGTAACTTATTATCATGTATAAATGAGAATGAGAAAGAAGAAATACTAAGATTGGTAACCTATTCTCATAAATTTACGAGAATGAGAAAGAACAAATACTAATCTCATTCTAGAAAAGACTACTATGTTACGATATTTCTTTGTAGAAAAGACTACGTTAGAAAAGACTACTAGTATCAACAGTGTTTGTAGTATCCTGCTGGTTATAAGATTTCTTGGATTTACCCTTGTTCTTGGATTTACCTCAAAGGTTTGAGCAAGATTAGAAGTAGTTTTGGTGTTCTAAATGGAACTTGGTTCCATAGAAGGTCTTGTTGGATCATTCGATGGGCAAGGAGCATGAGGGATCAGATCGTAAAGTGTGCCAAACTAGGAATATACCAAGTCCAAATATTGAGAATGGATGATAGCCTGCTCCTTAGTAACAACACCTCCCATGGAAACATCATAGGAAATGGGTGGCAAGAGTGAATTTGTAAACGAGTCTGCGAGGATTTGTTCCAGAATTGGAGCTTTAATCAACTGTCTTCGCCATATCCACTCATCAATATGATCAGATATCTAGGTGGAAGAGGTTTGCCGGAGTGAGGCCAAAAGTTCTGTACCAGTCTTGTACTGTATAGTAAATTGGAAATGTGCCATAAAAGTCATGGAAAGAGAGTTAAATTTGATAAAGGAGTTACGTGACAACTCAATATACCATTTGGCTACTACACCTGTAAGTGTTCTCTGAAAATGTATTAGACAAACTGAGTCATTCATCAAAGAGTTTGAAGAACACCATAAATTGAAAGTCATAACATGATTGTTAGGATCTTCCCCAGGTTTTACATTGAATTTTGGGATGTTGAATGCTAATTTGGCAGGGATAGAGGGCCAAAATGAGGCATGCTGAATGAGATTGTTTTTCAAATGTGACATATATGGCAGATCTAGCAAAAAATGGAAGCTTTTGGTTATCGTGTGGATACTGGTGGTAACCATGTGGCATGGGAACACCAATAAGACCATATATAGGTTGCGACGAGATGGTCCTCCCATGTATGGTGGTTGAATTGAAGGTCCCCCCGTGTATGGTGACTTCTTGGGTTTTCCACCCATGTAAGGTGGTTATTATGATTGTCTACCCATGTATGGTGGATGTCCTAGTTTTCCACCCATGAGTTGTGATTGAACAAATGGACCTCCTACATGTTGATATTGACCTGATGGTCCCTCCATGTATTCTGGTTGGCCCGATGGACCTATTATATGCTGTGTTTGAGGGGGATGTTGTGTTGGAATAATATGATTTAAGGATTGATAGGGAAAATTTGCTTGCTGAGGAATTTCTGTCGGATTAGGTTGACCCAACAAATGATTAACACATCCTGGATATGGTTGTCTAGGATACAAGACAGTGGCAATGAAGATAGAAGGAATTGCAGGATCGACTTGCCCCTAGGATTGTTGATTTTTCAACCACATAAGGGCTTTCCCCATGGATGAAGGTTCCCCTCTAGTAAAAAGTGTCCCTACTGTTGAAGGATTCCCCCCAAATGAAGGTTGGCCTCCCATTGAAGATTGACCTCCAACATAGGGTGTACTCATCCGTAAGGTTTGATATGGAGGATGAGTAGATTTTGTAACTGTGGTTGTGTGAATGAATTGACTTCTGACCATTTGACCGATGGGAATACCAAGTAAATAACTTGGTGTGTGCATGTATGGAAATAATGAAGCAAGAATATTACATGACCCATGTGTGAAGGGAGATGTATTCGCGAGTGGTTGTGTCTGGGTTACCTGGGTCACTAATGTTCCCAAAAAATAAGAAGTACCGACAATATCAACTAAAAGAGACGTGGATAAAGATAAATTCCCAAATCCTTTAGGAAAACCAAAATACGATGGGTTTGTGGAAAAAGATCTCCTAATGGCTGAACCAAATGGTAAATTGTAAGAAGAAAAAACATCAAGAAGTTTCGATGTTGGCATTTAAACGAGTAATGGGCCATGTGGATCGATGACATGAGGATTTATTGGGAGGACAATGCCTTATACAAAGGTTATAAATTGTTCTTCTTCATGGTGGTCACTTCTAAGAGCTACACTCCCGACTTCAAAATGCATTTCCTCATTAGTAACTCCTTCGTTTGAGGGATTTCTTTCATGTTCGTAAATTTCATGATCGATACCTTGTATCTTGCGAGATATTACTAAGTCCAACTACAAAACCTAAGAGAAACACACCTCTTATAAAAAATCTATAGGCAACAAACCAAGAAAAAAATAGATAAAGGATCTTCTGAAGATGGGATATCAAGCCGCCGATGAAGAAATGAGAATCAATTACCCTGACTTCCACATAACAGGCCTTCTTAGTGCAAGAAACCCTTTCTTTCACGGGATCACCCTCCAAGTGTACTGAAAGTGTGATACAACATCTACCCCAAGTACCATGGGAATACCCCCATAGTCACCTCTGTAGATACCTAGGAAATGCCACTAAGGATACCAACTCGCATTCAACCTCCGAGTAGGTACAGTTGACAGTCGGGACCGAACGTATGGGCAGTATATCAAAGTCTGAAATTCTTCAAGAGAATTGAAGACAAGTTGAATGGTAAGACTCCTGAGGATCCCAAATGGATTTAGGATTCACAAAGCACTGAGACCAAATGAAACCAGTGGTTTCTCAAAAAAAGATTCTAATATACACTCTTTCTACTACAATTGGTCAAGCTTTGGAGGGGTAATCTATGCTACTCTTCCACATGCGACCTCATGTTTAGCCCATGTGTTATAGGAGGTTCCCATCTATGCCTATATGACAACTATATTTAACCACTCTTTAGTACTCTACAATTTGTTTAGTAATATTGGACAATTTACTCACTTTTCCTGGTCCAAATATTCTAATTCCTAGACTAATGTTGGTGTGCTATAAACCAAAAAATGTTCTAGTTGATTTTATTAGAATGTGGTTGATTTTATTGGATTTTACTCAGAAGGTTAACAAAGATGAAACTGATGATGTGTGAGACTCGACTCCAATAAAATGCAAAAGAATGAGATGCAATTTTTTCTTTTCGATGAATTCTATGTATGGGAAAGAGAGGAGTTCTATTCTTCTGAACACAAGAAAGTACTCAAAACTATGCAACTTTTCAATTTATGGGAGAAAAATGATGCCAAACTACCAAGAAAATGTTTCCAAAATCCAAATGAAAAACTAGCTCTTTTCCAAACATGTACCAAAACTAATTTCCTAAGGATGCAAACATTTCTTTGTTCGATATGCAAACTTTTATGTTTCTTAATTTTCAAGTGAAATGAAAGAGATCAATGCTTGACACAAAGAAACATGAGGAAAAAAATAAACCAAATGAAATGCGCTCAAAAAACTGATGAGAACTGAAAGAAATCTAGTATAAGAATGGACTTCATAACTTGTTCAATCGGGAACTCAAAGATGTAAAAGAGAAAGAATACAAACACTCTTGAAAATCCTCAAAAAACGAGCAACAAGACTTAGTATTCAAGGATGGGTTGTGGTAAACAAGATATTCCTAATCATTACAAAATCAATATGTTTCAATGAAGACAAAAAGGGCTCAATACCAAACAACCTTTGCAAACTCTAGTTGATGAAAACTTCCAAACAGTTAAGCCATCTTAAAACTTTGTGAGACAAAGATCAGAGAAATGAAATGTAGGATGAACCAAGGGGACCATATAATTTCAAAACTATGAGAAGTTTTCAAACTCAAATAAAGAAATGAAATGAGCGATGAATCTCAATTTCTCAATCAAAATAAATTCAAATACAAACCAACAAACTCTGGGATAAAATCCTCTTAACAATAGACTGAGAAAAACAAAGCAGAAACTCTTGGATTTACCCAAAATAAGAGATTGGAACCCATGTTACCAAAGGAATATAGTTCTATGGAGCTCCCTAGGAGACCAAGGGGGAGTGCTAGTCAGGATAGTGGCACCCTAGTAGCCATTACAAGGGAGTGTTGGTCTTGAAAGTGCCTGAAAAAGGCACACAAAAGCTTCAACTCAACAGAGACTCAGTCAATGACTCTGTAAACTTATTTATTAAGATGAGGGAAGGTAAATTAAATTATAATCAAACATCAAACAAACAAGATCTAATCATAAATAAGGGTTTGAGACGAACCAAAGGAAAGACTAGTCAAATTCCTTCTCGAGTGGAGTCACCATTTTTCTGTTATGAGAAATCTTACCCTGCGGAGAGGTTAAGATCCCGTTTGGACCAAGACCCATTCTTTGGTCCAAACATAGAATTAAAGAAACATTGATGAGGAACGATGATCAGAGAGGGAGCATGAGCATTTCCATGTCCAAGTGTTGCCATCAATTATTGGTGTTGACATCAATGTTGGTAGGAGATTGTTGTACTATGTTTTTATTGATGTCAAAGGATTGATGTCAAAGGGTTTATGTCAAGTATTGTTACAGAGTTACAGGTATGTTTATATTCATGTTTTGATGGTTACATTTGGTCATGACATGGTATATTCTTGTGGCTACATAACAATGAGGTTGGGCACATGATTTTCCATAAGGGGACCACTTTGAGAACTTTATCCAAGAGTGTCTTCTCGTGAGATATTTCACCATAAGGGGACCACTTTGGAGTTTGTCCATTTGTTTTTTCATATCAACCATGACATGAAATCAATGATACAACTCCCTTTAATATCAACACATCATTATGACACCACTTGACATCAACCCTTTTACATAAATCCTTTGAAATCAATCCTTTGAAATCAATGACAACATAGTACACCAATCTCCCCCTTTGGCATTGACGACAATACCAACATTGATGTCAACACCAATCATTGATGGCAATACCAACATCGATGTCAACATCAATCATTGATGGAAAAACTTGTACATGGCAATGTTGATGCTCCCTCTATGATCATCACTCCTCATTAATGTTCATCTCACCTAATAAATGTGAATATATCTCCCCCTTTGACATAAATGGAAAAGGGTGTTTCTCTTCTTGGGGATGCTCCCCATGCATGAAATCTCCTTGGGGATGCTTCCCCTGTCTGGATGTCTTTGAGCTTCCTCTGAATAATCTCTCCCCCTTTGGACAAGGGATATCACTCTGATGCAATGCTGATGGCATGGCTGCCAATCATCTCTTCTTTTGGAATCATGTTGCTGCAACCAATCATGTGAAGATGAATAACTACCTTTGTGGGTATGTCTCCCCCTATATTCTTTGCAAGATGAACAATATGCTACCACTGCAATCTGCTTCTGCTGCAAATGCTACTGCGCAACTGGAACATAGATCAACTGCTCAAGAATGATATTCTCTTCCTATGATGATCCTTGGACTTGTCCATGCATCAAAATCATGCCATACCATACATCATGAAGCAAAATATATGTCAACAATGAATATAGAATCATGAATGAAACATCAACCATGTACATCTTGTGCCATATTGTGTGCCAACCATGAACAACATCGATATACATCAACCATGGACATCAATACCATACAATATACCATAAGATATCATCAATGGAGTGTATCAACCATATGCCAAAAACATGTTCCAACTGTGTACCAACCATATGCCTCTACCAACATGCCAACTAAGTGTCATATCACTCATGATATGCCTCTATCATGAACAAGTTCCACAACCATGTATCTCAACCATCAATATATCAACCAATCATCTCAACTATATCATCCCATACATCATGTACCAAAGCAAGTGCATCAACCATAGATCAAGCTATGACTCATCAATGATGTATAACATAACCACCTCATTAACTCATCAACTACATGTCCTGATATGTAGCTCAACCACATTCCAAATGCATGCACCAAGAGATGCAATGAACATGCCTCTAACAATACATCATAAGATATGTCAATCGAGCTCACATATGTACCAACCATGTACTACAACATATCTGCCTCAAAATAACAAGTATAATGAATAAACAATACCTCTAAACATGTACCAAGAGTTTCCCTCAATAGATCAATGATATATCTCTAGCTAGCATCACATCATCATGATGTATCTTATAAACAAAGTGCCATAACTTCACTAACATAACCAACACTGTTCCTCAACAAAAAATGTCTCAATCCACACTCTAGCATTAGTACCATGCATCCAATATAGGCATCAAGCATATGCTTCAACACTCAACCACATATTCATCAAACACACATAAGAATATGAAACCTGAAGAAAACCATCCTAGACACTGCATAAACAAAGTTAGATAATCAAACCATACTGTGACTCATTTGTACACTCCTACTCTTAAGTATTTTTCCACAGGTACGTGGTTTGTTCCATAGAAAACTCGCATATGTATGTGACCTTTCTATAGGTCACCTCATGTATGTATGCGACTTCTCCCATAGGAGCCTTCTCATGATTTAGAAAATGTCAAGCTTGAGCTTTCCTCATGGATTCCATTATGTTCTTGATTTTCAGTCTTCTTCATCCACTTCTTAGAGTGTCCTGTTATCTGAGTACTAGTTCTTTCAACTTCCATCCTTTCAACCTTGTCTCTCTTCCATGCTCTTCTTTCCATATCATTTGAAGCAATCCTCATGGACTGTCTTCTTGTGTTCCAACAATCCTAGGATTTGTGGCCAAACCCACTGTAGCTGTAGCATCTCATGGTGTGACAATGTGCAACAATGTGTCCCACAAGGTTATATCTCCAACATCTTATCATTTTATTGAATCTTCTAACATCTTTCCTTACATAAAGTGTGCAATCCAAAGTTTTGTGAACATATTCATTACACCCTTGAAAACATTTTCATACCTTTGCTTTTGTGTCAACCTTGAAGGTGTCTCTCTTCTAAATTTTCTTTGAGGTGTAGGACTTGCTTCTTGATGTCTTCCTTGTTCTGATATTCTAAAGGTTTCCTTGATTTGTGTAGATGTTTGACTTGCAGCCTTGCTTCCACCTTTTGAGAATGGAGGACTTACCTCATGCTTCTTAGAAGTACTAGCTTCAAAGTGTGTAGCTTCCTTGTTGTATCCAAGACCTGATTTATCATTTGGTGATCTTTGACTGTCCAAGATTTCATCTAGGATTTTTGAGCTTCTCATGAACCTTTTTTCATTCTCTTCTTTCCTTCTGAGATCAACAACTTCTGCTTCCAACTTATGACATGATTCTTCCTTTTCATTTACTTGATTATTCAATAGTTCCTCTATCCTTTTGGATTCTTCAATTTGTGCCTTTAGATTGACATTGAGTTCAAGGCTTTTGCTAAGCTCATCATCTACCTTATTCTTTTATTCTGCTTGACTAATTATTTCATTCTTTAGTCTTTTGATCTCTTTTTCTTTTTATTCTAATCGAGTCTTTTTACTTTCTTCTTGTTCTTTGAGAATTTGTTTTTGTGCCATGGTATGCCTTGGGTACTCTTCTATGATTTCCTTAGTGTATTTTTCAAGATACCAAAAGAAGTTGAACTATTTCCTATTTCATAGCTAACATCGTCCAACTCAGATAAATATTTATTTTTAAGCTTCAAAAAATCTTCCTCTTAATCTATAAGATAACTGTCAACTAATTCTACACAAACTACTTCTAGATTTTCTTCTTCATTTGTAGAAGAAAATTCAACATCATCACACTTAGAGTTATTGCAAACATAGGATTTTGTAGAGTCTTTACCTTCATTTTCCTTGATGGAATTGTCTTATTTGGATTGATATACCTTCTCTATCTTCAATCATAGGTCCTTGGTGAAGGTACACTTTCCTATTCTTTCCTTGGCATAACCTAAGAGTCCATTCAAGATGGTCTTGAATGCTACTGCATTATTCTTCTTTTTTCCCTTTTGGGCAACACCTTTTTTCTGATTCTTTGAGGGAACTGATCCACCAACAACTGTGTTCCAAACACTTTCTCCTTTTTCCTTCAAATACCCTTTCATCTCTATTCTCCATGCTGAGTAATCTGTCTCATCAAAGAGGGGAGATTCACCTGCATGTTCATCCATTTGTGTGTCCATGGATCTCCTTCAAGCTTGTAAGGCTTATGATGAAGGCCTTCTATGATACCAATTGCTAGACACAATGATCACATTGAGAGGGGGGGGGGTGAATCAGTGTGAGGTATATTTTACACTTCTCACAAAACTTTAGTTAGCAATCACCATTCACAACATCATTAATTATTACTTCCATTCATACTTAGTTTCTTGCATGTAAATATGTATCAATGCCATACATTAACAATAGAGCTATGCACCATCATAATAAAGAACAAAATGAACATCATATATACGTATAACTTTCTTTTGTATTACATACTACAATCCTTGGGTTTTATCAGCACCAACTGAAATAGAGCACCAACTCCAAGAGATAACCAAGTATCAATGCAATACCCAACTTGCATATCTCAACACCAACCGAGATGTGAGTAATCCAACCCTCGAGTACAAGACCCAACTTGTATACAGAAAGAAATTGTTAAACTGTACCAACAGTCTATACCAACACAAGTGCATCAACTATGCACAACTTGTCACAAAAACCTGTCACCTCAACCCGTCTCATCAATATCATCATCATCCAAATATGATATGTAACTCTGTAACAAACCTGGTGTATGTGTTGGTCCTTGACCAAGTTTTGAGGAAACATTGGTCGTTTTGGACCACTTTTGGGACTTCTATAGGCTGGTCGAAGATGGAGTTCCCAGGCAGAGCAGAGATTGTGAGATCTCACTCATTTTGCGGGCTTGGGGACCCAGAAAAGGGTTTTAGGGTTTATGTAATAGGTTATGGGATGTCGACCCATGGGTTTACTCATGTCTAGGCCCTTTTGTAAAATTATATACTTGGGTTTTCCCCTCTGCCAACAGTATGTGATCACAGACTTGCAAACTTTCCATAACTTCAACAACAAGACTCTATCATTTTCATCAAACTTTACTTTAGTCTCACATGACTAATTTTGGATTAGTCAACAACCCTAAATTGCAACAATCATAACTCTATACCTTTAATGAAAAAATGTTTTAAAATGGTACACAATGTTCTTTAGTTTCTTGTCTACAATTGCTCTAGGTTTCATTACTTGGAACCTTCCAGAAAAGGAGTTATAGAAAAAATGGTAGACCTTGTTGAATTCAGGATTATTCTAGAGAGCGATATTATAGAGCATGTCACACACAAAATATTTGTTGTATGGATCTGAAAATGGTACAAAACATACTACATAATGCACTCTAACCAATGCATTGGGTCTTATTGAATTTGAATATTTTATAAAGAAGTTATGATGTTTTTACCCGAAACACCTGTTTTAGACTAGTTTCAGGACTAGACACAAACCCTATCTTCCACAGAGTGTAACTCCAAAAATACAATGACCTACAAGATGAATTTTTTTAACAGTTACTTGGATATGTTTTCTCAACATCCTCCAGATTTTGCTGTCTGAATCATTCTAGAAATTTTTTTATTGTGAAAATGATGAGATGACCTATCAATAACATACCTTAGAAAGCATCATCAAAAGACTTTATCCTCCCTTGAATTTTGACCTTCTTTACTTCACCTTCCCTCTGAACTTTGCCTTAGATCTCCTTTGGTTACCATAGTCACTTGTAAATATTCAATATGCTCAATAGAATACTAATGGGAGACCCTTGCACTCTTATTTATACTCTCCAAGTAGCTTCCTCTAGAAGTATCCACTTAAGCACTTTGTCCACTTAGCCACTTTGTCCACTTAACCAACTTTGTCCACTTAGTGACTTTGTCCACTTAACCACTTTTTCCACTTACCTAGTTTATCCATAAATAGTAAACTCTCCACTTCTAGTTGCAACTAATTTATTTTTAATTGTTTTCTTGTTGCAACCACTTAACCCATGAGTAACCACTTTGACTGGTCAAATTCTTCTAGGAGCTTCTAGAATAATTTGACTTCTTTGACCTTCTAGGGGATTCTAGATAACTCATGAGGGTTCTCCAACTTTGCATGGACATAACTCTCTAACAATGAGGAGTTATTTTATGTTCCACATATCACCAAAAACAACATGACATATACTATCCATATGGAATAGTTTCTCCTACAAATTCACTGATCTTCATTACATTATTCCTTAATCAAACTTGCATTCCCTAACCACACTGCTAGGCTACTCAACCACCTAACCATTTGGAATTCACAAAACGTATTCCCGCGAGGGATTTCACCATAAGGGTACCACTTTGAGAACTTTATCCAAGAGTATCTTTCCATGAGGGCTTTCACCATAAGGGGACCGCTTTGGAGTTTATCCATTTGGTTCTTCCTATCAACCATGACATTAAATCAATGATATAACTCCCTTTAATAACAACATATCATTATGACACCACTTGAAATCAACCCTTTGAAAACAATTACATCAATTACCATATAACTAATAATCAATATATACATGAAATAAACACATCACTATGACAATACTTGACATCAACACTTTGACATCAATGACAACATAGTACAACATAGTACAACATAGTTCATTACCAATTGAAATGAGAAAGATAAAGAGTGTGATGTACCTTGTTTTGATGTTTGTCTTCACTGGTCCAAGCTTCAAGATTTATCTCCAGGCTCCTTAGCGCGAGTCAGGATATTCTATGAACAACAAATAAATCATTTCTCCTACTCTATGTGATAAAATAAAATTAATCTATCTATACCTGATTTGACTTAAGTATAGACATGATCATAAACAACATAATGAAAGGAATAGGCCAAGTTGATATTAAATGGAAAGCCAAAAGACGACACCTACAAATCAAGTTAATTTTTCCACAATATTCTCCAAGCTCTCCTCATCCAACCCTTTCATGAAAGTCTTGAGATCAAAATACTCATGCCTTGATGGATTCCTCTCTCTCAGGATCAAAGGTTTGACACTTGAAATCTTCCTCCCTTTTCACCATGGAAATGCCTTCAATTTATAGAATTGGGAGGCTAAAATACAATGAGATATTTAGGGAAGTGGTTGAGGATATGTATTCATATATTGGGATTTGATCCTAAGATAAATTCATAGGATATGATTTGAGCAAAACGAACCTCATCACTTCAAAGTTGTCGATTAGGAAAATGTGGGATTCTCCATATTTTCCTCTAACCAAAGTGGTGTTCCCCATAAGTTAGATATAGGGTGCCAATGGTTCTACCTTAACATGGAAAGGGGAGCACTGATTCTCCTTATACATGGATAGGGGGGTGCCACCTTTCATAAATACCCCAAAAATGGTCGAATTTCCATGTAAAAGGCAGGTTTTTGACCTTGAAATGATGGGTTTCCTCCTCAGATATGACTTAGGGATCATGAAAAATGTTTTTCATGGATTCAATGAGTTGTGACACTTGGAAAAGTGCATGTGACAGTTGGTAATGTGCATACAGAACTTGAAAAGTGCATGCGACACTTAACAATATGCATACGACACTTTGCGACACTTGTGACACTTAATTGTGGAATTTTGATGTGTAATAGATGCACCCTAAAGTGTAAGGTCATAAGATAAACTGACGGCCGAAACACTTTAAAAAATCAATGTAAGGGTGGTGGAGTAGGAGAACCTGGAAGAAGTTGCAAACAACCATCAAACAATATCAATATATGTTTTTATTCCCGAAGCAGGCATACCTATTCTCAGAATACGTATTGACTCAAAGCATGGTCGTCGACCAATACACTGCAGATCCATGAGAATACCGACTAAGGATATGAACACCATAGATATAATGTGGATCCATACTTGCATGACATGAACTGATTGTAGACGCGAAAAATACATAGTGGAGCTATGATATGACAAAACATAGCCACAGATCAATACAATATGGATCTATGTGATAATATATTTATCGGTAATATTTCCAACATGGAGATTATCTTGGAATCTTTTACATGCTCAAATGATCTCCATCACAACCTGGGCAAAGAACCAAACATAGTGAGCGCTCAACTCGGGGTCTTTGTCCCTATCCAAAGATGGTATGATTCTAGCCATGTGAATAGATGACTTGATGTCGAACATGGTAGAAACCACTTGATTAACGGTCATTGATATATACCCTTAACAAGTGCAAGGGAAATCATCAATGATGACAATGATTCCCAAGGTACCTTTAGTAAATTCCAACAAATGTGAATAAATGAGTTGAGGTCAAACATTTGTGGAATCATCTGATCAAAGGTCAATGGTGTAAACCTATTGTCAAAGATGAGGAAGCCTGCCATTGAGGCATGCAAGTTCCAAGGTACTAATTGGTTTCTATGTCTAATTCTCAGATGATGTGATGAAGTCGATAGGAAAATACTCGTTGAAGGAGGGCCTTGATGTATCCCCCATCATCGACATGAAACTGACACAAGAAAGTGATGTGAGATGGTGTATTAAATGAGTATGAACTGACACAAGAATGGATATTGGTAATACTGCAAATGGTTGGTTTGGAATGAAAATTCCCTTGAACATTGTGAGGCATGACAAATGAATTGGCAACATTGACTCGACAAGTACCAAGAACATAATGTGAAAATAATAAGATCACTCTTCGACTAGAATGAAAAAGTATAATGACACTTGGAATTGATATGACTCAAAGACAAGAAGATTACCCAACTGTAAGGAGAGATGCAAACATGTGCCATGTTCAAGGGAGACAACAATAACTGCTATAATGGGTTTCAAAAAAACTTGACCCATTTATTTCAATTTTCCCTCCACCAATATTGGTGAGTACCTCTTTATTTTTTAACGATCTTGTGGAGGATAATAGATGCTTAGTATAGCTCATCTTCGATGAGTCCCTTGACATATGTTTACTAAACCTGAAGAAGGAGGGGTTCGGTCCCGTATGGGTCCTGGAGTTTGGTCCCATATAGATCTTTCAATGCATAATTTTACAAGCCCAAAGAAGGTAAAATCAATGCTTTTCACATTTAGAGAGTCTGTAAAGAACTTCAAGAGGACTCCGTGGGTGATTTTTTCGTAAATTTAGTCTCCTAAGCCCGAAAAAAGCGTAAAACAATACAAGGGAAAATTCTTCTAGTCATGCTTGAATAGAGTATTCCTTTTTCATAATTAGTTTCGTGAGGCCAAAAAAGAGATAAACTACCAATTGAAAGATTCCCTTTCAAACCTTTTAATGAGTGTGGAAGGAAGTAATCTCACTCAACAATATTTTCATGTTTAGGGAGTCTAAAAAGAGATTAAAGGAAACTCCAAAGAGTTCCTTTTTCGTATAGCTTTTACGAGTCCAAAAAAGAGACAAAAGTACACTCAATAACCTATTCTCATGTATTAATGAGCACGAGAACGAACAAAGGCTAAGCTCGGTAACCTATTATCATGTATTTATGATGACAAGAAAGAACAAATACTAAGCTTGTTCTAGAAAAGACTACTACGTTACGATGGGAATGACCCCTAAGCGAGGATCACTCCTAGCAGCGTGTATCTCTAGAGGTATTTCCCCCCCATCTTGTTTGATATAAGCTAGTGTATTTGCTCCAAAATTATTCCCAAAGGATGGAGACCCGCCCTCCAAGTTTTGTTTTCTTCATCGACTCTTCTTCTTTCCTCATTTAGGCATCTGGCTACTAATAGGAATATTTTCACTAGGTGGAGGAAAAGAAGGTTCAAGTATTCGATCCAAAGGAAGACTTGATTCGAATGGAGGGGGGTATGTTTAATTTTTTAATGAGATTGAAAGAGACAATGAAGTATGCTCGTAAATACCAAGTACTGCCAAAGAATCATGTGATTCTAGGGATTGTTTCACCTGAGTCGAAATCATATTTAACGTGGAAACCTACAGGGTGTCAGGAGGATGAAAAGGAAAGATCACCATGAGCGAGGAATCATTAAGGAGAACTACTCCTACACTCTCATACCCAAGATTTAAATCTATAAAAGGGACATTTTTCACTGCATAATCGTGGAGATTTGGAATGAAATAGTCAAGTTGGTCAATAGTGACAATTTTCCCTTGATGGGGAAATTGTAAAATATGAACCATTGAATATGCGATGAAATTCATCAGATAAAACCAACTACGACCAAGTAACAAATTGTAATCCAGGTGCATGTCAACCACTTCGATATCAATCAAAACAATTTTACCCTTCAATGTCACAACAAAAGATTGCAAGATTCTGTGAGCTTGAAAACCACGCCCATCAAGCACTTTAAGGGAGGCATGAGACTGGTTAAGTTTAGGAGAACTAATGAATCTCCAATAAGAAAAATACATGACACAGGTGGAGCCCCCTTCATCCAAAACAATGCGATGTAGGTTCTTTCCACCAACCAAATTTTGAACTTGGAATGCTAGGTGGTGTGAGAGCCTCTCCTTGAAATAGTCCAGATTGAACGTAATTAGATTTGATTCCTCCGGATCCATATTTCCAATGGCTGAAAATAGGGTTCTACGTTGACTTGGAAAATTCTATAGAACTTCGAGGGATGACATAACACAAGGTTCTTGCACCAAGTCTTCAATAATATTGTTGTTTTAGTTGGCACAGGCACTTGGATTAAATGTTGCTTTTCAAATTGTGCCCTTGGGTGGGATCAACACTGCGTCAGAAATTGGCTTCTCAATTTGAAGAGGGTTGGAAGATGAAGGAGGAGTTGACGTGGAGGGCTGATTGATAACCTTTCAATTGGAATAATTACCAAGAATAATATCATAAGTCTTTTCTCGAGTCGTTAAATTAACTACCTCCTTGCACATAAAGACTTGAGCAACACTTGAGGAAGTATCCCCATGATAGGAATGACCTGCGTTTCCCCTTTGCAGAGAGGTAAGATTTTGTGCAACTAGAAGTTGTTGTTGAATTGGGAAAGGGTCAGTTAACAATGAGGGTAGGAAGGTACCTTTCAAAAATTTAATGACTTCCTCTCGACGAGGACAATTTTGTGTAGTGGTCCTCCATACAAATCATGCAAGGAAACTTAGCTTTCCTATTTGGTAGAGTATCAATAGTCTTTGTAGTATCCTGCTAGTTAGAATATTTCTTGAATTTACCCCTTTTCTTATTCTTACCTCTAGGTTGATGAGATGAACTGGATTGGACTGCATTTACCTCAATGGATTGCAACAATATATGTCTCCATTGTGTCTACTGCAAATTGAGTAATAAACCCTGCAGTAATACTATCTAATCATAAATATACTACGCACGTGAATTTATCATTAATCCTTTTCAATCACACAATATTATCAACAATCCACTCTACTGGAATAATCCAATTAGTTGGATGGGTATCCTTCAACCTCAATAACCACTCCTGTAATAACTATGGAAAGTAACAAAAATATGCTTCATGGAAATCAGTAAACACATACCTTTGTAGGTATTGGCACGGTGTATACTTGGAACCCTTATTATCTTTCTGCGTGAACTCTAGTTTCTTTGTCTCTAACCATATTTCAATCTCTTGCTTCATAGGATTCCATGGCATGAACATTCCTTTTTACCACTGCATATTCTTCACAAAACCCCTTCCAAGATATTATTCTAAGTTCTAGGTGGAAACAAAACCTTTCGTTGGATGTATGGGATGACCTGGGTTCTACCTTAGTTCTCAAACAAAACCTTTTTTACCATCGTCCCTTCTGGTAAACCAGAGGGCTACACTACACACATAGTGCACAATGAAATCTCACCCGAGATGGATTGTGGGTGACTGTAGGACGCAACTGTAACACACCTCACCCATGAGTACCTTTCCTAGGGATGGGGTATTTGAATTTTCGTCTTCCTTCTTAAATCAGATCCTCCCTTTCTATCCCTATTGTATTTCTTCTCACTAAGAGCTCTCCAACTATGGTCAACATGCTCCTATCGAGGTTCAAGAGAGGAAGACATGCTTGAGTGAAGAATCTTGGGTGTTCATATGTTGAGATCCACGTAGCTTCCACGATAATCCATTATCATGTTCTCTTCTCTCGCTGGGAACATCTATTCATCACCTAAGTCAATGATGGATTTAGTATTCATCTAACCTACCAAATGTAGAGGGATTCGACACTTCGACGCTTTAGCACTTCAGTTCTTCGGTGTTGAATGCCTATTTATTATCTATGTGCTTTATCTCTAGAGTCCCAAACTCCTGAAATCCCATAAACTTGCCACGTGGCTCCGACCTTTGAGCCTTTTGGTCTATCGACAATTCTATGCTCCTAATCCTCCAGAATACTAAAGTCCCAGACTCCCAGAGTTCCATTCACTTCACCAACCACTCTGAGTAGGCAGACATGTACCAGGGGATGACATGTAGAAGGGGCCATGGGTGACATGTGTCATGTATCAATGGGTATATAGGGTATGCGATATGCACAAATCCAGGTGACATGTGGCACGCCAAACTTGGGTCCACATCACCCTGGGTGATGTCACTGTGCCACGTCACTCTGGACTGACAACCTTATAAAACCCCTCATATCTCATGGTCGAGATCCAACCACATAGATCCATAGATCTACGACTCTTGTTACTTCACAACTCCAGCCTTCGGGAGTTCTGGAATGCAAACTCCTCTTTTCTCCCAGATTTGGTTAATGTGAGGATGACTACATTGTAAATCCAACGGCTAGGAAGGAACCTTAAGGATCCTTAGATCTATGGTCTTGGTCACTTTGTGGCTTTGGCCTTCAAGTTTTTTGGGTGTTACAACCATTCCATTCTCCCAAAGAATGACTTCTTCAAAGTACCGTGTGCGGGTCCCTCCTCCTGACGGATCGGACGATAGGTGAGGCTTCTAATTATATTTCCCAAATCTATGGATCTCCTCCACTTCATAACTTCGGTGTCCAGGGAGTTTGATGCCATGGAATCTCTATTATCCCGAAGTGGTGCTCTACCGAAGCCACCTGGTGTAGATATAACGACTGAGGGCATTCTCGAAACTTCTCGATCGATGACTCGCGCTACTTCGTGATGGGGTGTTGGATCCTGGTTTGGTCGGTAAGACAGGTTCAACTAACCACTAGGGTAACCGCCCAACTTCAGTCAACTTTGCGGGTGACCTTAACTCCTAGTTTCCTTCAGACGATTTATGACTATTAGGGTTGATAATACTCAGAAGTCTCGGACTTCCGGAGCTCCGAAGCCAAAAGGAATTAGCTCCCTTAGGCTTAGCATAGGGTTCTCAGGTGTTGGTCATATGGGTCCTTCTAAAATCTCATGAGTTAAGTATATCTTCCTCGTCGTGAACTTGTTAAGGTATTGGGCATGATGTCCCAATTGTACAACAAGGAATCTGAAGGAGATATCTTCTTTAGATCGACAGGGTCAGATTGATGCAATGCTTTTTATCCCAACCCCCTTAATGGCTTATGTCCCAAGATGTCTTGAAGGCTAAACTGAGGCATATAGAAAATCAATCAAAAGCATAAGTTTACCAGGAGATAAATAAAGACACATAACTTGATCATTAAATATAGATACCATTCTTATATGTATAAATACATTCATTCATTCATTATTCCATTTCAATGTATAAAGTATGAAAATACTTATCAGAACCAGAAATCGTGATGCGACTACTGAAAGGGGTGCCTGTTTCCACCTGACCATAAGCTTAGTCACTCCTAATGGATTTACCACTGGACACCCACAATCTAGACCATGATTCTTTGAGATATAATTCTTCCTTCTGGCTCAACAATAGTCAGGGATAGAGGTTACTCTCCTCCTCCCACAGGATCTTGGAAATGGGTTTTCTCTATACCAAGCAAGGAGGTCTACCTGAGTACTTCCTCAGTCACTCAACACCCTCATTTATCAGCTTGTATCATAACCCTGCTAGCCACATCCTATGACAAGAACATTTTCGTTTCTCATTTCTTCCTCGAATTCGAGAGCTTAGTCTCTCTTCTCTTCTTCTCTTCGCGACTCTTCCTCTACCCACCATGCCTTCCTTTCTTGCCTTCCTCAACAAGATTGCATGTGGCCCAAATTCCCAGTCTGTGGTCAGGTCTGAAATCCTTTGAGATGGGCGCTCTGCCCCATCCCTTCATTAATTCTTGAAGAGGTCTTCCCACCTACCAGCTTGACTATAATTTATTCTTGGGTCAGAGAAATGTTTTGGTCTTGAGCAATTAAATCCAACAAGGTACTGGTTTGGTGGGGGTTATCTCAACCATTCATGGTTCCCCTCACCATATATTTCATAGCATCCATGGTCTATCTTGGCAAACCCCCTCTTTCAACAATCATGCAACACTTATCCATTTTCTATTAATAACAAAAATTACATTCCTTGACCTTTTATACAAAGGTTCATCAAATCAAACATTCACACATATTGAGTTTTCCACAGTCTCTTGGCCAATATAGTTATATTTACAAACTAGGGGAAGCATCGGTGTTACAACAGCTATCGACAATCATGTAAGGAATTTAGGATTTTATTTTTACTTCTACTTCTACTTTAACATTCATTCTCCCATAACATTCATCATATCTACCATTTTATCTATTCAATAACATCTATTCTGCATACTCACTCTAGTGCGTGTTGTAAATAAATTCTAACAGATGCATTCGTTTATCCATTCATTCATTATAGAGAACATAAAAGAAACATAACACACATAGAGACACCATTTTAACCTGGTTCACCCCCCTGGGATACACCCACAAAGATCTTCTGTTTATTTCTTATTCTTCATCAAAATGGTTATGTGCTATGCGCATTACATCATAAGTTATGAATGGTGAGGTTGACTAGCATCACACCAATATCCACAACTTGTGACCTAACCCTCAGTTACAACTCAAATATGACTCCATCTGAGACTTGCATCTCTCAACAATACAAATATTTAGACTCAAAAGGTGCTCCAAGTGCTTTTCTCATGCAAAGGTATTAATGACTTACTTCACCAAAACAATTCTCAATCTACCTCATACATCTTCTATTTATATTACAAAATGGGAAAAAACCATTACATTATGACTCAAAACCCTAATCCTAAGTGGAATCAACTTGTTCACTTTCCAAATACCTTCCATGCAGTTGGCCTTCATCCTTTCTTTGACTCATGCTGATCTTCTTTACTGGCGCAATGCTTCCTTTACCGTTATGTTGTGCTACTTTTCCTTCTATCTTGGTGCACGTTGCTTCCTTAGTTCCTTTTTCCTGGTTCTCTATGCTAAAACCAAGAGTTTCTTTCTCCAACTCCCATTCCTACACATACTCAATAAATATATTAGAGCATCTAGGGGTGGCTTCCTCACCCTTTATTCATATAAGAAAAACTTTCAAAATTTGAACCATTGACAACTATTCTTTTAAAAATAAATTTTTTCATTTTTTAAAAAATTTCTATTTAACACGTAATATGATTCAGGCAAATTAGTTCCCGAGGTGTAGGACAGTCGGTGACAGAGTGTGTTGGTAAGCCACTTCGTGATGTTAAAGTCACCGGTTCGAAACCTGCGGGGACAAAAAATCCAACCATGTTAAGGGTTGGTGTGGCTCAGGCCGGGTGCGATCCCCGGGTGATTTTGACGGCTTAGATGCCCCTGAGTCGCGGTTTCTCAAGCCACAGGTTAATCGCGTAGCCAACAGGTCTCGCACAAATTAACAAAAAAAATAAAAATATGATTCAAGCAAATTCATTACAATAAACTATGCATAAATGCGATAAAATGATATGTAAAGAAAAAGGATGAAAGAAAATACAATTACACTATGATGAACACACAAATGCAATGTAGGAAATAAAATGACCTACCTACTTACCTAGGGCCCGAGGCCTGTTAAAATCAAGTCCCGTCAACATAGGGTTGGAGGATAGACCCATCAACTTGTAATGGTATCTTCCTCCCATCCATGGAATATACATAGTAAGTACCCTTCTCATACTTCTTCTTGACAAGATAAGGGATGAGCCACAAAATTTCACTCTTGTTGTCCTACTTTGGTTTTCCCCTTCTTTTGTCCCACATGGGTGAAAGACTTCCTTCATCAAACTTGACATATGATAGATATTCAATGTAAGGCTACATGGGAGGATCTACTTAGACTACATGCTTAATAGCTCGTTCATTCTCTTGATCCTTCTTTCCCTCATCCTTGTTTAGTATCTTGATGGATCTTGGATCTTTTCCCTGATACTCTGCAAGATTCTCCTTATACTTATCTGTCTTCGGAAATACAAAATCAATACAATATTCACGTGCAAAAGGTAAATCCCAAGGATCATACTCAAGAACCTGAGGAGCCACATCATATTCACAATCACTCTAGCAATCTAGGCTACTAGGATCAACTGTGTGATTATTTGCAACATGTTGATTGTATAAAATCTCAAATATCCCATCCCCCATAGGGATATTTGCATGAGTAAGGTCCATACTGAGAAAACCTCCAAGGGTATTGTATGAACTTCTTGACAAGATCATGCCCCAAGCATATGGTACATCAATCACAATTATATTCATGATGATGCTGATGTGGGGGAAATCCTGCAGATATACTTCCACATGTTCTATGAGACCGTACACTTTTACCTTTTTTGAATCAATACCACAAACGTTCCCATAAGGGAGGGTTGTCCTCAAACCAAGTTTTTTCATTACGTTTAGAGACATTACGTTTTTTGAGGCTTCGGAATCCAACATGCAATTATTCCAACAAAAACCATTTATTCCCAAAGAATGATAAAAAGGAGGATTGTCATCTCCCTGGTTCCCATGATACATAGTATTTAGGATCACCAGAGGATCTCCTATCTCATCCTGTACCTTTAATTCCTTCAAAAATTCTCTTCTTATGGAAGGAATCTTTCACATATCCACCACAAGTACTAACATATTCATCTTTCCAATCATACCTTGTACATCTATATTCAAGCGAAGACCCTCATCTGTTGGTGCAGGTTGTGGAAGTAGGTCGTGAACTGGAGGTGGAGGAGGTGGAGAAACTTCCTTCATTGTTGGAGGTGGTGGGATTTGAACTTTGTTTCTTCTTGAGGATGTCAAAATTTCCCTTTTCCTCAAATTTTCCTTTAAGCCTTCATCCATTTGGTTCAATACTTCCAACCGAGATCGTCTATCTACCCACTTCCTAACTTCCTCAAGTTGTTCCTCTGTGATATCAATGCACTCATCATCATGGAGGGCAAAATATTTATAAATGAAGTTCAATCTATCCATAGGGCCTAGATATTATTCTTCCCTTCATCTTGGACACTCGTTTTTTGAATGAGGTTCCTGACATGGAAAACACCATGGAGATTCCTCCATGATGACCATCCCGAAAGGCTTCAAGGTGTCAAGTGCCTTTTCCTCTTGTTAAGGTCTTGGTTTCCAACCTATATTTTCCTTCTATTATCTAATAAAATGAGGTATTGGAGAAGGATGATGCCTCTCCAAAGTTTTCTACTTGTTCATGATCTGATTTTGACTATGGATGAACTAGGCATTCATTTGATCAAAATTTTGAGCCAAGAGTGTGATTGGATCATGTACATTGTTGGTTGAATTCTTCGTCTTAGGCTTTGTTCTATCACGAGGGAACTGAAATGGGTCAATATTTGAGTTGATGAGATGTTATTCAATATGCATGTTTTACTCTTTGGCCTTTGCCAAATTTTCAGGCATATTTTCCTTTAGGATAAAAAAAATTGTCCTTCGAAAGCATTCAAATAAAGAAGGAGAATTGTTTCTTCCAGCAGGCATAATTCCTTTAGGATATTATTGTGAAAATTGTCAAATTTGGCATCCAATTCCTTCATTGTTTCATTCTCTTTCCATTTAATTTGATTGCATTTCATCAATAACATTCCACTATCCTTCTTTGTTGTCCATCTACCCTTGAACAACTTAGCGAAAGCTTCATAAGATTGCAAGTGATTTTCAGGAAAGCCTTTGAACCACTTCTTAAAATATTCATAAATAAACATAGCTAATATATTCATTAAAACATATTCATGTTCTATACCATTATCTTCCATGGCCATACCAATAGCATCAATATACTCTTCCAGTGTAATGACATTGTTTTTAGTGAACTTGGGAAACCACTTGTGAGAATATTTGGGCATGTTATTGGGATACACAGAGATGGTGGTCATATTCAATGGCTTGTAAAGGCTTCCAACCCAAGGATGAACCATTGGAGGAAGGGGAAGACTTCCTTGAAATAAATTTTTGAAAACAAGTGAATTGTGGGAAGGTCTTCTTCGGTAGACCTTGGAAGGATTAAACCTTCCTTGGGGAAGTGTCTTTGGGAAATATGGGTTATTAGGTTGTGGAGTTGCTAGATGAACTTTATGAAAATATTATCAAAAATGAAATGGGAAATTCCCTCAAATGGAGTCAAGAGGAAAGCTAAGGAAAAATATTTGGGATATACTTTCCAAGTGTCGTTATGGGATAAGAAAGGATTCAAAATCCTCCTCAACAACAATGCCAAATTTTTTATCGCACAGATTGTAGTTTGGGAAAATCCGAAACCAAGAAATAAATGTGATACACAACTGGAAAAACCTATCATTGTCACCTCAATAGATATCCCCCTCATTTTAGTGAAGGAAAAATTGAGCACAAGGGAGGTTTCTTGGGTGGCCCTAGGGAGATTGAAAGGGGAGAGTCAAGGAGCTAGAAGAGCACCCATATAGGTCAATGTCTAAGATTAAGTTGAGGCTCGAGGAGAGAATATTTGGATTTGGTAAATGGTTTCCAAGGTTGTACACCGGAAAAACAATGTTATACAAACCACAACAAGACAATATATGATGATATAAGCCTCAAAACAAGTGGGAAATCAACAAGAAACCTTGTTGTCCCAAAATTGCGGCAGTAAACAATGATATATCAGCAAAATTAAACTTATAACAACTGCAAATTAGGCTATTGGCATGCAGGGGGAAGTCCTAGGGTTAATCACTCAAATTCCAAGAAAACCCTTAGATACCAGCGCTTTCGTCATCACCTGCAGAGAAGGTGAAGTATCACCCGAGGAATCTAGAGGGGATTCATGAGCCAAGGTTATGTAGTGCTGAGGGGAAGTGAGGTATCATTCATATCATTTACTTACATGCACAATTATCATAGTTAACAATTACTTTGTTATGAAACATAATTTATGCGCAACATGACAATATCATATATGATCCATTTATTCAACATGAACCAGAAAACAACATAAGTTTCAACCACACCATAACACACATATTTACATGGTTCATCCAACTTTATCTACATCTACAAAGGTTGGATTATTATATTATTCATTACTATCTTTCTTACAATTTCACATTGCACTACAAAATATGCAATAGTAATATAATCCCAAACCTGCCTAACCATCCTGTGCCAATGCAAGTTCACTCCTCAGTCATACTACTGATCTCTTCCGTCACTTGATTCCCTTACCAAAGGAAATGGAAACTTACATGTAACATCACACACATATATCCCCCCTTCCATTATTTCCTTCCTTACATATTTATACATACCAATAAGGCTAGGCCCATTACAAAAGTGGACAAAGTATCCCCCTAAACCCGTTATAAAAATGGACAAAATGTCCACAAACCCTACGGTTTATAACAATTTTCTACCTTATGCATGCTAATACATCACACATCCTTTTGTCACTCTCTTTGAATCATTGAATTCTGCTTCCATCATGTGCTCTGGTCCATCTTCTAACTCTCTTTTACCCTTTGATCTCCTTGTGGAATAGATCCCAAAGCTTATCCAAAATGCCTCTCCAATAGGGCCCCAACACTCACATCCGGATCATCTCGAGCCACTCAAGCCTGCTTCCAGTGCGTCGAAAGTCACCTTCGCTATTGCAGGTGTCGTACTACAAAATTTCTCCTTCAGTCTATGATCTACTTGCTAACTTAAGACATTATCTTTGGATAATGATGGAGTTGAATAAGTGTGGAACTCCTTCCCAACTTCCCTCTTTAATTTGGGTAGTTGGTTTTCTTATTTCTCGAGTATCATAAATATCACCATACCCAACTTCTTGTAGCGTAGAAATTCATATATCCATGTTCTTCGTGTTCCCGTGCTCCTTCTTGATGCGTCACTGGTTTGTTTTTCTTCTGTCGTGCTTTTGTGTTTCCTTTTGTTCTATGCAGTCTAATTCTAGGACACTTTTCTAGATTGGGGTTGATTAATTTTGTTCATGGTACTTCCCATTGCACTAGAACTATGACCTACTTAAAACTTTGTATGGTGGCTTTAGGTGGTGTCATCGTCCTTTTTTGTACTCTAGTCGTCTCCTCTACCATCTATTGTTTCTCTACACTATGCTCAGATTCTATCCAACACTCAACTCTTCTTCCTATCTCAAATGGATACGAACCAATTGATTTCCATTTCTGCTTATTTTATAGTGGGCTGGCCCTATGCATCCCTATTTGCAATCTCATTCGAGTGTACTATACTCATGGCTTGCAACAATTCTATGTCCTTTGGCACATTCCGGTCTAAATAAACCATCCTATACAAATCTTTGTCACACTTGTTCCTACCGACTTTTGATTGAATTCAATTTCGAATTCTTTTCTTGTTGGTTTTAAGTATGACTACGCACTCCCTTACATACTTTTATATTTCATTTACAACTATATTTTCCTTTGGATCATAAAATCTTTGTCTAATCCACTAATGGTTTCTTTAATTTCTCCATTACTACAAATCTTCGATGATTTCTCTGTTCGATTTGGAAATCGGTCAAGATTTTCTATGTTTAATGGTACACAATGCCAATGCTTCGCTGTCATGATAACTCTTGATTTCACGTCCCAACATGTTGTGTGTTGAATGATTCTTAGGTATCATCTATGCAGTCACATATCTCCGTGTTATCACTCTCATCTATGTTTCCTTCTACATATTCTTCTCTTATCTACGATAGTTTCCTACTTTCTTTATTTATGCATAACCAAAACTTCTTTACCTCGTCAATGTTTGAACTCTTCCATTTCATACTTTTTCCTATTTTTCTATTTTTTTCTATCTTTTCCTTCTATAGTACACTATGATACAATTTTAAACTGCACAACTCCTCTAGTGCATGGAAGGATGACTATCCCTATACAGTTTTAGTCAGCTTCCATTCACTAGTCCTTCCACAACTTGTCCATCCAACTGCTCAACACCTCTGTCAGTCACATGTCTTATCACATATGGTCCTAACTAGTGTGTCCTAAACTTTCCTGGGTGTTGTAAGAACTTGTTGTCATAGAGCAGTACTAGAACCCCTGTCTAGAACTTCTTCTTCTTGATTTGTCTATTGCGCCATGTATTTTCTCTTTCCTTCTATATTTTCTAATGGAAACCTACTATAAAGCGATCTTCCTCCAGTATTAATAACTCTGATAACCTTTCTTATACTGCGTCAGAATCCATAAGATATGTCATTTTCGCAATGCGTAGACTCGGTATAATAAATTCCATGGGCATGACTACTTCTTGACCAAATGCTAAATTAAAGGGTGTTTGTCCTATAAAATTCCTGCATGTAGTTCTGTAAGCCTAGAGTACTGCAATGATCCTTAAATCCCAGTCATCTCTCCCTACGTTTCACACCTTGGTCAATGCATTTTCCAATATCTTGTTGAAGACCTCCACTGATTCGTTTACTTATGGGTGATATGGGGTGATCTTTCTATGTTGTATATGGAACTCTTATGTTATTATTGCAATTTTCTTGTTTAGAAAGTGAGTCCCCTGGTCACTCATAAGTATTTTAGGACACCCAAACCCGGTCACTATGTTCTCGAACAAGAATCACACAATTGTTTCCGCGCTAAATCTGTAATAGGTTCTGCTTCTACCCATCTGGTAAGTTAGTCTGTCATGGTAATTATGTATCTAGCTCCTGTTCTTGTCACTAGTAGGTTAATAGGTCTGACAAAATCCACTACCCATTTGTCAAATCCTTGTAAGGTAACTTACAGATTCAAGGGAATCTCATCCCTTTGTGATGGTATTCCTACTCTCTGACAAACATCCCAACTCTAGAAATATTACTTCACATCCTTATGGAGGGTAGGACACCATATCCATGTGCGCAAGATATTTTGAATGGTCTCCTTTCCTACAATTCCCTCATGTGCCTCTTCTAAAATAATGGGTCTTTCATGTTCTAGCACACATCGTTGTAGTATCCTGTCTGTACCTAACTTATATAAGTTCCATGTGATTCACTAGTAATATGTTGATCTGACCACTAGTTTTTTCTTCTGGGTTACTATCATATCAGGTGGAGCCACTCATGTGCTTAAGTATTGGACAATATATGCAAACTGACCATCTACCATCTTGAATGAAAAAAATTGCACATCCGATGATCTATCGTCTAGGTTACCTACATCCTCTCTTGTCAGAATCCTCGAAAAATGATCAGGTCTTGCATTTAGTTTTCCAGGCTTCACGATAACTTCAAAATCATACTCCTGGAATAATAACAATCATCTGCAGATCCCCCCCCAACACTAGTTTTTTCACTAGATATTTGAGTGTAGAATGATCTATATAAATCTTGAAGTGGGAACCCAACAGGTAATGTCTGAACTTCTGTAAAAAATACACCATTTCCAAGCCTTCCCTTTCTGTCGTAGTGTAATTTTTCTCAGCAGTCAAAAAATTCCTACTAGCAAACGCAATCAGATGATCTAACTCGCCTTACCCAAGATGGGATAGTATTGCGTCGAGTGTTATTGATAATGCGCCCACATGGACGTGAAACTCTTTTTGCCAATCTGGGAATACAAGGTGGGCACAATTACTAACTTTTGTTTCAATACATCTAGACTCTTTTGATAGTCTTGGTTCCACTGAAACTTAGCTTCTCTCTTTAGTAACTTATCCATTGGTGTTGTAATCTATGCATAGCCTTTAATAAATTTTCGGTAGTAACTTGTATGACCCAATGTTGTTATAAACTACTGCACTGATTTAGGTGGTGGTAAATTAACAATCATGACTATCTCGGCCATATCAACTAACAAATCTTGCTTGCATACTACATGGCCTAACAGTGTACCAAACTATGTGTTCAAAATACATTTCTTCAAATTTAACAAAATATAATATTTGCTATATTGATCAAGCATCAACCTTAGAGTTTCTATGTGATATTTGAATAGGATAAATACAATCCAATCATCTAGGTATACTTCAAGAAACTGGTGAATAAACTCCTTAAATGTTGTGACAACCACTCTAGAAAACACAACAGGTGCATTCTTTAACCCAAACAACATCACTGTGTACTAGAAACTTCCCCACTCCATCACAAATGTCATTTTGTGTCTGTCTTCTGGTGTAATCTTTATCTCATGGTATCTTGAAAATCCATTGGTGAAAAAATAGGCCTCCTATCCTCCTACATTTTCCAATACTTCATCTGTAAAGGGGGTTGGGAATGGGTCATGCAAGCATGCATCATCATTTTTTTCATGTCTACACAAATTCTAATACTCCCCTCCTTATTATCTTGAACCGCCATCGGACTTATCCATTCAAATTGTGTGATGGGCTCAATTATACCAGCTTCTATCATCCTATCAAGTTATTCTTTCACTTTTTCCTTATAGTCAGGATTTAACTTGTAAGGTCTATGTCTCACTGGTTTAACATTTGGTTTTAGTGGAATATTCATCTCACCTAATTCTCCAGTGATTCTCTTCATCTCTTAAAAGGTGGTTGGAAAAATATCTTGATACTCACGCAATAAGTCTATGATATTTTCCATCGTCTCATCATTCCAATAATCCCCAATGTTTACAAACTTTGGCTTCTCCTCCATGCCATTGTTCACTTTTCGTAATATTAAGGGCTTCATGTATGCATCATATTCAAGTGCTGCACCTACTACGTTGTTCTCTCCTTCAATTTATGATACCTATAAATTTCTCGGGTCTTTTTCATCTTTGTCATCCTCAATAATGTTATATCATTCCAATAATTCATGAGTTGTTGGAGACTTTTTGTGCGCACTATATGTAGTAATAATTCTACTTTTCCTTCTTCCATAAACATTTTTCCTCTAATGACTTGTAAGACTGCATCAACTAAAGGTGACTTGGCTTCAAAAGTAAATTTTACCTTAAAGTTTTTGATGAGCTCCTCCCAGTTAGTCATTCCTTTGCGTACTTCTAGTGCTGAGTACCAATTTCTAGGAACTCTCTCCAAAGTATGTATGAACCTGCGTGTCCATTCCTTCTTTGACACTTTCTTCCAAGTTGTCATACATCATGCCACATGGTATTTCAAATCGTTCATGCCTATATACTTGGACATATTACCTTCTGTTCCAAACCTGATTTGCATCATCCTTTTGCATTGTTTTAAATCTTCTATCCCTTCCTTGTGGGTTTCCCACCATCTTGTTGGGGTCGCTCTCAGTGCAAACTCTAATGATAACACCCTTTGTTTTTCAGGTATTTGCATCTCAAATTTTTTAACAAAAAAACTCACCCCATTTAATCCGTCGAACTTTAGCGTATAACATACCTCTATTCTGATCCAACCCAAAGAGAGAGTAATGCACGCACACCTTCTAGTCAATACTTCATGCAACCAGTGCTTCCAGTGTTCAAGTCCTTCCTCCGAGTCTGATGCACAAGAGATTATGATTCTCTAACTAAGCACACCATATACAATGGGATTGACATAGTCATACATCCACACAATCATATTATATAAGTTATCAATTTCCTTTCTTGTGGGCTCCACATATCTTCTTGCTTCCATCAAGTCTAATGGTGCAATGAATTTTAAGCCTCCTCCTTCAAAAATCATCTCTCTTTTCTTCAGGTTGATTATCGCTTGATTGTCAAAGGCCCAATCTAGTCCAAGCAAAGTGGGGTATGATTCACTGTTATCCACAATATCGATGACTTCAAAGTCAGCTACACTGCACACTCCATCTATGTTCACAAGTACTCCTACCTGTCTTCCGATCGGTATTATCTTATGTTGGTTAGCCAACCTCAACTGAACAGTCGACCACACTAGCTTTGGGTTCCCAATAATTTCCCACATTTTTCTTGGAAAAACATTGACGTCTGATCCTAAGTCCATGATGAAATTATCCATGTCATATTCCCCTATCAACACACTTAATATGAACTCTCTATTTATCCTCTTCTTATGTAGGAATTGGTTCACTACTTTCTGTGTTGTGGGTACTTCTCTGTCATGTGTAAATTGATCAATCATGCTGCACAATGTATTCAACATTGTCTCATCCCGCACCAAGTATATACATTTTTTTAGAAATTCCTTCAAAGTATTTAACTTCTCTACTGTTCTATCTAGAACAATGCGATCATACACCAACGACATATCATATACAGGTGGTGTATTTGATGTTGAAGCTATCTAGTCTGGTCCTAGTATTTGTTTCCTTTCTTGTTGATAACTCTCATTTTCTTCTTGAGGGTTGAATGCTACCATGGGATCAACTGCTATTTTTATCCATTGTTCTACTCCCTTTCCTTTCTCTATTGCATCTGGTTCGGTTCTTGTCCCACCACACGTAGCAACTGCTACTTTTGGTTGATCGTCGTGTTCTTCAACGACTATTATCTGGAGGTTCTAGTTCTGGTTCTGATGTTGTGTATGATGTTGGTTCTGATTCCCTCTCACCTTCCACTTTGCTATCAATTGAGGACAATATTATGTTGCGTGATCCAAGGCCTTGCAATATGTAAATGTTGTGCAAGGATTTGGGAAATCTCTTGCTAAGTGTCTAGGTTGATTGCAGTTGTAACAAATTATTGGTTCTTTACCTCCTTGACCAAATCCCCCATGTCCTCGACCTATGCTAAAACCTCTATTTCCACCTTGGTTAAATCCCTTGGAGTGTTATAATGTGGAATTCATCCTTCTGCTGTGACATTTTCCTCCTAAATTATGTACACATTGGAAGTGCACTCTCTCATCATGTCGAATGTGCGGTAGTCTTTCTCACTGTGTCCTATCGATTTGCAAAAATTATAGAATAAATTTCTTAGGGTGCTATGATATTTCTGTAGTAGGGGACAAGAAGTTGGATGATTCCCCCACGTCTTACATATCTTGTAGTACCCTACTCCTCCTATCAATGGGTTCGGTGCTCATGTGGCCATATAGTGCACGAATTTTGGACACTCTTCCATTTTGCGGCCTTCTATCTTACATGTTATACACCAAACATGTTTGTGCTTCTCCTTTTCCTTCATTGTCTCTGATAATTGAATTCTCAGTGTAGTCAACTATGATTGTACCTGCATCATACCTATGCCATCTCTTATAGGAGATGCTTCTAATTTCATCGCAATTTCCAACACTTTGATTTGCGACGTGACCTTCTGCTATGTTAATGGACAATGAATGTGGGGTAATAGGCCTTCTATAAGCCATTCTTAGTGTCTTTCATCAGGAATATGAAAGGTTAACCCGACCATTACATATTTAAATATCTATCCAAAATCCCACACTGTCTCGTTCTGTACTTGCTTAATTTCCTTTAGTTTTGTAATATATTGAGATTTGGATTTCGACATCCTGAATTCCTTTAGGAACGTTTGTCTAATTTTTTCTAAAGTTCTTGATTTTTCGGTCAGTGTAGTTGTCTGAAAATTCATATACCACATTAGTGCTCTACCTATGAATGTCATATCCAACTGTGCAAATTTCGTTGCCTTGTCTTGGACATTCTTCGCAGTCCATATTGTGTCACACACAAATAAGTGTTTCTCAAGGTCCTCTGACCATGCTCCCTAAATATCAGGCATTCTCAACATATGGTCTACCCCTGCCATTGTATTTACCTTTGGTGATGTTGATTGGATCTAGTTTGCTGAGTTATTCCTTCTATTCTAACTATTGCTCTGACTTCATACACTTATTACAATTGCTCTTGAACAAGCCTCAGTTCCTTCTTCAATTCTTAATGACACAAATAGGGTCATGGGTTCGATGCAGATTCCGATATAAGATGGACTTCCTTATTCTGTTGGGTAGTGCTGAGGATCTCTTTCTTTCCTTTTCTTTCTCCATACAATGTGATGTGAAGTTCTGTGTAGGGGTAACTTCCCCCAAATTCTCTATGTTTCTCTCCTTCTTACTGTACCTAAACCTTTTCCCATAGCACAATAATCCAATCTCTCCATATGAGTCAACGTCTTCTCTCGACATCCTCAACCCATCCTTCGATCATCCCCCAGTTCCCCTATGTGTGCGAAGGTTCTTAGTTATAAGATTTCATCTTCATGACATTCTTCCCACACAGTAACATCTTTATCCAAGTAGATAATGCACTCAAATATCTTTTTCATGGACCTTTGAAAAAGTCCCTCTTCACAACACTATAGGATTGGGTACAATCTATTGCAAATTCTGTATTATAAGCCCCCAATATACTATTCAACAAGATATCTATTGCAATAGAAACCTTATTAATTGTTGTATTAAGTTGTCTGATTAGTTCAAGGGTCCAGATTCTCAGGGCTTCATCTTTGTATCTCCCCACGTTCTCTACTAGCCTTCTTAATCATTTAGTCAAAATAATTGGAAATTCACCAAAGAAAATTTCATGCAGATCTATGAAAACATACCTTTCTAACCATTATTCTTCGCTCAGCCTAGGGTTTCTATTTTCTTCTCTAACAAATATTCAATGCTTTGTTTCCATCCATTCTTCAATTTCCTTTCTATTCGACCTCCAAAACATTCCCTCAATTGCAATTCTTGGTCCCGACAATAGAACCATTTGTTGGCATGCAAGGTGTAGACCTGGGGTTAATCAATCAAATACCAACAAAACCCTTAGACACTGGCCCTTTCAACATCACTTGTAGAGAAAGTGAACTCTCACATGAGGCATCTAGAGGGGCTGCAGGAACCAAGGTTTTGCAGTAATGAGGGGAAGTGAGGCATCATTCATACCCTTTTCTTACATGTGCAATTCTCGTATTTAACAATTACTTTGTAATGAATCATAATCTATGAACAACGTGAAAATATCATATATGATCCATTTATTTAGCATAAAATAGAAAATAACATAAATTGCAACCACACCATTACACACAAATTTACGTGGTTCACCCATGTTGGGATACATCCCCAATGTCTGGCTTCTTATATTATTCATTAATAGATTTCTTCCAACTACACAATGTGCTACAAAATATGCAACAATAATATCATCTCAAACCTGCCTAGCCATTCTACGACAGTGCGAGTTCACTCCTTATTCATACTACGAATATCTTCCTTTACTCGACTCCCTTACCAAAGGAAATGGAAACTTACATGTAACATCACATGCATATCTCCACCCTTGCAAAATTTGCTTACATATTAATACATACCAATAGGGCTAGGCCCATTAAAAAAGTGGAAAAGTGCCCCCTAAAACCCATTACAAAAGTGGACAAAATGTCCCCAAACCCTACGGTTTATAATCGTTTTCCACCTTTTGCGTGTTGTTCTATTGCACATCATTTTGTTACACTTTTTAAGTCCTTGAATTTTTCTTCCATCGTGCACTTTGGTCCATATTCTAACTGTATTTTACCCTTTAATATCCTTCTAGTGCAAATCCTGGAGCTTATCCAAAATTCCTCTCTAACATAGACCATCAAAGTCAACATATAATATTGGATAATAATGCTCGCAATTAGTAGGAAATATTCCAATGTTTAAACCCAAACTTTAGTGGAAATATAGGGGCTATAAAAGAGTCTTATCAACATATTTTTGTAACATCCCTATGGTTGTAACAAAATTTTTCTACAACAACAAGTTCTATCCACTGAAATTAGCAAGTAAACCACTTAATCAATAACTTATTACTAGTAGAACAATTATCACAGCTTACAAGTAATTTCCAGTGGTAGAAAGATGGGAAAAGAGTATGAGAGAGTGAGTTTGATGCATCCCTATTAATTGTAGCTTAATGTTTGTTACATAAGAACAATCGCTTTAGCAAATCAAGACACCCTTGGGGGGAAATATAGCCAATAACATATAAAACTTGTTGGACAATTTGTTTGGATAGTTGGTTGTCATTGATGTCAACCCTTAGAGAATAATCTTATAGATTGATGTCAACCCTTAGAGATTGATTTCAACCCTTTGAGAGATCTAGATATGTTGTATAGTTGATTGAAATTTTCAGGATTGAGATTGATGGTGAGTTAGTTGGGTACATTTGATGTAGTCTACATGTAGCCTCGAAGGTGTGGTTATGGGACCCAAAGTTGGTTGAGGAATATGGACATGAAGAACAATGAAATTGTAGGAAAGAAAATCATATATGGATAGTCCTTGCCATGCCATTTCTGGTGATATGTGGTACATCATGTGGTTCCTCACATTTAGGGATATATTTCCTTGTAAAGTTGGAAGCCCCGAAGAGTGGTCAAGAAGCCCCTAGTTAGTTACAAGTCTCAGACAAAGGGAAAAGTGGTTGCAACAAGAAATCCCTAAAGTAAGGAGAGAAGTTACTATGAAAAATTATATAAACACCTCAAGGAGTCTCTCATAATCACACTTACACACTTACAATTGAATATCTATCTTGTGATTGTTATGGTATAGTATTGTGATATTTTGGCTAGTTTGTGACGACATTTTTCTGAGGTTGCGAAGGAAGGTCGAAGGTGGAAGTCTCAGAATTACAACAATCTTGAGTAACCCTAGTTTCTGAGGTATCCATGAGTTATAGGTCAACACGGTGTGGATATACGTGGGATGTAGTGGAGGAAAGTGTGGATATCCACGGTCTATAGAAGAGCAAGTCATGTATATGTAAAACGACTTGTGAAAGGTTGTGAAGGGATGTTGTTACCAGGTTGCTCGAGACTATGGAAGAGTTACATTTCAGTTTACAGTACATCATGTCAACTACAAGATCATAGGTAAGTTTGAAAGGTTATGGTTATGGTACATGCATGATGATGATAGTATGTGATATGATACATCTTGGTGATGTTATGGTACATTGATTACAAACATTATTGGCTATCTTGGTGTATGGTTTGGTTACATGTTATGGTGCATACTTGAGGCTTGGTATATTGTTTTATGAGGTTGCATCTTGGTTATATTGAGGAGCATACTTGAGGCATGTGTTTGTAAGGTTTGATTTATGACTTGAGGCACATCATTGGATGCATGGCACATGCCAGTTGAGGTCTACTTGTTGAGACACATTACATGGCATATGGTATATGGTAATTGGTATGGTACATGTGTCTATGTACATGGATTATGTACATGATTGATGTGCATGGTTGGCACATGGTATGGTGTTGATTTGCATATACATGGTTGATGTACATGGTTGGTATACATGGTTGATGGTTGAGTCATATGGTACATGTTGAGGTGCATGGTTGATGCACAGTTTGGTACATATGTTGGTGCATGGTTGATGCACTTGTTGTGATATAGGTTGTGGTACACAATTGATTCTTGGTATGGTACAAGTTGATGGTTTGGTACATGCTTTGGTGCATGGTTGAGGCACATATCCTGTGATGGTATGTTGGTGATATTGGTACATGCTTTATAGAGGCATGTGTTGGTGATGTTGGACATCTAGTTGAGAAGTGTCCTTGGTGTATGATCCATGTGATAAGATCTGGTTGAGTATCGATGATAGTGACAATTGATCGGTGACAAGTTGGATACAATAACAAGTTGTCAGTGATAGGTTGATCAATGACAAGTTGATGCTACAAGTTGGATACAGTGACAAGTTGACAGTGATAGGCTGATCAATGAAAATTTGGATATAGTGATAGGTTATAGGTTGATGTGATAGAGGCAGTGACAGTGGAAGTGAAAGTGGTAGTGATTTTGGCAGTGACAATTGGTCTACACATATATTTCAGGGAAGTTGGACGGGGAAAGGAATGGGGGTTGTAGCCTCCTTCCGGTTGGAGCCAGAGAATCAGGGAGTTGGATCTTCCTTTAGGTTGGAGCCTTAGAACTAGGTGGTTGCAACCACCTTCTGATTGGAGCTGGATAACCCAAGGGGTTGTAGCCTCCTTCTGGTTGGAGGTAGAGAATTCAAGGAGTTGTAGCTTCCTTTAGGTTGGAGCATGTAAATAGGGGTTTGTAGCCTCCTTCCATTTGTAGTTGGAGAATTTGGAAGTTGGTGCTTCCTATGAATGAATTCTTGATATATATAAGAAAACATTCTGTGGTTTTCTCCCATTTGGGTTTGCACGTAAATATTAGTGTACCACGTTCTTGATGTGATGTGGATGTGATGCTTCTTATTATTACATGTCTATGATATATATGTTAAATGCAATCATATATGATACATTAATGATAAACTGTTGAACATTTTTGATAAAGTATATACATTGTGTTTAAAAGTGGTATAAAGTGTTCATACTGATTCACCCCCCCTCTCAGTATTCCAACAATTGGTATCAGAGCTGGTTCCTTCAAGAAAATAATTTAACCACTGGAAGGTAGATCATGGAGTACATTATGAATCGAGAACCAATGTTCAATGCTCAGAAGGGTATGAAATATAAATTGTGGAATTGCATGATGAAGGTAATTTTACAGGCACAAGGATATGATGTTTGACACTCAGTTGTTACATGATGCAATGGTACAAAGAAACCAAATACTGCATCCAAGAAGGAATTGAAAATGAACAAAAAAATAGCAATGGATTTTATCTTGGAAGGATTACTTGATTCAGTAAAGGACAAAGTAGGACAATGTTCATCAACCAAATAATTTTGTGATAAGCTACATAATATCTACTTTGAGGAATCCCCCATAAAAGACAGATAATGATAAAGAAGATGTAGGTAAAAAACAAGAAGAAATACACTCTTCATGTTAGATAGATTCAAAATAAGAAGAGTGCGAAAAAAAAGTGAGTTCTTTTTCCTTACTTGTGAAGAGCACGAACATCTTGAAATTGAATGCTCCTATTTGAAGAATGAAAAAGAAAAGGATATTGAAGAAAAAATAATCAGTTCTCTAGGTGAACTAAAAAAATAAAGGAATAAGAACCAATCACTTGAGGAACAATTAGTCAAGAATAATTCTCAAGAAAGTTCCAAATAATCCCAACAGATCATCGTGAAACTAAAAGCTCAGCTAAAAGAAGCCAGAAAGATTGAAGAAACATTCAAAAGTCATTGATCCTGATTATTTTTGGCACGAAATGAGAGTGAAGATATAATAAATAAATGTACAAAGATATCGTGTATATTCAATAATATAAAAGAAATGAATTAGATATGCAACCATAAACACAAAGATATAGTAATACAAAATTTCTATTAATGTACGAAATGTACAGAATTGTAAAAATACAGAGTGAAAGACTTGCTAGAATGGTGGAAGCTTATCTCTGAGAAGAGGTGTGAAAGATATTCTCATTTGCAAGAAGATGATGTTACAATGAGGCTCCAAAGGCCTTTTAAACATAAGTAAAATCCAAAACCCTAACCCCAGAAGATGAAAAGACAAAAGGTTTGCGGGCCCCGATGGGGGTAGTTGATACGCCAACTTCCCGAGGGCGTAAATTTTGCATATGATCTCCGTTTGGGGTGCTCGATACACCGTTGGAAATGTCTAACCGAGAAGAACAATTTTGGACCAGCTCAGGTCAATGCCTTGTTGGAGACATCACGTTTCTCGGTTTGTGGAAGGCTATCACGAACCTGTTGTTGGCGGGGTTGACTCTGTTCAACAAGTCAAGCTACTTGAGATGACTGTGTGCAGAAGGAATCTTTTTGTTTTGCTTCAATCTTGTCAACCTACTTCTGTTGGATAGAAGGTGCTTGGGTCGAGGCTATATTGGTTGCAATATCCTTCTATTCCCCTTTTGAATAGATTGTGAAGAAGCTGAATTTTATAGTATGAGATACTACCTTGCGACACTGTTTAGGTGGAACAGTAGTCATAACTACCTCTGGTATTCTGTAGAGATGACTCCCTAGAGAAACAATGACACTGTGTGGTCGAGACTCATAAACAACATGGAATTTCCACATATATGGCTGGCCCAAGAGAATATCACAAACATCCAATGGGGAAACATCACATAATACCTCATTCTTGAAGGGATGGATGCCGTATGACAATCGAAACTGCTGGTTGACACAAATATCTCATCCCTGGTGAAGCCACCTAATGTTGTATGGATGCGGGTGTGGTGTTGCCAAAAATCCCAACTGTTCGATGACCTCTCCTGATATGAGGTTCTTCTGGCTTCTGCTATCAACAATAAAATGCATCGAGGTCCCCTTCACCCACATTTGTGAATGAAAAAGGTGCTCCCCCTCTTCAGGATCTATTGGTTCTCTGGTTGAATTGCTGCGGTCACGACAATAGAAGTGGGGTCTGCGTCGATGATCTGTCTTTTACTAGTATTTTTAGAATTATATTTAGAATCAAGGTTTGGTTCCTTGTCTTTGATATCAACCACCAATGACTGTTTTGAGCGACATTCATCGGTGTTGTTCCAGGGGATTTTGTGGAAATCACACCATTTTCCAGGGTCTTTCTTTGTCTTCCCATGATCCTTGTTTTCCTGTGGCTTGGACTGGTTTTCGAGAGACTGTTTGTTAGGGTCATCTTTATCATACTTTGGTTGTTGTGGATTTGTAGAATTGAACTCCCATTTATTCCGGTGCTTAAATTTTTGCTCGATTTTAACAACATATCGATAAGCGACACCGAGTGATGAAATGTCCAGAAAATCCATTTCAGTTTGGATGTATCTGTGTAGAGCCCCACGGTATTTCAGAACCAAATGTTGTTTGGAGTCTTTGAGACCCATATTGGTGCGTAAGGTATGGAAGGTATTGGTGAACTCCAGAACTGCTTGGCCCCTCTCTTTCCACAGTGTGGTCCATCTCATATACTGGTCCTCATAGTTTCCAACACGATAATAGTGTTCCTTTACCGCGTCCACAAAAAATACCATGTGGGATCGACCCCATATATTCCAAACTCTTTTGTGGAAATTTTCTACCAGTAAGTTTCCCACCAATGTTTGACATGGGGGAGATATTTAAGGAGGGCGAAGGTGATCTTTTTCTTGTCGGAAAATGGTGAACGAAGAAATAACCTTCTAGCAGATTTAACCATTTGTCTAGGGCATTCGCATCTATCTGGCCTTCAAATACGAGAATATCAAAATTAACATGTACCTTGAAAGGAGAGGTGATTCAAAAGTGGATATTTGATGAAGATGCGCCTGTTTCTATCGACAGGTGTTGAAGGATGTGGGAAAAATTGTCCATCATTTCGTCCCTCTTTCGCGTGAGAGCTTTCTCAAGCAACAGATTGATAGAATCATCTGCTCCATCATTTTTATTTTCTTCCACCATGGAGGGTTTCTTTGCCATGCGAGAGAGATTGTCTTCAAGAGAGACAAGATCAAGACCCAACTTTCTATACTCAGACCTCATCGGGGACATGCACTGAAAAAAACGATCAAGAGCAGCCTTCTCTGATACCACTGATCCAAATTATTTATGGCATGGAATGAGAGAGAAGATATAATAAATAAATGTACAGAGATATCGCAGATATCCAATAATATAACATAAATGTGTCAAATATGCAACCATAAACACAGATATACAATAATACAAAATTTCTATTAATGTGCGAAATGTACAAAATTGTAAAAAAATAGAGTGAAAGACTCACTAGAATGGTGGGAGCTTATCTCTGAGAAGAGATGTGACGGCTACTCTCATTTGCAAGAAGATGATGTTATAATGAGGCTCCAAAGGAATTTTTAACATAAGTAAAATCCAAAACCCTAACCCCGGAAGATGAAAAGCCAAAAGGTTTGCGGGCCCCGATGGGGGTAGTTGATACATCAACTTCCCGGGGGCGTAACTTTTCAATACGATCTCCGTTTGGGGCGCTTGATACACCGTTGGAAAGGTATAACCGAGAAGAATTTTTTTTTGACTGCCCAGGTTAGTGCCTTAAATATTGTATTGGGTCCAAAATCCCCAAAATAAGTCATTTAGGGCCTCAAAACGGGCTCGAAAGTTTAGAACCCGAAAAACTGCCAAGATGGAAAAATGTTTTCCGAGCCCGTGGAATAGGTGGGTGGCCACTGATATCCACATGGATCAGTAATATGGAAGATATGCATTTTTTGGAAGATGAAATATAATCACTAAGAAAGGAAGCAATGAAAGAGAAGCACTGTTTGGAAACCAAAAGAAAGGAAACAAAAAATAGAAAGAAGATATTGACAAATCATCTTAAGGAAAGAACTGTCAAATTAAATCAAATTGAAGTAGAATTTGGTCAAGAAGAGAGAAGACTTGAAAATAAATCATCTCCTTGAAGATCCAACTTGAAGAAGAAAAACAAATAGAAGAATTCATGAGGATTGAGATGATGATGAAAGAACAAAAGGTTGAGAAGCTTGAAGAACAAGTTGTCACATTAAGAAGTAAAATTGTCAAGCTCAACAAGAACATTGAAGATATAGAAACATCCACATCAAGAATAGAGAATGAAGAGAAGCATTCTAGGTTTCTAGAAAATAAGAATGAATAAAAGAACAAGTGTTATGCAGAATTACTCAAAGGAAGGAATCATAGTTAGTAAGTATCAATGAAGAATGAGTATAATAGAGATACATCTTCAACAAGACCTACCACATTCAAGAAACAAAGAAGCTTCAACCATGATGAAGAAATCCATAGAAGACAATATCATGATCAACCAAGGAAGAAATTCAGAAGGACTACACACCAAAGAAGATCATTCACTCACAGGTATGTAAATCTATTTTATGTTCTTTGTTTTTATTGTAGTAACTTTGGACATAAGGTTGCAGATTGCATGGCTTATGGAAGAAACATTCAAACAAAAAAATATTATGTGTACCCACATTACATTGAATGTTACAAGTGCCATAACTATGGAAACATAGCTCGTGATTGTAGAAGCATGATGCATACTTCTATAAAAGAGAACACTGATATAAGATATAAGAAAATATGGAAAAGAAAACAGAACATGTAAAGGAAGATTAGATGAATGAAGAACACCTAGAAGTCATACTCTCAGGATTGGAAATAGTACGAGATGAAGAAAAAGATACAAAGAAAAGGGAAGATGTCAAATATAGGAAGGTTTGGAGAAGAAATAAAAAGAGAAGAAGAACAGGTGAATAAAGAACAAGTCCAAGAGATTATAGGATTTGTAGTAGCATGAGAAAGAAAATAAGAGAAGGTGAATAAATAATAGGTTCGAGATATTGTACTTTCAGGAATTGTAGTACAAGATCAATCCACGGGAAGAAAGAAATAAGTTAGAGTTCAGAGAGATGAGGAGTCTTGTTGGCAGCCAATTCACATTTTTATACTGTACTTATAAGCTACCTACACCAGTGTTTCACAAACCTTGATTTTCGTCGCAATCCTTGAATAAAACAACATTATTATTTCATGCGTTCGCACACTTACCTTGTTCTTGTTTTCACGACTGCAAGCGTGAAAATTTTGATTTCGAAATCACATTAAAAATGTCACTGGATTGTTATGATCGCTCTTGTTTATATGCTCAATGCGTTTCCAATTTACTCATCGTTATACAATAGGCAACACTTCAAGATCCTTATTCATTTTTTTTTTAATATGACTTCGTTTTACAGGACTGTGATGATATTCTTTTGATCAAGTTTGTGATGCATTAGTGATTTGATTTATATGTTCTTTGATCGATTCACTTGACACATTGGTTTCATGAAAACACATTTGTGTTGTGGTAAGACCCTTGGTATAAATCGTTTCATACAACACATAGTTCATATAATCAAACCCTTGGTGTGATTTCGATTTATTTCTTTGGTTTTTGAAACTATGACTATTGCTCGTGCAAATGTTTAATCCACTTACCATAGATTTCATTGGTTGATTGAATGACATAGTTTTTAACACTTATGCATAGTGATTTGAATAGTTATATGCGCCGACGGTTGTACTATGGGTAATGACTATTCTGCATGGGCCGGAATAGCTCCACCACCTTCGCACATTCTGTTATTAATGTTTTCCCCCTTATCCCGGTTTACCTTTGCTAGTTTTCGGGTAAGCCTGTGAGCATTCTGCCTCTGCGTATACTCTGTTCAAACCCTGGCCCGTTCACCTCACTCATTGTGTGCTCCTGTTTATGGTACCGGTGGTGCGCATAGAGCCAAATGGTAACCAAGCTCTGTTGTTATTCGATAATGCTCGAAAGGATTTAGAAAACAGTGGTTGGCTGGTGTTTATACAGAGGTTCGAGGGTTTGAACAATTCGGTTGCCCAACAATTCGCCCTCACCTTTGACGGGTGCAGAGCTAAAGTAGGTGACATACAACTTGAACTCAATGAAGAATTCATAAGCTCTGCTACAGGATTAGAAGCCACGGGCCAGCGGTGGTTTAAAAATTCCAAAGTTGATGAGGTGCCATGGGAATTACTATTCGTATCAAGGAAGGTTATCTCCTGTGATAAAGGTATTCCTATTTCCACCCTCAAACCTCGGTGGCACGATATTTTGATAATGGTTAAACAATTTGTGACCTGTGAAGGTCGGTATGGCTTGGTTTTTCTGTATCACCTCCGGTTATTAATGAATTTCATAGGGTACCCTTTGAATATGCCGCATTACTTCTTGCGTAGTCTTTACAAGATGTCTAAGAGGTTCAAATGCGAGAAGGCTGATAGCAGCTTGTTTCACCATGACTTGATTAGACTCATCATCGTTCACCATTTAAACCTTCATGGCGATAATTGGAAAGCCTTTCTATCTCAAAATGGCTTTTCTAGCCCAGAGTCTATCCAAATCGACAAGGCTGTGATCAGTGAGACTAGGGTTGGGCCAGCCGTGCCATTTCATATCTTCCTACCCCTTGCCAAACCCTCAGATTTCCCTAACTTAGATCTACCCGATGCCATAACCAACCCTTGTACTAAAGACAAAGCCGAGGCCGACAAGAAGCCTGTGGGTAAGAAATGCAGGAGTGACAACACTGTCAACAGCAGGGGTAAGAAAAATGCTCGATTAATATCGAGACTTGCCTGGAACAAACCGAAGCCAAATGTCGACCAAAATCCCATAGTTCTGAGCGAGGACTCAGACTCCGATATCGAGTGTTTCTTAGCTGAAGAGTACCCCTATTCCCATGGAATGTGCTCCGAGCAACCCTATGATTATGTCTCTAATTTTCCCCTGTGCTTAAAGAACAATCCTAACTACCCAGGAATCAAGCTACACAATGAAACCCCTAGTGGCTTAAACAAACCCTCGCCTATGTTATCAAATCCCGAACAAACATCATGCATCCAATGTAATGCTTGGTTAGAGCGTTATACGCCGACGTCCCCCTGCTGCAATCAAAGATCAAATCGTTAGAGGAACATGTGATAGTGCTGGCAAAGGAGAACGATAGGTTACAGACTAACGACAAGAAACAAAAAACCACTGGTTTGATTGTCTTCAGGAATGTCGAAGCGGAAACAACCTTCGTCAATTCCAAATTATCATGGCCAAGTTGTTTTCTGATTGTCCAGGTATGAATTTCAATTTTAATTTCGTTTTATGAGTGGCTTGAATTAATATAATGAATTGGTTTTTGGGTTTCGATTAGCTTTGTTCATTATTCGAAATGATTCTGTCATAGTTTTATTATCAAAAACGGTTATGTTGTGGATCCTGCACAGTAGATTCATTTTACTAAACTTAAATGTAGTTATGATTTGGTTATGCGATTTTGTCGTGCCCAGTTTAGTATAAGCAATTGATTGGTTTTTGATTTGGTTTGGTTTGTTTTTTTTGAATAAATTCTGTTCGATAATTGATTTGGTTCGATTTCGATTAGTTTCGCTTGTTCCTAATAGACTCAAAATGACTCTGTTGATTTCGATTTATCAGGAACGACTCTGTTCTGTATCGAATCGTTATTCTCATTTGGATTTTGATTATCTTTGACCTATACAAAAGATCTATTTGCTAAAATCGTGGAGTTGTGTTGATTCATAACGTTAGTGTCGACCTCAAACTGTTTCGATTCGTTCTTATTGGATTTGATTTGCAATTGACTGCTGTGTTCCACGATTAGAATGATCCTTTGTATATATTTGATATAGTTCTATGCGGTTGAAAAATGATCCTGTTGATTTCGTTTGGATTCGACAGTAATCTTGTTAATAGCTGCAGCGACATAAACTATTGTATGCAAGATTTGTTTAACCGGTTATAGTTTGTGTCGATTGGAATTGGTTCATGAAAACGTTTTCATTACTGTCAGATTATCTAATGCGATTTTGTTTACCCCAAAATGGTGATAACAAATTAAACAGATTGCATGTATCTCTGTTATCATTCGGTTGACCATGACTTCGTTTGCTCTCAAATTAACATAGAATTTTGATTTGGATAATTCATTTGATTTTCAAATAGCAATCAAATATTTGTTTAATAGTTTGAATTTAATTCTTTGAGTTTTGAATTGGTTTTAAAACGATTCTGTGTTTGATTTAGACCAGCTACAAAATCGCAAGATTCTGTAGCTAGTCTTAAAAATTAGATTTTTGTTCATTTTATCAATAAAATATCCTCTTAACTTGTCTATTTTTGTCCTCTTTCAGGTACATTCGAATTGCAATGATCAATTGGGCATGCTGTGGCAGTTTAGGAGATATTTGTGTGATGTAGTTTTTAGTTTAGGTTGTTAGCTTGAGTCAGAAATAGAGACTTGGGATATTATCCCAGATTTTTGTAAACTGTTTTGATAATTCCCACAGGGATGTTTTACCCTGTGGGAAGCCTTTAAATACTTGTTATTTTTTGTAATGGATCCATCATCACTGTGGAGAGGACCAGACTATGGATTTATGATTCATACCGAGACGAAAGTTGATGTCTTGTAACAGCTTTCACTTTCAATATATCAAACTTTTGTTTCAAGTTTTCTGCATATCAGTTGGCAATTAATTATCGACTACTTTAGCTATCATAATTCTTTTCATGCTGATGTGATTTGATTTATATGTTGTCTGTATCTGATCTCTCCTATTTTAAAAGTGCAACAATTACTTTGTTTCAGTTAATGAATTACATATTTCTCTTCTTCGTTAATTGAATCATTTTGTATAGATCTTTGCATGCAGATTTATCTAACTGTGAAAATTTGTAAATCATAAGATTGCTGTAATTTTTATGTCTTGTTTGTCCTGTAATTATATCTGAAGAGCACATCAACTTCCCATTTACGAGAAGATCGTGGAGAATCTGGTGCAGGTTTCCTCCCACCAAACAGCTGAATCGACCATCATACACAGGGCAAACCTAAAGCGTTACTTCAGGTCAGTTTGTTATTTATTATTTGATAGTTAGATTGTTAGTATAATTTAATTAGTTTAGATAGATGTATGTATAGTTTAGATTTATAGTTAGAGTTAGTATTTTAGTTGTTTAGTTTAGATAGTTTTTGTTTAATTCCTTTTTCATAAAATTATAAATCAAAAAACAATGGTTTTGCTGTCTTAGGACAGATTACAAATGATTTTTGCAGGTTTTAATTTAAATCTGTAATTTGTAAATATTGTATATTTGTAATTGAAGTTGATTATGTTAATAATTAAACATTTACTTTTATAGGATTATAGTTATATGACTTAGGTAATAGATTGTATATATGTAGTTAGATTTGTTTATTAGTTTGTTTTAGTATTGTTTTTATTTAGATTAGTTTATTAGTATAGTTTTCCTTTTGTTTTTCTAGGACTTAGATTGGCCAACGGAGCCACTAAACCCGTCAGGGTGGGTTATCCCAAACGGCTTGGGTTATTTAGACAACCCCAGACCAGATCCACTCTTCCAGTTGACAGACGGTCAATTTCGCCCGTCAACAAGTCTATAGATGAAGAAGAATATTACTCCGCATCAGAGAGGGTATTTTTATGAGCCACCCGGCTTGGAAACTCCTAGGTAATATGTATGTTGAACATGGGGAGTCCATGTAGTAGACACTACAGATCAGAGAAACATCTTTCGAGTAGTATGAAGTATTTGCAGAGATAGATTTAGAGCAGTTATATAGTAGAAGTATAGAGTAATAGATTGATCGGTTGAGAAGTAGTGTTTGGACACAGGTATTAGTTAAGCCAACAATTTATGATTCTATTGCACATATGTATTCATGCAAGGATATCTTTAGTACAGGTTGTTCCAGACATGCAGAGTTTGATGAGAAGATAGATCAAATCAGTGGACACATTTTGATTTAGTCTGATAAACAAGAATATGCGATGATTAGTTGTAGTATATTCAAGAGAAGTCTTCATAATGGTACATTAACAGATGGGTCAACATTGTGGACAGTTGAGTACCATGGTTATGAATAGTTTTTGACATATGGACATATATGGATTCATAAGATGCTTAGAAGGTACATAGAGCATGGGTCAAAGAAGATGCATAAAATTGGATTTATAATTGGAATCAATGGAATTAGTTGGAATAAAAAAGGCAAGTAGTAAAAGGCACAAAAGAATAGGGAAAGAGAATATATTCAACATAAGCTATATCATTAGAAGGACATTATTGAATAGTATGGTCAAGTGAACATGACAAGTAAATGAAGAAATCAAAATTTGAATGATTTTTATATATGTCAGTGAAATTCAAGAGGAAGCACCAATGGACAATAAATAATACTGGAAGAGAGGAAAGGAAACATACAGGTAGCCCTACATTGATCTACATCTTACAAAAACGTCAAGGTAAGAAAAATCATCATAAAGAGAGATCCAGAAAGGAAGATTAGTAGCATACAAGAAGGGAAGAATACCCACAGGGGGATCTATTCTTCTTCCCACGATTGGTTAGAGTAGGTACAATATCAGAAGGAGACATATCGACAGGGGAATTTAATCTTTGGTCAAAGATAAAGAGAAAGAACATAGGCATGAAGACAGGGGGAGCATCCCCAAGGAGAGATACCCTTTTCCATTAATTCCAAAGGGGGAGAGATATAAACATTGATGAGGAGCAATGACCATAGGGGGAACATGAGCATGAGTGTTTCCATGTCTAAGTGTTGTCATCAATGTTGGTATTTCCATCAATTCCAAAGGGTGAGATTGTTGGACAATTGGTTTTCATTGATGTCAACCCTTGGAGAGTGATCTTAGAGATTGATTTCAACCCTTAGAGATTAATGTCAACCCTTGGAGAGGTCCAAATATGTTGGAAAATTGATTGACATTTGCATGACTGAGATTGATGGTGAGTTAGTTGGGCACATTTGATGTAGTCTACATGTAGCTCCCGAGGTGTGGTTATGGGACCCAAAGTTGGTTGAGGAATATGGAAATGAAGAATAATGAAATTGAAGGTAAGACACTCATAAATGGATAGTCCTTGTCGTGTAGTTTCTGGTGATATGTGGTAAATTATGTGGTTCCTCATGGTTAGGGGGATATAGCCTTATAAAGTTGGAATCCCCAAAGAGTGGTTAAGAAGCTCCTAGTTATTTACAAGTCTTAGTCAAAGGGAAAAGTTATTGCAACAAGAAATCCCTAAAGTAAGGAGAGAGGTTACTATGACAAATTATATAAAAACCTCAAGGAGTATCTCATATGTACAATTACACACTTACAATTGAATATATATCTTGTGATTGTTATGGTCTAGTATTGTGATATTTTGGCTAGTTTGTGACAATAGTTTTCTGAGGTTGCAGAGGAAGGTCGAAGGTGGAAGTCTCAGAATTACAACAAGCTTGAGTAACCCTAGTTTCTGAGGTATCCATGAGTTATAGGTCAGAAAGGCGTGGATATACGCGGGTTGTAGTGGAAGAAAGCGCAAATATTTGTGGTCTGTAGAAGATCAAGTCACGTATATGAAAAAATACTTGTGAAAGGTTGTGAAGGGATGTTGGTACCAGGCTGCTGAGGACTGTGGAAGAGTTACATATAAGTTTACAGTACATCATGTCAGCTACAAGATCAAAGGTAAGTTTGAAAGGTTATGGTTATGGTGTTATGGTACATGCATGGTGATTATAGTATGTGAAATGATACATCTTGGTGATGTTATGGTACATTGATTAGAAACATTATTGGCTATCTTGGTGTATGGTTTGGTTACATGTTATGGTTCATACTTGAGGCTTGGTATATTGTGATATGAGGTTGCATCTTGGTAATATTGAGGAGCATGCTTGAGGCATGTGTTTGTGAGCTTTGGTTTATGAATTGAGGAACATCATTGGATGCATGGAACATGTTAGTTGAGGTTTACTTGTTGAGACACATTACATGGTATATGGTATGGTACATTTGTTTTTGTACATCGTTGATGTGCATGGTTGACACATGGTATGGTGTTGATGTGCATGTACATGGTTGATGTAAATGGTTGTTATACATGATTGATGGTTGAAGCATATGGTATAGGTTGAGGTGCATGGTTGATGCACTTGTTGTGATACAGGTTGTGGTACATGGTTGATGCTTGGTATGGTATAGGTTGATGGTTTGGTACATGGTTGAGACACATATCCTGTGATGGTATGCTGGTGATCTTGGTACATGCTTTGTAGAGGCATGTGTTGGTGATGTTCTTAGTTTAGAAGTGCACTTGGTGTATGATCCATGTGAGAGGATCTAGTTGAGTATTAGTGACAGTGATAGTTTGCTTACAATGACAGGTTGTTTAGTGACAATTTGATGTGACAGGTTGGATACAATGACATGTTATAGGTTGATGTGACAGAGGCAATGACAGTGTTAGTGGTAGTGATTGTGGTAGTGACAATTTGTCTACACTTATATTTTAGGGAGATTGTACAGGGCAAGGAAAGGGGGTTGTATCCTCCTTATGGTTGGAGCTGAAGAATCAAGGATTTGGAGCTTCCTTCAGGTGGAGCTTGAGAACTAGGTGGTTGTGTCCACCTTCCGGTTGGATCCAGAGAACCCAGGGGGTTGTAGCCTCCTTTTGGTTGGAGCCAGAGAATTTAGGGAGTTTTAGCTTCATTCAGGTTGGAGCCTACAAATATGGAGTTGTAGCCTCCTTCCAATTTCATCTAGAGAATTTGGAAGTTAGTGCATACTATGAATGAATTCTCTCTCTCTCTCTCTCTCTCTCTCTCTCTCTCTATATATATATATATATATATATAAGAAATCATTTTGTGGTTTTCTCCCATTTGGTTTTCCACGTAAATACTAGTGTATTGTGTTCTTGATGTGATGTGGATGTGATGTTGTTTATGATTACATGCTTATGATATATATGTTGAATGCAATCATAGAGGATACATAAATGATAAATTGTTGAACATTGTTGCTAAAGTGAAAGTATATATATTGTGGTTAAAAGTGGTATAAAGTGCTCATATGTATTCACCCCCCTTCTCAGTATTCCAGCAAAACTTAAATCCAACCTTGAACAATTCAATCTCTTAAATTTCACGTTTACCAATGCAAAAATATTCAATCTCCAATGCAATTAGTGCCTTATATATTGGGAAAATGGAGTCTCTTGCATAGTTAAAACCAAGTTAAGCTAGGGTTTGATGATCTTGTAGGGGTGTAAACCCTCTTACCCCCTATAGAAAATAAACCCTAGAAAGTTTTTTCTACAAGGGTGTAAACCCTCTTACTCCTTGTACAAATCCTTAAGCCATTTCAATGACCATAAAAAAAATTACTTGATGGAGGGTGTATTCCCTTGTATTCCTCATAGGGTTTGATAATATGATATTGAAATTAAGAACAAAACAAAAAATTATAGAAATTCCTTACCAAATCCAAGAAATAGCATGCAAAACCCTTACTTATCAAAGATATTCCAATGATTTTCTAAGAAGAAGCATCCAAGAGAAGTCACTAGCCTTTTTTCCACCCATAGACAAGTGTAGCATCCATAATGACAAAAAAAAGAGAGAGTGAATTTCCCAAGAGGGTCGAAATTTCAGTCTAAGAGAGAAATATCCAGGTGTTGAGTTATGATTTGTGAAAAGTGACTTGCCTCATATTTATATGAGGAAAAGAAAGCCCTAGTTTTTCCACTTTACAATTAAATCCATAAAATTAGGCCTAAAACCTAAGTTACAATGCTTAATTAGCAATTTGATTTGTTCTTTTTCCCACATAGGCTACAAAATGACCAAAAATAATAAAATGATGGGACATTGTCCCATAGAATATCTCTCCAAGGTGGAACATGTAATGGAAAAGCTTCCAAAGGCTAATATGTCAAGATAGAAGAGCTCCACATCATCCCCAAATCAAGAAATAGAGTGGGGATTCAATCCCACAACATCACCAAGTGCACCTAAATGGTAAAATGTCCCCTCAAAATATGATGTCATGCTCCAATAAGAGGACATTTGGGAATAGGAGGGTGACATCACCCCTTATTCATGTCTTCGAGCCATGTCCATCTGATATAGGCTTCATCTCAAGTGAAACATTCATATTCTAAGGCCTCCAATAAATGGGGTGCTATTTACAACGAATGGGCTTTCAAGCCCCTATGAAGGTCCAAGTGGATTAGTCCCTTCATGAATGTATTCCACCAGGTAAGGTCCTACAAAGACAAGCAAATATTCCCTCCAAGGGTCCACAAGTCACATGTATCATGCAAAGTAGGCCACATTTAATACAGGAACCACCCAACCATGTGCATTAAATTCCCCTTTTTAAACTAAACAAATGCTCAAAGACCTTATAAACTTTTCCAAATTTAGGTATGGGAGGGTTGTCATGGTGCCCTATTGGGTAGGCCAATCCCCAAGTCAAGGAATGTTTCCCAAGAAGACCCTTTCTAGGTCATGTATTGAATATTAAGTGGATGGGGCTATGCATTTTGGGAATGGGGTTCTTGACATATCAAGGGCTCATATTGTCTCATTTATGGGTTCCTTTGTAGAGCGTGTGTTGCATCCCTCGTTTGCAATGCAAAATTTTTCCAAGCCCTTTCATTTTCCTTTAATTTGTTATAGTCCAAACATTGAGTGCTATGTGCAATGGAAAGTAAATAGCATTGCAATTCCACTTGAATTTAGGAACACATTGAGTTCCATATACACTGTAAATTAAAAGAGATTGCAAATGCATTCCCCCATCAAGCGAGACATTTATTAATTTTTTTTATAAAGGTCCTTCATTTTGATGGAGAAGTGTTTCATTTATTTTAGGACCTTAGGGAGATAATATAGAAGGATAATTTATGGATTTTAACTTTTTCTAGCTCCAACACCTTTGGGCCTTCATCCCTTTCTTCCCATGAAATGAGGTACAATCCCTTTTTGGGGTCAATGATTACACAAACCCAAAAAGATGAGGAAACAAAGGGGAGGAGGTGTGAAAAGTGGAAAATATGAGTGGGAATAGTACGATGACCCTTCAAGGAGACCCCCAATTAGCAACCCTTTCCATCAAGGTGACCCACTTGATAGGAAACCATGTCAACCACTAAGGTGAAATAAGGAAAAAGGTATAATTTCCCAACAAATTTCTTTTATAATCAAGAAATGACCCTTTGCAACATGCTCAAATGATTCAATTATTAAAGTGACACTTACCACAAGACCATACTTGTTACCTCATGAAGCAAAACCTGCTATCCTCTGTGGATCAAGCTAGTGTGGAGGATGTTGCTATGTTATTGATGATGAATGGTGATGTGTGGTGGAGAGGAGGGCCTTTATCTTCTCAATGTGGGCTCAACTGGTCATCCAACTCTCAAAAATCCATGTCTTCTACTTGCGAGCCTCGATACATCATCTCCTTAGTTACTCCTAGTCTGGGTGTAACAGGTACAAAACCCAACTTGAGGAACTTTGTGATTTATGTGAAATAACCTTGAACTGCTTCCACCCAAAATAGATTTATATTTGGGAATTCATATAAGGTATCCATAGTTGCCACATATTTTCCCATAGGCCCATGGGAAGATTTTCCACATATCTACCCACAAGCCTGTGGGTAGAGCTATAGAATATACAACTCTTCCCTCATGCCTATGGGTAGAGTTTCCCTATCTCTTCCCACAAGCCTATGGGAAAAGTTGCCACATGTCTACCCATAGGCCTGTGGATAGAGTTGTAGCATCTACAAATTTTCCCACTGGCCTATGGGAAGGGTTGCGACATCTCTTCCCAAAGGCCCATGGAAAATGTTTCTATGTGGGAAGAGTTGTAGCATGGCAACTCTGCCCACATGATTGTGGGAAGAGTTGCCACATATTTTGCCACATGCTTATGGTAGAGTTGTAGAATATACAACTCTTCCAACAAGCATGTTGGAATATTTTCCATGTATCAAACTTAGATAACTAAATTTGGATCTATATAGAAGCATGGGCGTGTATTTCCATTTGGCAACTTTCTACTATTTTAGTCTCTCAATTTACAAGGTAGACTTTACCTCTTTTACAGAGCTACCACTTTTATGTTTGCAAATGAAAATAAAAATATGTAGACATGTGTAAAATTATCTAAGACACCCTCATAAACTTGAATCATTCAAATTGCAGGCGTGTAAATACCTGAGCATGGATTTTAGTGAATCCTGGTGTGCATTTATGTACAAATGCAAAAATTACAGTTTAAAATAAAAAAATTATTTTTCTCAATCATGTATTCTATTTTAGTCTTTATAGAGTCTCGTACATGTTGATATGTCTTTTCATTTATTTGATTATTGTTTGGTCATATAACCTTGTATTCTCTGATGATTTCTACATGTCTTTGCAATGTAAATACAACTAACAACTAATCTATGTGTGATGTGGTTGTACAATCTCATACCTCATCGAGCTCATGGACACAGGTAGTTAGTACTCATTTTTCCATTTTAGTTAGTGTCTCTACATAGTTGCCAAAGATTCATGTTTATTTCAACCCTTTACCAAATCCTGGGCAGAAATCACCCTAGTATACAGTCTTTAGGGTTTACAACAAAGCCACAGTCCTATAACTTATAACTTGTAAATTACCAAATCCACACATGGGCGTGTTGGAAAATGTTTAACATGCAGCATATGCTTGTCATTGATGGAAAGTACATCAGTGAAGATGGCATGAGTATAGGAAGAATGTAACAGACGGGCATCAAAAGTATTTTAGGAAGATGTTGCAGAGAAATCTCGATAAGTTCAGAAGAGATAGTGCAGAGGATTGTTGGCAGGTTATCAGGCAAAGTAAGCTTGTCATTGATGGCAGGATCAGAGTGTGCTTCGATGAAAAAACAGGAACAATGTAAAGATTGGAGGAGAAGCGTCGGTGATCGTTGGATCCCATCCCGAATTCCCGATGACCGTCAGATCTTAATGTAGACAAGAGGAGCGCGCAGATATGGAGGATAGATCTCGTGCGTTAGATCTGAGCGCAGGGTCCGACCACCGCTGGATCGAGGAGAACTTGCACGTTCTTTAAAGTGCAAGGAGTAGAGGATTCACAAAATCCCGAAAGAAGAAGGACCGTCCATCTTCAGGTAGGACACGTGGGGATAGATCATCAGTTCACTAACTAGAGAGTCAAGGGAACGATGTTCCCTAACCTCTCGAAATCGCGATATCCGAAATCGTGATTTAATCTCAGCCGTAAGATTAAGGTTGAATCTGGACTGTTGATTCCAGTCCATGTCGGAGTTTCGGGGATCGAGAGTTGGAGATGTCAAGTAATATCATCCATAGGAATCCCGATTTCGCGATGTGCAAAATCGTGACTTAATCACAGCCGTTGAATCAAGATCAGATCTGGACCATTGATTCAAGTCCATGTCAGAGTTTTGGGGATCGAGAGTTGGAGATGTCAATTAATATCATCCACAAGAATCCCGATTTCGTGATATGAAAAATCACGACTTAATCATAGTCGTTGAATCAAGATGAGATCTGGACCGTTGATCCAACTCCATATCGGAGTTTCGCGAATCACGACATGGAGAGGGAAAAGAAACAATGCAACAAGAATTGCGAAATCACGATTTAATCGCAACCATTGATTCAAGGTCTGATCTGGACCGTTGATCTCAGTCCATTTCGGAGTTTCACGAATTGAGTGTTGAAGATGTCAAAGAATATTACCCGATATCGCGATATGCGAAATCACGACGTAATTGAAACCGTCAGATCAAGATGTGATCTGGACCGTTGATACGACTGCTTTACGGAGTTTTGTGGATCGAGATTTGGAAGTGACAAGAACATTCACCAGAGGAATGTCAAAATCGCGATGTGTGAAATCCCCACTGAATCTAAACTATCAGATCAAGATATGATCTGGACCGTTGATCCGACTTCTTTATGGAGTTTCGTGGATCGGGACTTTGAAGTGACAAAAACACTGAACGTCAAGAGTGTCGAAATCACGATGTGTGAAATCCCGACTAAATTTGAACCATCAGATCAAGTGTTGATCGGGACCATTGATCCCACACCATTTCGAGGTATCGGGGATCACGACTTGGAGAGTCGAGATGCCTCATCTCCAGACTCACGAAATGGGAAATCGCGAAAAGCACTTTAAGCATAAGCGCTTGGTCATGGCGATGGTCATATAGAGGAAGGAGCTAGCATAGAAAATATCTGTATCGAAGATTCGGAGATCGTGACATGAAGTGTCAAGACACTTGGGCATAGGAATGCTGAAATGCTGAAACCCGATTTAAAGGCAAGATTAATTAAGTTCATCCAACGACGCAGATAAACCTGAAGGAGATCGGAGGGATACTGATGAACGATACAGTGAAACTTCCATAAACCATTGATGGCATCTGCTAGAGAATTCAAAGAGACATCTGTGTGATCGCCAGAGAAGAGGAAGAGTCTCCAAGCTTCATCCAAGTGAAGGAAGACTATTCTTAGAAGGGATTGACAGATGGATGAGCGTTGAAGCCTGTAACTGAAACAGAGAAGGTGAGATCGACTGTCACAGAGAAGACAAAGAGTATCAACTGCCAGAGAGGCTGAGGAATCTTAGCATAACATCCAGTGATGCTGAACGCGTGGGAAAACTGCCAGAGAAGCTGAAGAGTTACCATGATGATCAGGCAGAGCACTCGAGAGGTGGAGGATATTGGCGCGGTGTGAGTATGCAGAGGTATTGCACACATTTCATGCACAAGGTGCACAAAATCTATAAGTACACGGTACAGAGAAGAGATGGGGTTGTTGTTGCTGTTTGAGTTGCTGTGGTTGTTTTTGTTGAAGGTGATTCATGTGTGAAGAAGGAGGAGAGTGCAACAACTGAATTTAATAGAAGAGGAACTGTGCAGTGAATGGACATGGTGCACAGAGCATAAAAAGCAGAAGAACAAATAGCGCAAGTCATGTGTGCAGGAAGGCAGTGAGGTAGACAGAGCAATGAAATGCAACATAACAGTGATGAGTCTGGTAAGCCATTGTTGAAAATTATATCACTGTAATAAGTTTCAGTAGCAAAGATTTATATTATTCAGGGTGGTTGGGAGGTGCTAGGGAGGACTGGTGTCCTCAAAGGTTCAATTGGGTGCTTGAACACATGGAGTTGGTGCTTCCTTCTAGTTGGTGCTAGAGAAACCAGGGAGTTAGTGCTTCCTTCTAGTGGGTGCTAGAGAAAATAGAGAGTTGGTACTCTCATCAAGTAGCAGCTTGCAAAAATGAGGTTGTATCCTCATTATGAGTTGGTGCTCATATGTATGATAATGTAAAGAATGTAACTATTACTTATCATATAAAGAAAAAAAGAGGTTTTTACCCTGTATGGGTTTCCTCAGGAAATATCTGTCTCTGTGTTTCTCATATATGTGAATGATGCTGAAAGTTCCATTGTTTATTTCCCTGCATTATTGTGATCATCATTCAGTGTTTTTGCAAAGAGTTTAAAAGAAGGATAATTTTTTAAGCATGGTAACAACTGATTCACCCCCCCCTCTCAGTTGTCCAACAATTGGTATCAGAGCTGGCCCCTTTTAACTAAGGGTAGATCCTAGAGCTTAAACATGACAAGCCATGAAGGGACTTCAATCACTAGGCCTCCTCTATTTGATGGAACGAATTTTTCCTTCTGGAAGGTTAGAATGAGAACATACCTAATGACCTTAGGAGACGATGTCTGGGATGTAGTAGAGACTAGATACGTAAAGCCTGTTGTGCTAGCTTCCAAGGATGATAAGTTAGAATTTAGATTTAATGCTAAGGGAATGAATGCTATCTTGAATGGACTTGCAGAAGCCGAGTTTGTGAAGGTGATGCATCTTCAAACTGCTAAAGAAATGTGGGACAAACTCATTAACAATTATGAAGGTAATGAGAAGGTGAAAGATGTCAAGCTTCAAACCTACAGAGTACAGTTTGAAAAGATACAAATGAAAGAAGATGAAACCATTGGGAAGTATTTTCTGAGAGTTGAAGAACTAGTAAATGCAATGAAACCACTTGGTGAAGAAATTGAGGAACCCTCTTTAGTTCAGAAAATTTTGAGATCTCTGCCAGATAGGTTCAAACCAAAGGTCTCAGCTATAAAATAACTTAATGATATAAAGACTTTTTCTTTTGATCAACTTCTAGGAACATTGACTGCATATGAAATGAGGATAGTTACAGATAAAACCATCTCTAGAGAATCATCATTTAAAGCAGACAAGAATGAGGATTCTGAGCCCGATGAAATTGAAGCAAAATTTGTGAAGAGACTGAAGAAGGGATTAGGAAAATACAAAGGTAAACTGCCTTTTAAATGCTTTAACTGTGGAAGGATAGGTCATTTTGCAAATAAATGTCCACACAAGAAACATGATCAGAATTATGAAGGTGAAGAGAAGCACAAATCCAGGAGATTTGATAAAAAGAAAAGTTTATGTGTAAACAATGATGACTCCTCAGAAGACACCGATAGTGACTCATCCTATGCAGATACGGTAAAGGACTTCATGCTTATGGCCAAAGAGAATTATGATAATAAAAGCACAGACAGTGATGAGAATGATGAAGAAGCTGTGGTTGACATGGAAGGAGAACTGATCAGTTCATTGGAAGAGATTGACAGACTAAGAATCAAGAACAGAAAGCAAAGACAATTGTTGATACAGTTTGAGAAAGACAGTCAAGAACCTAGTGAAGACCTTGTCCTACTAAAAGTAGAATTGGAAGAGGCAAAGAAAATCGAAGAGATTTTGAAACAACAACTATCAGAAAAGAAAACAAGATGTTAATCATTAGAACGAGAAGTAGTGAAAACAAGGAAAGAAATGGAGAAATTTCAAGCCTTGTATAATCAGAATCTATCAAGTATCAAAGCCTCAGAAGGATTAGCTACCATTCTGAATCAGCAAAGGAATCCAAAGCTGAAAAATGGTTTGGGTTATGAAGAGGGATCAAACAGTGGGAAGCCAAAAAATGAAAACCCCATCAAGTTTGTCAAAAGTACAACCAATGACAATAACAAACCTACAGAAATAAAGGAAGACAATCAGCCGCCCAGGAAGAGTAAAGAAAAATGTGCCAGGATTGAATCTGTAGAACAAAGAAATAATGCACTCCCTTCTCAAAGACATCATCAACATGAAAGAAATTGATTTGCTCAAATAAGACAACCATTTTCCAGGTACAAAGAATTTTTCTATGGATATTGTTTCTACTGTTCTAACTTTGGTCACAAAGCTGTAAACTGTTCCTTAAGACTTAGACATGAGCAATTAAAATTTCCAAGAAATAAATATCTTCCACAACAAAGAATGATACGACAAAGTAACAAACCATCACAGATTGCAAATTGCCAAATTAAGTCTAGAGACATGCAACTGAGGAGGTCAAGGATTAATAAATAGTCAATGAGTAGACAACGTTGCAACAATAACTTTGACCTATTGAACAATGATATTGAATGCTATAACTGTCACAACTTTGGCCACAAAGCTGCAAACTGCCATCTCAAGAATTACAAAGCAGATCCAAGGATAAAGTTCTTAGATAGAAAGACCATCACATGGAAGATGAAAGATAGTGAAAAATGTGGTCAAGCACTTTCAACTCAAAAACAAAAGGCCTCTGGAAATATAGACAGTGGATGTTCCAAGCACGTGACTGGAGACAAGGATAAGCTATTGTCCATAAGTAAAAGCAAAACAAGAAATGTGATCCTTGAAAATGATGAACCAGGCAAAATCAAGGATATAGGGATGATGAGTTTGAGTAATGACAAAGGAGATGCCCAGTACGTTCTGCTTGTGGATGATTTGAAACATAATTTGCTCAGTACAAGTCAAAAATGTGACAGAGGCAGTGAAGAGGTGTTCACGTCCAAAGAATGTAAGGTAAATGTAAACTCGAGACAAGTGGTGAATAAAGGCATAAGGACAATTAATGATGTTGAAATTGAATCCTCCCCTGCAAGTAAAGAAGAAGATTTAGATACAATAAAAACATGTTCAGTTAGCATTTTCCCTATGGATGAAGTAGGAGAAGAACCATGTCATAAGCTGGAAGCAGAAGTCTTGAAGGTTGAGAAGGAAAAAACCTAAAGCAAGTTCTTAAACAGCTCCATGACCCTGGATAAGATCTTGGATAGTCAGAGATCACCAAATGACAAATCTGGTATTGGATACAACAAGGAAGAAATCAGTACTCCTAAGAAACTTGATACAGGTCCTCTGTCTGTGAAAAAGAAAAGCAGGTATGAGA